>JBBPDA010000132.1:8095517-8120992 GCA_037974385.1 Arnoldichthys spilopterus | reverse complement strand
TGTAAAGCTGCTTTGTGACAACGTCAGTTGTAAAAAGCGCTATATAAATAAACTTGACTTGACTTGACTAGTGCACTTTTGACTGAGGTTCCTACACCTCTATTAACCTAAGATGATACATTTTTACATAATCATTTTTCAACCTTTCTAGAGTTCAAATTAGAGTTGTTTTTGTTACTGTACATTTAAGCCTGATATATGTAATTCACTTCTGTTCTGACTGGTTTCCTGTATTGTCTCATTCAAGAGGCTGTCCAGGCTTAAACACTCCTCAACTTCAACATGAATAGGTGAATCCACACTATTGTAGGCTGAAAGAATATAGGTCAGTAAGTTGTCTGTAGATTACAAAAGCTGTTAATTCCATACAAGCTCTTTTTGCAGCTTACTTGCCATAAATGGACCATATAGACAGACAATGATATATAAAAAATCTTGCATTAAAAAACTATGAAAATCCAGGTTTCCAAGATATGAGCTGTTTAAACAAGCAGTTTGACCTAAAATGTTAATATGGCTAATTAAACAGTCAAGAAAAAATTAAGTGAATTCCATGGAAATTGTTTTTTTACAATACTTGAAGAAACTAACATTTCACCCCTCTTTTATACAGTGCCTACTGAAGTTGCAGGTCAAATTTGTCTGTTCTCCTTCTAACTGTAGACGTGTTAACTTTCACACCAAAAGTTACAAGAGTTACCTCTCAAAAATAATGACATTTTTGGGTTCTTGGAGACATCACTCTCCAGATTTATAAATATCCACAACCTTTTTTTGAAGGCTTTAATAGTGAAGAGAACATCAAACCCTAGATGTCAGGTTTAAATAAGACAGGTTCACCTGCAGGAGGGTTTAATCAATGCATCTAATGTGGTACACTTGAATCTAATTTTATTGACTTTAAGGTTAGATAAATGTAAGGGTGGACAGTCACTGGCATAATGTCAATTAGTGGTTATATGGCTAATTTTAGCAACATTAGCATTTTAAAATGAATTACTTCAGTTATAGATCCAAAAGCACACTCACCGCAAACAGGCGTAATACATTGGCCACCATGATGGACACCGAGCTGGCCGAAGCTCCAATGACCCCGACCACACGCTCAGGCTTGGGAATGATTGGTGGCTCACCATTAGAGCAGCGGACATCTGAGTTGTCCTTTTGTATGAGGGCCTGGACAAAGGTCAGGGACTGCTCCAGGGCATAGGTGTCCCTTGAGCAGGTGTCCAGAATTCGGGCACCCAGCGTAATGTTAGGCAGCAGGTCTGGGTCACTGTTGATCTGGTCCAGAGCATACAGCATGGCCTCCATACGGTGGATTCCTTTTTCTTTTTTAATATCTCCACAGGGGACGCCTGCGGGGCCCCGCGAGTGGACAGGGAATAGCCCGCCCAGGGTAATATCGCCTTCTATCTTTATGGAGTGGGGCTGCATGCCTGAAGAACCCGAGGAAGCGCGGGACCCTGCGGCCAGCCCCAGCAGCAGGACGCACAGGAAGTGGACCAGAAAAAAAGATCCAGAACACAGGCATGTTCCAGCTGTGCCCAGATGTGGCATCATGGCTGATTCCCGGCTAGTTCACACACTCCTCTGATGTGGTGCAGGGGTTTCTGGCGCTTCACCTGTGAATCCTGTAGGGGAAACAAAGGTATTACACTGAAATTAGGAGCACAAAATACACATTAATCATTCCAAAATTCATCAACCTGGAGGTGTTAGAACTGATTTTATAAAACGTATAGTTTGATACGTTTATAAGTCATTTTAAAATATTCAATATGCACATGACTGCAAATGAATGAAAAACCACAGGGCTGTTCAAGGAATAATCTTTGGCGTTTTGTATGTATATAAATATGTATTGAACAATGGTATTTCATACTGTTTTTACTTATAAAAATCATGTCACAGTGATTTTACTTGATTACATACCATAACCAAAATAACTCTCAAAATAATAAAGAATATTGCTTTAATATTTTATTATAGTAATAGTCAAATAAATATGCACCAAATAATTCACAAATAATTCACCAAATAATTCAAATTCACATTTTCGAATGTAACCCCTCCTCTCTCTTAACTTTATTGTTGAACTACAATAACCTCTGGAACTGCCGCTACCAAACTTGCATATGCTGAACATCACTGTTTCCTATGTATACTGGCCCCAAAAAGTACTTGGACATAATTTCACTTCACCATTCATGCATGTAAATGAAGTTTTTAAGGCTCCTGTAAAAAGTGCTTAACATAATGATGTTTGCTTGAATAGTCTGTTTAAAATAAACACTACTTTTTGACATAATGAACTTGTACAACTTATACAAAGAATACAGTTTGAAGTATGTTTCTCTGCTTTGTGTTCTGTGAGTGCTGGCATAGGCTCCAACAGCACCTGCAACCCTGACTAGGGTAAGCAGCCTGAATAATGAATGAATGAACTAAAATGTCTTCGGTTGCGGTGTATTGCATATCTGTATATTGGCCCAAAGAAGCAACTGAAAATTTCAGTGTACAGTGAAAAGCTGCAAAGATTTTGACTGGAAATGGAAACTGTGTGAACTCAACTGGAGGCAGTAACTGAAGCATGATCAGGAAAGGATAAGTATAGATTTCATTAAGTGGATTTCACACAGTACTGTAACCTGAATTCTTGTGTAGAGTGTGAGGTCAGCCTGCATTAAATAATAACCTCATATGGTACAGGGAATCTGTTCTGCACATACACTGGATGCAGTTGGGAGAGGACAGCAGCATGTTACCCAATTAGACCAAGAGATTTTTTAAGAGAACGCTTCTTTTTCTTTCAACCTTCATTTTTTTTGCTTATTAGTCTGGGTCGATTAATATTGCCTTAGGATGTCTGTCCTGATATTGAAGGACTATCATCTATTTTTCACTGAGAAGATTTCATTGCTGTGGAGATTAAATGCTCTCATGACATTACGTTATACAACATAACTGCACTTACACTCAGCATCAGAGACTCGGCAGCAGCTTTACACACAGTATAAGAGACTCGTAGCAGCTTTTTTTTTTATCAGTGAACAAAAAATTGCTAATTAAGAATAACAATAGAGTAATATGTAAAACAAGACATCAAATTAGACATGATAGTATGAGTTATTCACATTTTTGTGCGCATTAGAACATTAAAAACGTGTGTATAAATTTTTTTGACATTTCTGGATTTTTATGTCTTTAGACATCTTTTATTTTTATCTTTAATAAAATCATTAATCTTATTTTAATGTGCATTATAGAAAAACTTGCTTGTATTTCCTTACAGAGGAAAAATCTTGTGGTGATGGTGACAGGTAGATAAGATGGTGGTGGTGACTGGAACCAGGGGTCACAATGTCCGAAACATACATTTATTTTATTTACTGTATAAAATGATCAGGTTACCTACACATATGAATATGTAGTGTTGATAATGCTAAATAGTTGTAAATCGGAAAAAATAACTTCCTTTAGGGTCTATTCTGCCTTACAACACCTTGCATGTACCCCTCTCTCCTAAATGAGAAAATAACATGTTTCAGGCCAAAATCTTTTCTCAGAACTAGTGTCACAACCATAACATAACATAACATACACAACATTGTGTGGAAGTTTTAAGAGGCATTTAACTCTTCAGACGTCTGGTTCCGATCACCTCTACTGTGAACAACGCTGAATCGGCTGGTATGTCTAGAATTTTGCGCATCAAACCACCCTAAATGACTTTACATCTTTACCATAGAATTTTGTGGAAATCCAGAAAAATCCGTGGAGTTGCCCTTTAAAAGCAGCTGTAGCGACTCTAGCCGTGAAAAGCGGTGTCCGCAAGAGGGTGCCGTGGGACGGAAACGCGTTACTTCGGTGTTACCGGCGCGTTTCAAGACATGAAGAGTGTTCAGAGACGGCGAACGTTTATCAGTGGTTAATAAGCAGAAAGAAATTCAGATTTTTTTTAAATGGTGAATATGAGTTGTTCGGATTGTCTTCTCACCTCAGGCTGCGCTCTGGCAGCGCTGCTCTCCTCCTCCATCCGCAAAGCGCTTCAGATGGAGCCAAAACTCAGAATTTCCCTCACATTTCTGTCCTGCCGGTACCCGCCGGGCTCCAGAGAGCGATGTCGAGTCCGAGTGTAAGTTTATACCACCGGAGAGACGGGGAGAGCACCAGTGGATACTGGAGAGTGATGGAGGAGTGCGGAGGAGAAAAGTGCAAAAGCACAAACACAACACAACTGCGACTACAAATCACAGTCAAATCCCTTAAAAGCTGCCCCCCCAACACACTCTCACTCACACTCTCTCTCTCTCTCTCTCTCTCTCTCTCTCTCTCTCTCCCTCACTCACTCACTGTGGCTCTCTGCACTAATGGCTCAGATCGGGATTACAGCAGCGCGTATGTGAGGAGTTAGTGTATGTATGTATATTTCATGCACACTTTGCTGAATTTAGCTCTTCTCCATATTGCAGTGGAAGTGGGGGCCATAAAGCCCTGAGCATCAGAATTCGCCATTTTCTGCCTCAAAGTCAACATTTAGAGCAGTTTATTCTGCTTTTCTCCTCTGTTCTGTTTATTTCGCAGCATAAGGGGGATAATCTAGCTGCCCTGGGGTCACGTGAGTTCTTAAGTGATAGTGTATAATATTCAGATCATAATGACCATAGAGCAAGCACAGGAAAAAAAAAAAAAGACTGCCACATGAGATCAGAAAATGATACAGTTGTAAGGACCTTTATGCTGAATGTGATTGTACTGAATGTCTTTTGAATGTATAATGAACATACTGTACTAGACAGTTGTTTGCTAGACCTGTCCTGTTTTGTTAATTAAGGTCAGTATCACTCTGACCTCTCTGAATGGCAGAGAACCAGATTAGGGAGTGTCCCGTCCCTGTCAAAAACCTGACTTTTCACAGAGAGTTTTGTACAGGTCATAATCTGAAATGTAACAATGGAGGGCAATGAGTCAGACGAATAATTCTATATATAAAATATATCAGTTTATATAATTCAGCACAGTACTGTGTGAAAGTCAAATGAATCAAAGCAGTATTTTCCAAAGAGTGGGCCACGGGCCTTTGAAGATACTGCAGGGTTATTTACATTTAAAAAAATCATTTTTAAAAAATCACTTGGTAATTTGTAATATTTGTGATGTCTGAAATTACCATCAAATATGAATATAAATATATTAATATTCCTGTTTTAAAACAAGTAATCAGAGGGGGCAGCACAGTTGTTGCAGTGGTTAGTTCTGTCATCTCACAGTGCGAAGGTCCTGGGTTTACCCATTGTGTGTGTATGTGTTGCTTATTGAAAATGTATGGAACATCATGAAGATTGCACCACAGTGACCATGGATGATTAAGCAGTTAAAGTTAAATAAAGGTTTAAGAGAATCAACAAATAAAAGATTCTTTTTTTATTGCATTTTACAGAATGTTCCAACTTTTCCAGAAATGGGGTTTGTAAAATGACCATAACACTCTAAACAAAAACATTAATTATTTGTGGATTGTGGAAAGAACTTCTAAAGGTAAAGTAATGTTAAGGAGCTGTGTGTTCATTGTGATTCTGCCCTTTTGTGCCAAACGGTCTTGATAAGGCAATTCCAGGAGGCTGAGTTGTTTAAAGGGACCCTCTGGTTATAACAAAACATAGAAACATTGCTACATGTCTTGTGCCCCAGTAGTCTTTAGCGTGAGATCTGAGATCTGGATTAAAGACTAGGAAACCCCTTTCTGATGATTCATCTTGAATATTTTAAAAACTACATTTGTATTGGACATAATTTAGAGGGCATGTTGTTTTAATTAATTGATTGATTGATTGATTGATTGATTGATTGATTGAAGGAAATCAGATACCTAGCATTACTGTTCACTGTGTTCTAATCTTTTTTGCACAATAATGCATTACTGTTGTTCCCACTTCTTAAATTTTCGCATTTACCAGCTTTTTTACTGCTGAAATACAGTGGCATAACTGTATTGTGCTGTTTCTGTTTTGTTCTTTATGCTGCACTATGGTCCCAGAGGAATGTTGCTTCATTCAGTGTGAGTATATGATTAAAATGACAATAAACACCAACTTGATTTGACTGGAAAGGCTCATAACACATGTGCTAAAAAGCTAAAGTTCACTAATTATCTACCTGACAAAGTGACAAGATGGCTCATTACCGACTCATTAGTTTGGCTTATTTTCTCTGGCTAAAAAGCTAAGAAACTTGTCACTGTTATGCAATTTGTACCAAATAATTTTAGAACTACTATTTTCTTTTAGATTTTGTTAATTTGCAATAATGAGTTACATTAATCCTAACTTGACTGTAGATCAGTGGCTAGACTATTAATTAGGCATGGTCACACCATACAAATTCTCAATGGTAATGTGGAGGCTGGGTATTGCAGTGTGTGTAGACTGATCAACAAAAAGCCTAAACACTCTCAAATATGCCATTTTCTGCAAGGCTGAATACACAATTTCTATTTGGTTTAACATATGGGACACAATAAAACACAAAATATGCCATATTCTTTGCAGGGGTTCAAGTTTCTTATTTTTCCCAACATATTAAATTCAACAAATAAACAGTAATTGTAAAAATCTGCAGAAGTTGGTTGTCTTTAGAGGAGGTGTACTTATTGCTTTGCAGCAACAAAATGTCATTTGAGCAGGGCTTCCCATACTTTTGCATTACCTGCATTAAACTAAACTAAAACTAGAGTGTAAAAATGCAGAACACCCCTTAAAGCTATACTGCTCATATAGCAAAAGCACTTGAAATGAAGAAACTCATTTTTATCACAACACACAACAAAATAACTTTTGCTGTAGCATTCAGTTGTCCATTGTATTCACATACTGAAAAAATAAGCCATGAAACATCTTGGCTGACGCATCCAGCAGAGGTCAACCTAACCCAGATAAACAGATTTCTCTAAGCCGTCCTCAGCTTTAGTGTACTCCAGGTGAGATCTGAAATACTGGCTCTCATAGAAAGGACTTTGGCGCACATATTCAACATAATCTGGAGCTCCTGGACAGAAGACATTGTCGGCCAGTAGGACGGTGCCTTTCCGGAGAAGTCCACATGCCTTCAGCAAGGAAAAGTGTAGAGCAGAGATCAATCAGCTAATGACAACCTTAGACTAATCAGTCATTTTCCTCCTACCCTCTATAGTCAGAGGACTACAAAAGTACACATAACTGAAAACAAATATTTAAATTGTATTGAGTGTGATAATTCAATCCTGTAGTTTGTACAGTGCTAACAGGTAGAGTACAGGGGCATCTAGATTGCTGTTTGTACTGGGGAACATTCCTGATTATGGGGAATACACTAACGAGGAAAAGTTGTCCAAGCAGGTAAAAAAGAAAAGCTCTCTATTTTGCATGTGCATGTGAAATAACTCATCCGAGATGTACACTAGTTAGACTACACAAGTTTGCCAAACGGGAAGTTTTTAACTCCACAATGTCCCCTGTACTGAAAAAAGAAATGCAGTTCTATTGGTGTATTAAACTTGGATGAATAAACTGAGATAAGTGACAAACTGCTAATTTAGAGGGGATACATTCTTCACACAACCTGACCCATCAGGGTCTGAAACGGTACCTCTGAGGACGTTTGGTTGCCCTGTTAGTTATACCTTTTTTATAAAGTATGAAATAAATAAAAATGGAGATACAAGGTTATGTCCAGACATGGAGATGGAAGTTATACATAAGCTATTAGCACTAAAGTTGTATTATATAACGAATATGCCCTTTAAATGGGTAATACAGCATGCAAAAGAGTTTGACCCTTAACACTAGAAATGACATTCATTGTATTTAAACAAACATGGTGAACAATTAATCTGCTTCTCACCAGAAACATTTACAGCTATAACAGCATATTTATAGTGCTATAGCTTCATAAACGTCATTAATATTAGCTTTATATAAAAAGGTTATCAACAACAGCAACAGAACATAAGTATTATTACATGCACTTCAAGTCCATTACTTTAAGATAAGAAGAAAAAGTCACTGATTTTTTTGGCAATAACCCTCTTATAATACACTGACTTGCAGGGAACTTATAGAGTATGATGTGTTTTCATGTATGATTAAGAAAATGCTTGTTAGATTCAGATAAACCACACTGTTTATTTAGTCACTTTGTCACTTTTTTCATATCTCTCTATACAAATATTTATGTTTTTTGCACCATTGAACTCTCAAATGAGCATTCAACTTTGTAAAGTGGGTCTAAAGATGCCCTATACCACATATAAGCTCTGATTACATGTTTGGTACCCTAGCTTTAAATAGGTCTAGTGCAAAACTTACAAAACTTTAGGCATTAAAATGTCTTCACCTTTAGGTTAAAGAAGACATTGTGTAACTTTGCCTTTTCACTAAAAGAAATGATAGATTTCCAGCTTTTGTTCCCTTTTTTTAAAGAGATAATGATCAGAAAATTATGACAATAGCTTTGTACCTCCAGTAGTTTAATATCGGGCAGGTAACTTTCCTTCCAATGATCCAGGAAAACAAAGTCAAAAGTTTGAATTCCAAAGTGTTCCCTAAGGTGTGGGATCCAGTCCTCGGATGCTCCCTCCACCAGCTGCACCTGCCATCAGAGCAAAGTCTATACCTTATCTACATATTTACATTGTTGGTGTCACAACAGAACCTGTAGGACCTATGAAATGGTGACTTTACAGAAGGAAACACTAACTTTTATGTTAAGCAATGTAGCAATATCATAAGCTGACATTTTCAAATGGTGTAAAAAAGAAGGAGTGAAAAAGTCACATTAAAGAGCTAAAAGCTCCAGAAGCTCTGAACAGGACTCATTTTCATAGCTGTACCTTTATGCACTGCGGGCAGACTATAATATCACTCTTCATCTAGTTGTGGAGGGGTTGTTCTTGCTGACACAGTCTACTAACATCCTGCATTGGCAACCTCAATCAGCTGAGAAACAGCTGCTCTTCTTTCCTTACATATCCCAGTAAAGCACAAGCATCACACTCGCTGAATGTGCACTTTTCAGTAAGAGGTATGTATAAACAATAGTAAATAATATGGATTTATTAAATATTATATAATTTATATAATATTATATTCTGATTTTGGATTCTTATTCTAAGACAAATAATTTAGTAACATGGTAAATGGTACACCGTATGTACTCGGACAGTGTATGTATCCATTTAGCTCTTACAGTGCCCTCTTGTCCGGCCCAGCTGATAACCTGGCGGGCCACTGCAGCATAATCTGGGTTAAACTCCAAAGTCAGCAACCGGCCACCAGGATGCAGCAGCTGAGCAATGCGAACAGCAGAGTATCCACAATATGTCCCCAACTCCAACACTGTATGAGGATTTAACTCGCTCACCACCGAGTCCAGGATAAAGCCTAGATCAGTTCAGACACACACAGAAGGACAGTCACAGATACACATACAAGCAAAGAAATCAATGTGCATTTATTCTGGAAATGGAAAGCAGATAAAGGAGCATTAAAGGAAAATCAAGTTTATGGTTTCCTGCATTGACCTATGGAGGAAATGTTTGTTTCTTTTAGAGCTACGACCGACCTGGTGCAAAAAAAATTGTAGAGAGCACAGAGTAGATCTGACATGTTCGTTGCAACCATGTTGACTTAAAAATAGAGTCTGACAGTAATATAAAGCTATTCCAGTAATTTCACTGGATTAGGCCACAGGAAAGTGAATGTATGCCAAACATTGCAAATATAGCTCTAATAATGGAGATAGTAAAAATTATTATTAAAGTAATGGTGTTAATTAGGATAAAAAGGCTCCCAAAACATCTCTGCATTAAAAAATGCTATATAAAGATATATGTAGCTGGCATGTAGGTGTTTAGCTACCTAGATTTAGGGAACACAGAAAAATCTTAATCCTTATAGGGCAAGGCCAAAAACCACTACAGAAAGCATCTTTGAGCCCTCAGAAAACATTGCGTGAAAAACCGTCATGCTGCTGTGATAAATATAGTCACATGGGCATAGGAGTACTTTGGAAAACTAACTCAACTCACTTTACCCTAGTTTCAAGAAATACAACCTGAAACTATCAAACAAAGAAAATCAAAAGGTTGCCTCTGGGTTCTTTGAGTACATGATTATATTAGATTAAACGAATAAATAAATCTAATAACAAATTTCAATAAAGCATTTGGTATAATTTGGTATAAAATATCCCTAATATATAAGAACAAATGTGTATTTTATATAAAATTATGTCATGCTCTATATATTAAAAGCAATAATCCACTTGAATTAGAGTGATATATTTATTTTTTTATAGGTAAGCAGGTTTTATTATATTATTCTGTTATACAACATAACTAATAAAAGCCTTACCTATGATACATTGTCACTGCCTTCCAACTGACCTAGAGGGGTTTGGGGTCAGCTTGGAGCAGGCAAAGGCATGTCCTCCTTTGATACTACTAGGCTAATGTAGCTAACAGTTAGGGAAGCTTACACTGCACTGTTTAGCACCATGCATGCTGAAATAACAACATTTAGAGTAAGAGAAATGTTATGTAATTTATTGATTTTTTTAACCAAATGAATCATTCTATTTTAAGCAACTCTTGTAAATCTGTGAAGAAGACACTTAATTGTGTGTTTTCACCTTTCTCATCCCCCACGTTCATGGCCCACTCCTGGTTCCTGCAGTAATCATCTATGGCTGAGATTACACTCTGAGCATTTCCTCTGATCGCTGTCTTCTGCACCGCTTTCAGCAACCGCTAAACCAAACAAAGGTTAAAAATCCGAAACAGAATTAGCTTTAGTGGCGATATATGTTCTCACAAACAAGGAATTTTCGGCCAATGGTGATTCCAACTATTGGTGTCTCTTTATTACTAGTGCGTAAGAAACAGACAGTACTGTACAATATAACACATTACAACACAATACAATGCACAATAAACAACATACAATATACAACATACAATGGACAATACAAACTACAATGTATAAGACACCATATATTGGGCAGAGATGGTGTTATGGTGAGGGAATTGCCCCTATGACCTGAAGGTCGTCGGAAAGCACTGCTCCCTAAGGACTGCCCACTGCTCCTACACGTATGGGTCAAATGCAGGTGTTGTATTTCATTGTGGTGCACTGTGTACTGTGCTATGGTGTGTTCACAGTGGCAAATAATCACTCACTCACTATATACAGCACTTAGTATACAATAAACAATAGACAGTACACTATATACAATATGCATTACATAATATACAATATATAGACAATGTGCAGATTAAATAGGAAGGTGAATAAAAGAATGTGTGATATGCAAACTTTCTTAAACTGATAAAAGTTAGAAGAAAAGATGTGCAATGTTTTTACTGATCAACTTGAATGTATTTTGGAAATATAAACAAATTAAAAATTTGACACCTGTAATAGACTCATTCAGTCTATCTGAAATTATCTTACTTTCAGAAAACTCAATGGTGTTTCTATATAAACTGATGTTTGGCTCTCTGTTTGCGTAAAAGAGTTTTAGGTAGCATTTCTTGATGCAGCAGTGGACTGTGTTCAGTGACAGCAATTTTCCAAAGTCCTCCTGAGCCCATGTGGTAATATTTATCACAGCAGCATGATGGTTTCTCTTGCAGTGCGTTCTGAAGGCTTGAAGGTTTCAGGCCTTGTCCTGTAGGGACTGAGATTTCTGTAAATACCATTAAACCACAATATTATGTACTGTAGATGATTAAAGATCTAAATTGTTTGTAATCTTAAGAAATGTTAATTTTCACTCATTTGTGGGTGATCCTTTTATGCCCAATGCTGATCCCCTTACCTATTTTCAGCCCTGTTTCATATTGTGGAATGTTTCAAAAGAGTAATGTTTTTACTTTTACTTTGCTCTGTCCCAACTTTTTTGAGTGTCACAGGCATAAAATTCTAAATTTGCCTGCAAAAATGCATTTAAGTTGATCAGTGAAAACTATTTAAAAAAAAATATTTTTTTTGAACTTCAATCAGTTAAATAAAAGTTCAGGAGAGTTAACATACTACACCTTCTTGTTATTGCATTATATGAGGTCTGGAGGTCTGGATCAGAAATGGCCCCTTAACTTATCTGTCAGGTTCAATGGATACTCATCATTCAAGACCATCCCCAATACAGATTTACCACTTCATCTCATACCAGAGGTGTTTAGTTTGACTCATCTGAAAAGAGTTCTTTGTAGCTCCCAACTCATGTGTTTGACTGGGTGCATATGTATCTGTATATATATATGTGTGTGTGTGTGTGTGTGTGTGTGTGTGTGTTTTACTCACTTGTGGTCGTGAAGTTCGGGTTAAAGTGTCTAGAGCCTTCTCCACGACAACGTCGTGCCACAGCAGAGCCAGGAATCCACTGTACTGCACTACAGCAGGAATAATCCAGAAAAACAGTGCATACAGCACCACCAGCAGGCCAACAAAGCAAAAGAAGACAGACCACATAGTGGATTTCTGAGAGAGAGAAAGCAGGGGAGATCATGTGGAAATCTGTTTGTCATATAAAACTAAGTTTGTAATTATTTAATTTTAAATGATGATAAAATTGTATAGATTTTAAATAACAGAAGAATAACTGCAGAAGCTGTAAAACTTTTTCAGCACTGAACTGTACTATAGATAATTACATAATGACAGAGAAAGCTGTATGTTGACTGTACATAACTAACTTACAATAAAATGAATGCCCATAATACATCACATTCACAAAGCACTGACAAAATCTCTGTGATCAATGAACTATTCATAGTAAGTGAATCACTGTAAATAGATATTACAGTACATATTTTTTAAAAACATTTGATTATTTCTAACTTCTTCCTTCTCTTCTTGTTGTTTCCTTACTTCACAATATTTGTCAATATATAATAATTTTAAACTACACTGTTTATAATAATTGCTATAATGCAATTATTAATTAACAGCTAGGAGTATGATGATTAATAATAAACTTCTAATTAAGTAGCTGATGTTTCCTCACTGCAGTACTGGGGCTATGACACACACAGGCTGTGTGATGTTAATTAAATGAAAGCTTATGGAAATTAACACACATGCGCACACACATACACACCCCCCCTCATTTCTCTTTTTTGAACCATCCACCATTTATAATCCTGCCATTGTAAATATAATCAGATGGGTGTTTACTATTCAGAGCCTTTCACTGAAGAGCCTCACACACACATACACACATTTGTTCTTATACAGTGTTAGGATATGGTGCTATATATACACTACATAGCCAATAATACATGGACAGTAAAAAATCCCTTCCTCATCCAAGATGTGTTAGTTGGACATCTCAATGAAAGATCATGGGCATTAATATGATGTTGCTCCTCCTTTTACTACAGTAGTAGCCTTCAGTCTGCACTCAGAGATTTTTTACTGGATCTTGGAGCATGGCTAATGGGACTCACTTTCATTTAGCCACAAGAGCAATAAGAAGTCATGGTTCACAGTCAGTGTTCCAATTTCCCCCAAAAGTGTTAGAAGGTGTTACGTTCAGGTCTCTGTACAGATCAATCAAGTTCTTCCACACCAAACTTACCAGACATGTCTTTATATGAAGTAATTTACAAAACTAGTGCCATACATCTGAAAGCACACAATTCTCTAGAATGTCACTTTGTAAGTAAGCATTAAGATTTCCTTTCACTGGAACTACAATATCCAGTTCAAATCATAAAAAGTCAAATACCATTATTCTTCCTCCACCCAACTTTACACACACACTCAGTTTAATAAAACTGTAAACATGTAAATGTGTCAAAATAATAATAATATGCCATTTTTGAAAGTAAACCCTTTAGAATTTATTCCTAAATCTGACCTAACATCATATATTCATCTAATTCAGAATAAATAAATACAGAATAAATACAGAGATTCAAAAAATACAGTTTATGGGGGATGAGTTTATCAGTCATTTTTACTCTGAAGGGACTTGCTTATGCAGTTTTCTTTTTAAGACATGGTGATATATATATAAATGTACAAATGTGCATGAAAATGTGCACCAAAATAAAAATGAAAGATACTATTAATTCTAAATATTTTGGTCATTTTTGCTAAATTATTACTCCATATGTCTGATATATTTGGCTACAACAGAGCAGCAGAAGTCGTCATCTGTTGTAAAAAGGTCACAAAATGTGGTAAAGATTATTGCATGATTGTGGATGGTCAGTGTGTGTCTATGCAGTAATATGATGTGCTGTTGGAGAAAGTGGTTGTAGTGAACACATATACACACACACAAACACACACACAGGGAGGATGGTAATTTGCTAACTGGTAAGGGCTGACCCAAACAAACACACACACATTCACAGAACTTAATTATCCCAAATTACATTGTTACATTTGCAAATAAACACACGTGTAATGCAGCTAATCAGAGGGCTTGTATTTTCATTACCTTAGATCATATCAGAGTTTGTATGAGAGCAATTAGTCAAATATACAATAAGCAATGCACATAAATATATTTAGTAAATGAACAACAATTTTCAGGCACTTATTCTAACTGGTGAAATCTGCAGTTTCAAGATGCATCAATGGCTGACATAGGCATTCAGGTTTGCCCACAGCTTTTAAAATCTCCATAAAAAGGACACAACATTCATATGAGCCCAGTGTCTCCATGCAGAACGCCAAGCATAAACTAGATAGTAAGAAACCCCTGTATGTTGGACTGAGGTGCACAGGAATTGCGATCCCTCGACTCTCTAGAATGAGAGTAATGTTTGTAAAGCAGAGTTAACCATCCAACCTGCACTCACTAATGTTGTTTTGGCTGAAATCCTTATAGCAATGTTCCAACATCTAGTGATAAGCCTTTCCAGGATAATTCCAGGATACTGCAGCAAAGGTGGACAAACTCTAATTAATATAATTAATACCCTTGAGCATTGAAGGATCAGGTGCCTGCCATTTTTGGACATATAGTGTATATATTGTATAGATGTAAAACACACAACTGGATTAAATATTATTATGATCAAATAGTGCTAAAATGAAGTGCTCTAGTACTACTAGTAAAAAAATGGCAATTCATAAACCCAACCTAAATAAAAATAATCCTTAAAACACTTACATTTTAAGTGACAGCTGCAGTCTTCTTCGCTCTCAGTGTTTATCTAAAGACCTCTTTTTGAGGAAGAACCCTCAGTAATCAGAAGCAAACATGCACACTGGCACCTCTATGTACCCTCCCACATTCTCTCTCTAGCACACGCAGACCCACACAATGGTGAGGGGGAAAATGTATGACCTCATAACTGAATTTGATTTATTTTGCATTATATATTATTAATTTTTATTATATTTTGTACTTTACACTTTGTTTAAATGCAGTGAATATACCAATATGACTACTACAGAAGAAGCATTAATGAATTTTCATACCTATAATGATGTTACAGTCATAACCTGTATTTTAAACCAAACAGTGGCAGATAACCAAAACCCATATGTACACCCCTGCAAACTTATTTTGCACTGGACTGAAAGGAAGTCAGAGTACAAAAGCTCTTTTGCTGCTTCATCTCATAGCACAACAGCTATGCTCTGTCGTGTCATCAGTTTCTTATTATCTAATCCTGAGGAAGAATTTACATCTTAATCAATTTTTGTTGAGTGTGTTCCAGCCATCAAATTCTAAATGTGTTTATATTAACAAAATACAATTAGGTTGGTCAGTAAACCTGTAAAAAATCTTTTCTATGTACTTCATAGAGCCAATCACAGCTGACTATGAGCCCAAGGCGGGGTACATTCAGGATAGTCCAATCCATTGCTGTTCTTTGTACCTTTGTCAGTTAAATAAAGGTTCACATAAATTAACATATCACAGATTCTTGTTTGTATTGCATTTTGAAAAAAAAAACATTGAAAATAGGGTTTGGGGTTTTTACTAGAATTTATATTAATAAGCAGGTAATGTAGTGATAATGATAATTCGATGGTCAAGTCAGTAATCATATAAATGCAGTTTTTAACAGCAGTTGACTTTAACAACTTCATATTCAAGACATTTGTACTACAAATTTACATGCATTTGTGAGATCCTGCTAGTATAGGTTTCCTCACTTTCAGTGAAGTGATTTAATAATAGCTAACTTATGGAGAATATTCAGACTGAAAAATACTGCTTTATAATGACCTGTGGATCCCAGGTTTATTATTGAAGTCAATGTCACTTCCATTTTGCTAGCTTGTGGAATAAAGCAACAAATGAAAAATTATGTATAAAAACTACTTTTCCACATGGAGCCCAGTTTGTCCATAGTAAAATCTATGTAGTTTTTAAATGTGAAGTATATTCAAGTATTTCATTACACAAGCTCTACATTTATGTTAACTCTATCCCTTGCCTGTCTGACAAAATTTATTAGAGTTAATACAGTAATGGACAGTCCTTATGATGGCAGCAGGGATTACAGGGTCCACATCTGTTGAGGACACAAAATCTACACCATTCACATTGTAATTGTTTTTAAGTGCTCATGATTTAAATGAAATTCTCAAAACAGGTTGTCATGACCTTTTCAAATTTTTTATGAGCTATAGGTAAATGTCTTTACATATGTGTCTTTATACATAACTAAAAGTAGATTCTGCATAGAACATCTAAATCTGACAGCATAAGAACCTGTAAAGAGTTAAAATCGGCCTCTACAATTCCCCCAGTTGGAAAAATACCTCCCTCTAGAGGCTGTATGAAATAACAAAACAATTTACTTTTCAAATTCATTTTAGTGCTGATTCCACTTAGAAAAATACAAACTCTGACAGCTTAAAAGGTGGTACTGATAAATTCATTATATAAAAATGCATTACCTTAAATGTACTATAGGCAGTCACACAGACCTTTTGGTCCATATATAATATAAACATTAGGATTAGAGATTAGGGCCAACATATAGCACCCGCTCCTAAAGTGTTAACATGCCTTACAGCCACAGCCTCATTTTCCATTTTGTATAATGGACAGAATGCAGGGATGAAGAAAGCAAAATGCAGGGGATGAGAGGGTAATAATCTGTTTAAGGTGAACATTCACCATTAGCTGAAGTAGTGTTGATTTCCTTTAAAGTGAAAAAGAAAGAAATGCACGAAAGTATCACAACAGCAACAGCAGTAACAGTCATATTGAAGCCAAAATGTGGTCTGTACTTTTGAGGCCAGAAACCACATGAGCAAAGCTGTTTGAGGCTACTTAAAAACATGGCTTGAGGCATGTTAGTGATGATTTAGACACTGCAGAAAGTGCAGAGGGGGCAAAGTGGCCAAAGTGTCTTCTTTGACAGAAAGCTAATGCTATAATATAGAATTTTTTTCTTAAATAAGCCAGTCCCTTGGCTGCTGGACTTAAAGCCTTCATGCCCCTCCACACATCCCCTGTGTTGTTCTGTTGAAGCTTTTGCCTCAGTATCCTACTGTAGTTGTCCTATCCCTCCTTTATCACCTAAAACCAACCCTAACCTTCAGTAAACAAAAGACAAGCTTTCTGCTATTTTATTTTTACTATAGAAAGTTGAATTTGTGGAGATAATAACATGGTTCCTTGTGAGGACCAGCAAAATCCTCTCACATACAACTTTTGTGGCATTTGGTCCTCACAAAGAGTTAAACACACACACACACACACACACACACACAGCTGAGGTTTTTGATGGTAGAAAACGGTGACATCTACTGGTTTACAGAAATTATAGCATGCATAATCTTGACTGTGGAAGAATTTCACCTTACTTTCATAAATTCAGATCAATATGTGCAACAGAAGCCTTGCGGTTTCCTTTTGCTCTTTTGATAAATTAACTTATTAAAGTGTTGCACAGTACAAACTGCAAACTTCTTTTTCTATAATTATTATATAATTATGCATTATTTTGATGGATGTGAAAGTACTACTGTGATCTAATGGATTGTGTAATGGTTACTTATTTTTTAACATTGCAAAACTGTACAATCCCCATTTCTGGAAATGTTGGCATATTTGTAAAATGCAATAAAATCAAGAATCTGACAAAAGTACATAGAAACGATCTCCAGTGTTTTGGGATAAGTCCAACTTACCAATTTTAATGTCTCGTTTAAGAATTTAGAATTAGATGCCTGAAACACATGAAGAAAGTTGGGACAGAAGCATGTTTACCGGAGAGGTTCCAGAATACAGATCTGGAGCCACGAAACCAAGAGGAAAGATCTCCAAATCAGGGAGTCCAGGCCTCAATACACAGATCATCTGAAAATTAAGTGTATGTTGTGAAGTATTGTTTGCCTGGCACTACGTACTAAGCATTTCTCACCTTTACTCTTCTTCATTTATTAAGTATTTGCCCCTGCTTGCTTTGTACTCTGATTTTTGTATTTCTGATAGACTTCAGTCTAAGCTTGTTCATGACCATACCACTGTGATACAGTGAATAAATGTAAATATAAATGATACATCAGCTTTCCTTTTAATTTCACTTGTAATTGTTTGGCAAGGGAGGAGTCTGTTGCATGTTTATGTATTTAAAAGCATTTCCTTGTACTTTTGTATGTTAAATAAAGGCTCAACAGAACAAACTGCAGTTTTTTATTGCATTTTATTGCAACATATACTCAGTTTTTGAGGAATGGGGTCATACAAATTGCAAATATTTTTGGCTGTCATAATTTTTGCACAGGCCACATTTGGGGTTCATTATTTTTTCAATATGTTAAATTTAGAAAATAAACAGTTATTGTGTTCTCTGTTGAGAAGGTGATTTTCATTTAGAAAAATATAATTTCACCAAGCCAAACTAGCATGACATTGTAAAAAGGCTAAAACTGTTATGTTAAAAAAATTATGTATTATTAAGAAATTTAAGTATATTTCTCAATAATAATAATAATAAAAATACAATTTCAGCTGTCAAACTTCTGAAGTTTGCAGATGACACCACTGTCATCGGACTCATCCGAGATGGTGATGAATCTGCATATCGTCAGGAGGTTGAACGGCTGGTGCTCTGGTGCAGCCAAAACAACTTGGAGCTCAATACGCTCAAAACTGTGGAGATGACTGTGGACTTCAGGAGACAGCCCTCTGCACTGCTCCCCCTCACCATTTCAAACAGCCCAGTGATGACTTTGGAGTCCTTCAAGTTCCTGGGGACCACAATCTCCCATGACCTGAAGTGGGAGGCCAACCCCAACCTCATCCTCAAAAAGTCTCAGCAGAGGATGTATTTCCTCCGACAGTTTGGCCTGCCACAGGAGCTGCTGTGCCAATTCTACACTGCAGTTGTTGAATCTGTCCTGTGTGCGTCCATCACTGTCTGGTTCAAGGCCGCCACAAAACAAGACAGGGACAGACTGCAGTGCACAGTGAGGACAGTTGAAAAAATCATTGATGCCCCCCTGCCAGCCCTACAAGAACTGCACACCACCAGAACCAGGAAGCGGGCAGGAAAGATCATATCTGACTTCTCGCATCCTAAACATTCTCTTTCAAGTCCTTCCCTCAGGCAAACGCTACAGGTCCCAGTTCACTAAGACTGTCAGACACAGGGGCAGTTTCTTTCCTCAGGCCATCGCCCTCATGAACAGCTGACAGTACAGCTCACATTACTTCCATATTAACTCTACACCACCTGTGTAATATATACTGTATAGTAACTGCACTGCCCACTGTACACTGTATAGCTCACTGTACAGCCTATTGCATATAATATAATGTATAATATATACTTACTCTGTATATTGCACACATACTGTTTATTTCACTATTTATTTTATACGGTATAAGCACATGTACAAAAGACTAGAGGCACACAAGAATAATGTATATTGTATATACAGCATCTTGTGTACAATAGAGTATATCATACATCGTGTCAAGTGTACCTTAAGTTTGTATAGTGTCCACTATGTCTCATATTGTACAGTTTGTTTGTTTGTTTAAATACTAGAGAAACACCATCGGCCAAAAACAAATTCCTTGTGTGTGCAAACACAAATGAAACTGATTCTGATTCTGATAATTGGGTAACTTTAACTTAGTGAGGTAGAAAGAGAAAAGCCCACTGTCAGAACATGGACAGTCTGGCTACTTGTTGGGTCACATTTTACAGTGAGTTGGGAAAATATTTGTATAATTTGTATCATTTGAGACTGCATTTGTCACACAGGCTTTGTTGGTTCTGAGTTCTACAAATTTGTAAGTATTTCTGAACTTAACAAAATAAACAAAATATTGTATAATGAACCTTTATTATGAATTAATATATTCCCATACAGATGTTCAGACTATAATTCATTTGAATTAAACTAAGAAAACAATATGATAGCTATGGCATAATGAAAAAAGCATGGTAAAGCATTTCTCAGTTTAGAAAATGGTAAAACAGTGGCCAGCCTGCTGCACAGTGAAAGCCTCACTGGATCTTTCAGATTCATTTGCAGATTCATTTGTTTTTAAGTATCCCTTCTGCTGGTGTGGACACACGACAGGCATGTCCAAATAAATATGTATACAAAAGCTGATTCATACATTAATATACAATATATACTTTTGTTTTTATTCAAGTTGCTACATATCTTTTTCTTTAAATATTTACATACAGTAAAGACAGTCACAGAAACTGAAGTCTACACAAAAACAGACCCCCAATGCACAGCTGTTTGGTCATCATGTTTCAGTTCTACTAGCTGGAGGCACCGCGCACATTGCAAAAATAAAAAAGCAACAATATATGAAACGATAATTTCACTTTTCTAAAAGTCTACATAAACCAGAAATAGTTAACATTCATAATTTGAATTTGAGCCTTACTTTAGTGAGTAATGCTATGGTTTTCTATGTCAAACCTGCCAACTGGCACATACATTTGGGTTTTCTGTACTGAAAAACATTCCTGACAACTGACCTATCCATGCTCCTCCCACAAACTCATTCTTTCGTAACTACTGTTGCGAGCTTTACAGAACAGTGGCCAAAACCCCTTTCAACCTAAGTTGTTTTTTTTTCTTCTAAACTTTGATTGCTACTTTAAAATAATATATACTTTGAATGCATGTAAAGCATCATCTAATCAAGCTACCACTAGCATGGAGTCCTTTGTCATTTTAAAGGTGTCTGATTTAAATTAGCTACAGCTCCATTACAAAAAAGTTCTAGTTTTGTGCAAGTATATGACCCTTTTCTGTAGGCACTGTATTAAAGAGGGTGAAATGTTGCTTGTTCAAATATATTAAAAAAAATTTACAATATCCAGGGCGTGTACTTATTTTCACATGACTGTATATGCTCATTTCATATGTTATATAAAAGTTGGGACATGGGTTTACCTGTAAGGGAACGGCCAAGACCCCCTCCGGTTGAGGGGAGATTGGCCCACCCAGCGGTCGGCACGATCTCCGTCCCCCGAGCTCTGACTGAGCCTACTATTTCCAGGTGTGGCTAGTTAGCCCCTGATCACCTGGGAATATAGGCAAGTCCAGAACACGGGTAGGCACGGAGGATACTTGTTGCATGCTACACCAGGTAGGAGCTGCCTAGGAAGGACGTAGTTGTAGGATAGTTATTGAACGTGCAGCACCAGGGAAGTGCTGCTGAAGAAGTGCTTAGCTAAGCGCTAACAACAAGGCATACGGTATCGAACATTTCACGAACTCAGCTCAGCCTAGCTCCAGCGAAGGCAGTTGCCACCGAGCTTCCCTCGTGGCTTTCTCCTACCGTGCGCCGGAGTCCCGGTTTCTGTGTGCTGGGCATTTGTGAAAATAAAGACTCTTTGTTAACCGCACTGGTTTCCTGCCTACCTCCATTTGTGACATTATCACTGTGTCACAGTGAGAACTTTTTTGATGCCCAATCATGTTACTGATCTGTTGCCAATTAACCTAAATGTTTTTGTTTCAACATTTATCTTTTCCATAAAGCAATATAATATCTCAGTTTCAGCATTTGATATGTTGCCTTTGTTCTATTGTCAATTAAATATGGGTTTACATGACTTGCAAATCATCATACTTATCAAAAGCAGGCAAATGACAAAGGACACCATGCCTGTGTTAGCGGAGAAACAGGGTTGTAGAAAAATAGAGTCTCAGTGCACCATAGTATCTTAAACTGGAAATTCACCATCACATCGCAGTTGTAAACAGTGTGCTACAGTTTCTCGTCAGGTTAAATGGGATTTTCAGTACTGCTGTTTTCCAACCTTGCAACCATAGCTATGAAAAAAAGTCTAAGCTGAATCATGTTGGATCTCAAATTCAGTGCACACTCCCCAGGTTTGGCATTGGAAACCACTGGAATATGCATTAAAACACAGCGGCCTTCACAAAACATCAGGGCAAGAACAGAAAGCTAAACTAACAAACTAATAATAATATTACTGATGCAGACTCATCGACTGGTCCATAATACTGGACTTAAACACAGTTAACAGTGGTGCCTTAATGTAGTTAGGACTTCACAAAATAATCTTTAGCTTGTTAGAAAAAGTAATAAACAAATATAATGTGAGAGACTAAGTAGATGTTTTCCAAAAAACAAACAAACAAAAAAGGTCATGTCAAACTGAACCCAAAACAATAGTACATACGAAGAGTTTGCATAAGACCTGCTTATACCATTCTTTAGTTTAATAAACACAAGTCTTGATAATGCATAATGCAATGTTTATGTTGTCTATTTCATCCTTTCTTTCAGTAAACTCTGTGAACTGACAGGGCTGCTCACAAAAGTGCTTGAGCCTAAATTGGGTTAATCAGCATTAGCCCTGCACTAAACAGGAAAAGCCATTGAGGAAAAATGAACACTTAACAATCTTGTTCCATAGTGAAGCGTGTGTAATTACTTTTTTTTATTGTGCGGTTTTGTAGCTTTCACTAAAGGCAGAAACTTTATCCTTATCCTTGCTTGATGTTTTGCCTATGTTTACAAGCCTGTACAGAAGCGTTGTGTAATGGGATACCACTGCGGATCAGCTGCTTGTACTAATCGTATTTGTAGGCAGATTTGCATTGTTCTTTCATGTGTTCCTTCAATGTATGCTCAGCTATACTGACACTAGTCATGTCTATAGCTGTTTCTGAAACCCAAGTTCCTGCTACTGTCTACAATAAAGTTCAGATTTTCTTTTTTTTCCCAAAACATGATTACAAGAAAATTAAAATTTTGGTGATAAACCGACACTGTCAGTTGAGATTAAACTGACTGTAAGCACTGCACTAACCAACATGCTTACACGATAGAGGATTAACATACCTTTTTAGCTATCTACTTGCTTATAGTCTGCTACATATGGCAAATTCATACCTCAGTCATAACATTTATCACTGTACAGTCAATAGTAAAATTTCTTTGTAGACTTCAGTTGTCATGGACTGGATTCGTAAAGCATTCTTAATCTTCCAAAGCCTCTCTCATAACCAACTTCATCAGGAATTCTTTGGAATTGTTCCCAGTTTTTTTCCAACTTTAGTTGTGGCTTATTTTATTCACAAGCTAGGTCTCCCCCTACCACCCAATGCTACCAAGGATAACATACGCTTCCAATGAAACAAACCATTGCTTCTTTTTTAATGACCACTGCTCAAATGTCATTGGACAGCTGTGCATTCGTAGAGGAAATTGTTAAGTGTCAATTCTGTTATATCCACTTGAAGATGCCCATACTAGACAGTACTATGATGTGGGGAGATTGAGAGTGGTTCTACTTTTTCTCTAGGCTGATGGCAATTGCTTACTGAGCAAACAGATGCTGCACACTGTTGGTGTTTATATTTATATTTTGTTTCTTAAATCCTCAAGCAGTTTTTTCTTCTTTGCTTTAGTATGTAGTAAACAACTTACTCATCATAAAGGTGAAAAATTTGAAAAACTGATATAGAAATCCAAACTCTTGCAAATTTTAAAGGATGCCAACAATACATTGGCACCAATCCATCAATCCATTTTAAAAGTTCTGCGTGGAATAAGATTCTTCATTTTCTCTGCTTTGTTGTGTTGTTTCAAAATGATCATACCTTTAACCAATATTTCCGACCATGACTATATAAACAGGCTTATCAAATAAGAGTAAACATAAACTAAGCTCGCTGTGAGCCATCTCTAGCTGCAGGCAAATAGTAGCCCAGGATTAGGCACAGTGTGAACAGCCCAATATCACATCTAAACCTTACCTTAATACAATAAGCACCAAACCTGCATTGCACAATGGTGTGTCCTGTATAACAAAGACTGATGATGCATGAACTGAGATCATCTGTTTACAGATACTGAGGTAATTTATCTTTTTTCTTTGTTTATCAAATGAGGTCTCAGAGTCTACTTTAGGCTTTCAGTTATATAGACTTATAAGTTTGCATTTACCAAAAAACAGCAATCGTTTCAAGGGCTGGTTTTCCAAACATAGATTAGGCCTAGGAATAAAATACTGTTAACAGATGATATTCTGTAAACTTTTTTTTCTTTTCACAAGCAATGCATAATGTAGGTATGTCAAAATGTTTTAATCATAAAGAATTAGGGCAAAAAATACCCGCTACATTTTCCTGGACCCAGCTTACTGAAGTCTGTGCAGAAAACCAGCCCAACAGCACTGTGGAAGAGAAAAAGCCAATCCATCTCTTTGAAGATGATATTACAGATAGTTACAATGCCTTGAGAAAGTGTTCAACCTTTTGACATATATCAATCTATCAACATTTTACAGATTATGATACTGACAAATCTTTTCTAACCAGTTACTGATTATCATGAACAGTTTTTCCAAAGTAAGTCATTTGTCTGCAGCAGATAAGTTAAAGGAAATGAAAAATTGAAACATGCAGGTTTTGTAAATATTCAGATTGCACAGTGTATCTGGTTTTGCTGCAGTAATGGTATTAAGAATTTTGGGGCAAATATGTTCCAGGTGTTTACCATATGATCTCCTTGATGATTTGGCTTCCAGGTACTTTATTTTCTATTTAGCAGTGAAATTACTTCAGTTAGGTATTTGCAGTGCAATAGACTCACACTCTAGATTCTCTACTGGTTTGGGGACTACTTGTGTGCAAACTTGCATGAGGTAAAACTGATGGTTTTTGACAATGTTTGTTTTGTCTGAAAACTGGCAAACTGTGATGTCCCAACCTGCAGCTCGTCCTAACTGAGCAGACTAAACCACCTGTGCATTCATACCACTGCAAAACAGGGTTGTTATCCAGGCTGCCACCAGCCTCGCTGAGCAGACCTTACAGCGGGGCTGAGCCAATCATGGAACTGGCAGATTTGGAAACTCTACTGTTGTGTTTGGCCTAAATTCATACACTCAGCTTTAAAACTCTAAGACTATTTGATCAAACTTTAGGTCATCTTGACCGCCTTCAAACTAAGATGATTTCAAAATACACGTCTTTTCTGCGCGTAATCATCAA
>JBBPDA010000132.1:8070468-8095417 GCA_037974385.1 Arnoldichthys spilopterus | reverse complement strand
GGTTAAATTTCATAGAATTTTTATTTATTATTACTTTTGTCAGATTAAAGTTATTTCTGTGACCATTGTGAGTTTTTTTTTCCATTGACTGAAGGGTACCAACAATTTTGTTCACGTGTGTATATATATATATATATATATATAAACAAAATCTTAAAGGCACCAAATAGCATCTCCTTACTGCAAAGCATGTAGCCATGAAAACAGACGGACAAAGAAACCCCAGCCCAGTGTTTTAATGAGCCATGTCTTTAGGGAGAGCATTCCATCCAAGTCTTTGATTTTAAACAGGACAGTTCCACTGTTCGCATTTTGCCTTGTTCCGTCACTTGTTTTTGTTTTGTGTAGCTTTTAAATTCCCCCAAAATACAAAAAAGTATCTATTCTGCTCAGAGGCTTCAGATACAAGTGTGCTCTCTTTCACTTGGTTAAAACATAACAGGTGCTTCTACCTTGTAGTTAATCTCACTGGCCATTTCAAAAACACCCACCTGTAACAGGTTTGCAATGACTGTCTCTATCTGTTGTTGCACAACCACCTCTACATTTCTGTGGGCAGGGGTGGCCTAGTGGCCCTTGCAAACAGAAGGTCCCAGGTTCAAGTCCCAACCTGGGTAACACTAAGGGTTCCCTTTGAGCAAGGTACTGTCCTGCTGCACTGCTCCCTGGGCGCTGGATAGCTTGATAGATTGCTCCTTGTGTGCACATGTGATGGGTTAAATGCAGAGGTCACATTTCGTTGTGGTGCACAGTGTGCTGTGCTGCGGTGTGTTCACAATGACACATAGTCACTTTCATTTAGAATGTTTACAATGTATCAGCATATTTCTATGAGGAATATGGGCAAGACATGCTAGATGCAAGTGCTTCAGCAACACAACAAGGATTCAAAAGATTTGCAAACTTATAAGATAACTGACCATGATCCTCTTTAACAAACAATTGTATTTTATTTATATTTATTTTTTATTTTATATTTATATTCTATTTTTACTTTTATCATGTACTTTTCTGATTTTATTCCTATATTCCTATTCTGTTTTTGTTTACTTACTCTTTATGCTTATTAACTTCTTTTTTTAAATGTTAAAGATTTTATTCTTTTTAATGCTTATCTCTGTGAAGCACAATGAATAACCTCTGTGTATGATAATGTGCTATATAAATAAACTTGCCTTGCCTTGCCTTACCATACTGGATCCTTACGATAGCCATCACGTAAGGCCTTTGTGCCTCAGTTAAGACCATCTCCATGAAAGTTAACCCATGCATAGAATTGTGCCATGTCCCCTTAGTGTGCATCAAGAAAGACTAGCAGTTCTGGAAGTCAACAGTGAATCTGCGCTGACAGCACCACCAGCCACCGTGAAGGAAGTCTCTGCATCCTCTCAGGGTAAGCTGGAGGCTAAACGGGAGATACCTAGGGCAACAGCCTACAGGCTGCAGATCTGCTGTGCTGGTCTCCTCTAAGTGTCAGCCATACTATTGTTCGAAACAGGGTTTATACCTTGACATTCTTCATGCAACTGTTAATAGCTTTTGCTCTATTTATTTTGTCATTCCGAAGAAAGATGGAGGCTTCCAGCTAATCCTGGATCTCTGGCAGGTAAACTTGTTCCTAAAGGCTTTATACTTTCACATTTACCAGGAGTTTTTACAAAGGAGAATGGTTTACTTCGATTCATACCTCACCATCTGGTTTGTGTTCCAGGGCAGTTTCAAAATTTCTTCCTGACACCCCTCATGAAGCAAAAACAAAAAATTCCCTCATACTTGAACAATTGGCTTGTGTGAAATCCACTCCAAAAAGCAGAGATGATGCAATTTATTGGCATGGTGCTAAATTCACCAACTACTTTGTCTCCTTGCCCATACACTGAGATCAGATGGTTCTGCTACTCATCAGTTGGTTGATTGTAAAAGTAATGTACAGTATGTACAATACCTTACACTGTTGCAGGTTCAGGCCTTACAACTGCAGCCCAGGCCATTATACATGGGAAGATTCTGTGCACCACATTTTATATTCTGCATAAGTCACAGCTCTCGGGCTTCAGGCACCTTGAAGTTCCTACTTTCTGGGTAAAGACAAATCTACCAAGGAGATCGTATAAACTGAATATTTTCTGTTACTGAATATTGAATATTTTACTGAAAATATACTAAATATTTTTAACAATAACAGAAAACTATGAAGGCCTTCCATCATGACAGATTAGAACTCTGAGGGACATGTGCAGGTAAATCATGCATCTGTAGGTAAATCACATCTGTCTAGTTCATGATAAAGTCTTGTCTTTGATCTCAAGTGCATGACCACTGGCTTTAGCCATCATAGCTGCTGCATGCCATGCAAAATGCCACAGCAGAGTGCCCAAGGTTTTTTAACAAGCCCAAAAATTGTGCTGGCATTGATAAAGAAGGAGAAAAAAATTGGTACGATGAAGACAAAAGGTAGAAAAGCTAAAAAGATTTGTCTGGTAATGCAGTAATCTGTGTTGAATGATCACAAAAATAGCCATCAAAGCTTCAAAGGTTCTTGTCACCAGAACATGACAATGGTAAAGCACATGAAGAAAGTTGCCTGTAGCGGGGCATTAAAGACACCACTTAAGGTTGTGTTGTATTTGGCAAATACAAACTCCCCAAGCCATCTTTATCTTAACACCAATAGGCAGTTTAACAGGTGTCCAAACCTAAACAGCACACACATGCATGTCACAGTCAGTCACATGTAGGAGGCAATAACAACAACCACAACCAGAGCCAGTGACTGCAGTGCCAATTGTAGATGAAGTATGTCAGAGTAATAGTAGATGAAACTACTAACAACATGGTTAAGAACACACTGACCAGATACTCACATTTCAGTAGAAAGGCCTGAAACTGTGCTAATTTGAATTTAAATTAATTTAATTTTTTAATTTAAATTGTTTCTGTCCAGACAATTTGAGTATCATTACTTAAAAAGCAAGTTTCACTGCATTACTTAAACAGTTTGAGTATGTTCTCCTGTTCTGAGTCACTGAGGGTACTTTAACTTGAACAAACTTAAAAATACACATTTTTAGCCTGAACCCCCCCCCCCCTTTTTTTTTCAGAGCAGCACTTTGCCTGATTCTCATTGGTCAATTCACCCAAGACAAATCTAAGCTTGCTTCATGGAGTATACTCTTGAAGTGTGCCTTTTCCCCCTCATTTTCATAGAGTAAAAGTTAGTGTTTTACTTATTTTACTAAAGATACCTTCTCGTTGGACAAACACACTGGACTACCCTGGGACTTATCTGAAGTTTTTTTCTTTTTTATGTTGTTCACAAAAACTGGTTACCATATTCTGGAATTTAGAGAGTTGTTTTCATTGTTCAAGTGATATGTTGCAGATTTTTACTGTTTGTGACTGAAGCTCATCTAATTTAGAAACCGTAATTTACTGTGTGTGAATTTTAGTGTAACAACAGGTAACTATCAATATAACAGCTGATCTAACAGTATCGTGGTATTCTAACTAATGCACTCTCAACTCATGCTGGTCCACATTGGCAAAAACTCTCAGAGTTTAACAGGGTTAGATAAAATCTTAAAAATTCTTTCATACTCTTGATGGATTGTGTCCAAGTTTGATGAAAATCTTCAAGAAGAAGAGACGTCTGACTGGCCAGCTATTAACAGACTTACTACAAAAGACAAAAGTAAGTGATTTTTGTGTTCATGTTGTTGTTGTATTGCCCATTGTGGTATATAGTTTGTAGGATTTGCAGCATTGAAAGATGGTATTTAAAAACATTTGTTTTTCACAATCCCCTTCTAGCTATAGATAATCAAACAGGAACTCTGTAAATTCTTCTTTTTCTGAATTAATTACACCTTTTTGAATAAATTACACCTTACCATTACAACTCATTACTTTGTTCTTTTGTCAGTTAAATAAAGCTTTAAGTGAATTTACAATTGGCAGATTTCTTTTTGCATTTTATAAAATTCTTGAAATGGGGTTTGTATTACACTTTTACAATCAATTAATTTTCATATGCAAACTTTTCCAATTGCCTCATAGACTCCCAGGGAAGCCTGGTTCTGTTCAGTACACAAATGACACTGTAAATAAATGAATATCTTCACTTCAATTAAACAGCATTTATTTAAATCTGCCACTATCTCCCACTGATGCCTGGGTTCTGTATGGTTCAATGGGCTGTGCTTCTACTGGCTTCAACAAACACATTCATGCAGATTATGCCATCTTTTAGATGCAGATTTAGTTGAATACAATGTGCTACTGCAATGATGTGCAATAATAAAGAGTATTAATAGTATTATATTTTATGCTTTGTATACCCTATAAATACTAAAATGCAGAATGTGGGATGGGTAATGCAGGTGCGCTGTTAACCATTTCAGTGCCACATGATGATGAAATTTTAGGAAGAGCCGTGCTTTCTTTGTAATCTTATAACCCATGTCTGTGTCCAATATCCAACACTAGTTATGGACCTTTCTCAGCACAGCACATTCATGTGGTAGTGGATGTGTGGTGCTAGTATGCGTGTAATACAGGGCCATTTCTGGGACTTTACACTCAGTGACCACTTCATCAGACGCCTTGCCCTATTCGCCTGCACTACCATGCCAGTGTCAGTGCTATGCTGAACACGGTACAGCATCCAAATAATACCTTGTTACCAATTTTTATATGATGGTCATTTTACACTAAAGGATGAAATCCAGAAGAACTGATAAACAAGTGCAGCAACAACTGCATCTATATGTTTCTGATAAAATGGCAGAGGGGTGGTCTAGCTTTTTCAGTTCTCAGAGCCCCCCACATTCTTCCCTCTGTGTTTTCTTTACTGCCAAATGAACATGCATTGAGCAGACAGGCCCAAACAAAGCTGACCCTTATGCTTGGTAATGCTGTGCTAAACCCCTCTGTAAAAACATTTCACAGCTTTTCTGCCTCAGGGACTGACCAATGGTTGGGACATTCCGGCCAAATTCACAACTACCTACCGCTCACTCATTCACACACCCAGCATGCAGGATTAGAGAATATTCCATATTTAACTCAGAATTCATAAATTACCGAGCTACTTCTACAATAAGTTGCTTGTATATAACGAGACAAGTTGCACAAAAAATCCCAAAGAAGAGAGATTCCCTTACTAAAGCAAGACTAAATGTGTTTTCCTAAATGATATTACAGCGTGAATGAAATCCTGGTGAAAACCTTCTGTCCTACCATTCATGTAAATGTCTCTTTGACGTGTACCATCTAGCCAAACACTGTTGCAGACCTAGTACCCCCACCTTCCTAGCAACAATATTTGCATATTCATAATTAAATGTAAATCCACTAAATATCCATTAATCCATTAAATAATATAATTTATTAATAATCCATGTTTTACTAAACATTTTTGTGTTATCAGAGCACCCTCAGAGCTTCATGCTGCTTAACTATTTATTTCAGCCATCGTTATTTCATTTCAACAACACCTGCTCAATTCACTCTTTCATCCCTCGACTCGATACTCATCTCAATATCTCATCAGTATCAGACATCCGTCATCAGAATGAACATCATCTATGATCTACATCATCTTTCGCCATAATAATCCTCATCCAGATGTTCTTGCCTAATATCTCAGTCACCGACCTCCAATATACAGTTACCTTCTAAAACTGCCAATCCATGAACAATGTCTTATCCCATTCCATAAAGTTATAAACTACCTTACACTTATTCACTTCTTATCTACACTGTGTCAGTTTGTTATGGCGCATTTATATGTTTTTTCTTGTTGCACTATATAAGCACAGAACTAAATCAGTTTTTACACCCCACCATCTACTCATCAGCTTTATCCTTCAGTCTAACTGAATAAGTCATTCACACCATAGCCAATGAGAGAACCAGCACAGAGAAAAAGAAAAGTCAAGAGATAAAAAATAAAGAGCTGTAAGCCCAAAACTTGGCATTGAAATGGTAACAAGCATTGTTGAAAATACATCGGTAGTGTTGGAAAATGTGTAATTAAAATATTTAATATAATAAAGTATAAATACCAATTCATAGAAATAAAGAACAGGGATCTAACAATATATCTTTAACAACTCCACATCATCTCCTAACGATGAGCATGGTAGTTTACTAGGCTATAAAAACACCATGCCATAGCCATGCAGGAGAGACATGTATAAGACAACATTCACTACATGGCTCTACTTTTACTTCTGAAAGACAATCAGCAGTGTAAGGAAGCTGACCTCATGCAGTCATTTGGTCAGTGTAGCTGAGGGGTTGAGAATGTAATGGAAAACATAAAGGCTAACAAACTGGTTTAATTGATTCATATGGTTGGAGCAACAAAATTAGCTGAATTGAAAAAAAAATCCCCAAAATTTTATGTGATTTATGCTCACGTACTTCATTTTTTTCACAGTGGAACAAGAACTTTGCTGTGTGTTCAGCAAATTTGCTCAAGTAATTATAAAAACACTGATTATTGGTGGACTTTTTTTTATAGTGATTAGGGACTTGCCCATGTGATTGAAGGGTCACAGGTTCAAGTCTCAGCCCAGGTAGCTCCGGGGTACCCTTGAGCTAAGTAACTTGCGCTACACTGCTCCCCAGGTGCTGTTGATTGCTGCCTGCCTGGATGGGTTAAATGCAGAGGTTACATTTTGCTGTGATGCACTATGTGTGACGGGGTGTGTTCACAATGACAAACAGTCACTTTGACTTCAAAATAAAGATTTAAAAGATTTATCTGACTCGTTTAAGTTTAAACTGTTGCAGCTGAGGTAATGCAAAGTTTATGAAACTAGACATTTCACTAAACACCAATGCTGACATTCTGGTGTGAAGTGTGTACCTCCCAAAACTAAGTGGAGTGTGTAATTATGATGTTGCTGAATAAGCACTTGGCTAATTAAACCACAAAGCAGATTCATTCACTCTTAATGTATATTTATGCCTTCAATACGCAGTTTAGATTACATCCTGACCAATCTCAGAGCAAAACAAGCTACAAAACAATATCCTGCACCCAGAAAACCACTGTATGCTCTAAAACAATAACTCTAGTTTTACAGTATGCAATTTAGAGACAACTTCGTCAAGGCCTTCACTGCTCTTCAAACCCACAATCATCTGCTTAGAGGAAGCCAGTGTGGATCATCCTTGGCATGTAAACAAGTTTGAGTTCTTTGCAGCATGTGCTGAAATGCACTGCGATAAACAGCCCAAAACAGCATAAGAGAATGCAAAGACAATCAAAAGCAATACTCCAGTGTTTTCAACCTATTCTCTCTCTGTGGTTTCTGCAGTGCATGGTCAGTTAGCATAAACTATAAATTCAACACGTCTCACAGATAGACACAGAAAACTCTTCATCCAAAACTCACTTACACAAGGAGTCAACAGGACGTTTGCTGAATTCCAACAGTAAACATTAATGGTTGTTTCTGCAACATCAGGCAGTTTGAATGGTCCACTTTTTTTTTGGAAAACACTAAAAATCTTTTTTCACAGAGGTCTTAAGCTATTTTGAGTTTCATCTCCAAACAACATGAACTGTTACATCAGCACTAGATCAATTAGTTTTAATACGAATACAACTAGGTTAGAAGAAGTAAGGACATGAAGAAAATCCTGAATACAAAATATTATATATTTACTTTTCTTTTATGGTCAGTGTAAGGGCAACATTATAGGGTAGATACTAAACAACAGTTTTTATTTCAGTGTGTTCTGATTCATACAATGCCATTTCAATTAAAAAGGAGACAATTTTGTAATTCATTAATATATATTTTTTTATGTTGGAGGATTGCTGGTGTGAAACATGCACAAAAACTGGTATTACCAAAAATATGCTGTATAATTAACAAGGTTCTATTTTATTTTTCTTCCTAGGTATGTTCCTAGGTTTGTCTCTTATTCTCAAAATAAATAGAAAACTGCTATTATTCCACAAAATGCTGCTTCTGTGGTCACGACAATGACATTTTGAAATGTCTCTGTTTTCAAGAACATTCTTAATTCACTTTAAATGTTAAATAGACTTCCAGAATATTCTGGAAATGTGAGAACTTTTGGGACTGTCCAGAAAAGATAGAAATTCGCCTGTTTTGCCACTATAAATACAACACTTTTGTTGGCTGTGGTCATAAATTCAAAGTTTGTAAAGAGATGAAATATTATACTTAGAAGCCAAAAACATGCACTTTCGTACAACACGTTCATGAAATCAGAATACAGTATAGATGTAAGATATATACCATAACATTAACACCACCTGCCTAGTACTGAGTAGGCTCATGCTGCTAAATCAGCTTTGACTGTGGTGCACATGGTGTTTTGACACCTTTCTATCAGAACCAGGATTTACTTTTTAAACGACAGTAGATCGGACCAGAGAGACTGGCCTTCACTGTGCCCATGACCCTGATGCTGATTCACCAGTTGTGCTTCCATGGATCACTTTTGGTAGGTAATAACTACTGCATACCTGGAACACTTCACAAGACCTGCCGTTTTGGAGATGCTCTAACTCAGTCAATAAAGCCCTTGTCAAAGTGGCTCAGATCCTTACTTTTGCCAATTTTTCCTGATTCCAGCACATCTACTTCAAGAAATTACTGTTCACTTGTTGCCTAATGTATCCCACCCCCTGACAGGTGCCACTGTAAAGAAATAACTAGATTGCCAATGTTATTCCCTTTACCTGTCCATGGTGTAAATGTTATGGATGATCAGATGTATAATTTACTATTTCATTGGTGTGAGAAGAGGAAAGAATATGTCTAATTTTTTTTTTCTGGTAGAATTCACTATTGACTCCTATAATAAATGACCACTGAGTCAAAGAGATTCACACTGTATTATATGTAATCAACAGTATATTATAGATGCACCACATTCCTTCCACCCCAACAGACACAGGCTGGAATCCAAGCCAAAGGCCAGGTGTAAAAGCATGGGTGCCATGTGAGAGCGAGCTGCTTCAGCCCTTAGCAAAGTGTTGCTCACCATCACAGCCGTTACATCTGTCAGCACTTCTTTAAAGGTGTGTAAATGAGCCGATATCGTGCTGGAAAACGTGGAGAGATGTCTGCAAGAACGAGAGAGGAGCTTGCTGGCTGGAGAAGAGGCAAGAGCCTCAGCAGAATACTAAGTGTGGCTACGCATAAACACGGTACAATGACGCGCGAGCTACATACAGCATTTAAATCGTCCGAGCACATCCACACGCACAGGCACACATGCACAAAATAGAGAACGTGCCAAAGCCAAAGCAGTATACAAAACGCGTATCTCTCGTCTTGCAGCGGCGGAACGGTCCGCGCATACATGCGGTGATGAGGATGAGGATGAGGATGAGGATGAGGGTGAGGGTGATGGGGGGGGGGTTACCTGGCAGACACGAAGACGCCCAGCAACATTAGCATTAGCATCAGCTGTGTTGTGCAGGAGATCCGCGGAACAGCTCCTATCCCCATTACTGCAGCGCGCGCGCACATACACACAGACCGCTATAAAAACGCTGCAGGCTGGTGCGGCAGTTGTTGGAAGGTCGAAGCATGAGCAGGATGAAGCTTCACGCTGGAGCTCTTCCTGCTCTTAAACACACACACACACACTTTAACCCTTTAGCAGACACGCTGTCTCATACATGCGGGGAGAGGGAGAGAGAGAGTGCGCAGAGGGCTGTGATAGGTTGTAATGTACATCTTTAAGTGATCGTCATCGTGATCTTGGTCTTCGCAATACTGAAATCGCAGGAAGCTAAAAAAAATTTAACTTGCCAGTGCATTTGTTCACTGTGGGCTGTGTGTGAATGATCTGATGATTCATGGTTTTAACCCCCCACCCCACGCCCTGTACAGGATATATGAAAGGACACAACAATTTATTTGGGTTAGGAGTCACATCAAACTATTTACACACATATTTATGTATTATATTATATTATAGCTCATGGAGTCTTTAATTCTATCACAACTTTTAGCAAGTCTAAAGGGAGTTCTCATGCAGAATAAGATAGTGGATCTTTAGCAGCTAGCCTTCTGGCTTAAATAACATTAGCTATGCTAATCAACAAAAGACACCTGTTAAACTCACGTCAACACATCTTTTAGTCATTTTATCTAGCATGGCTAACAGAAAAGAGAGCCCACACAGAGAAACCAATCAGCCTTTATTAAAACCACTTATTTGATAGTCGTATCGTAGCTCACCCTTCTGCCACCAAAACAGCTCTGACCTGATGAGGCATAGACTCCACAAGACCTCTAAAGCTGTGCTGTGGTATCTGGAACCAAGACACTAGTAGTAGATTAATTATTATTTAATTCCCGTAAGTTGTAGGTGAGGTCAACATGAATTGGCCTAGTTTGTTCAGTTCTTTCCACAGAAGCTCAACCAGACTGAGGTCTGGGGATTCTGAAGTCCATGTCACCACATTGAACTCACATTATTCTATTGCTGCTAGGGAACACTATTGCCAGGGGTGTTCTTGGTCTGTGCCAGTGTTTAGATAAGAGGTATATGTCAAAGCAATGTTCACATAAATGCCAGGACCCAAAGTTTCCCAGTAGAACATCACACTGCCTCCCTTGCTGTCTTGTTCTCATACAGCATCCTGGTGCCACCTCTTCCCCAGGTAAGTGAGGCACAAAGATCTGGCCATCCACATAATAAAAATTTTATGTAAAACATAATTCCTCAGATCAGGCCACCGTTCTCCATTGCTCCATGGTTCAGTTCTGAGCCTCACATGCCCACTAGGTGTTTTCCGAGGTGAACAGGGATCAGCTTTGGCACTCTGAGCACCGTGATGCATTTTTTGTTCTGACACCTTTGTATGATAACCTGCAAGAACTTTCTTTAGAAATCTCTGCTTCAGTATTTCTTTTGTGGTATCAGAACAGACAGGTGAGCCTTCACTCCCCATGGATGCCCATGACGCTATTATCATTTTGCTGGTTGTCCTCCTACAGACCACTTTTGGTAGGTATTGACAACTGCATACTGTAGCTCCACACAATATATCATATTGTGGAGGTGCTCTGTCGTGTAGCCAAAATCATTAGGTCTTTGTCAAAATGGTTAATTTTTCTTGTTTCCTTCAAGAGCTGTCTGTTAACTTGCCAACTAATATATCCCATCCCTTGATTGGGGCAATTTTAATGAGATTTTATTACAAATTTTATTTTAACAATTTCTTACAGTGTAAATTTTTTTTTAATCTGTCAGTGGTTTTAAAGTTATGGCTAGTTGGGGTACATTATGTGCACAATAGAACAAGCAGTTACACTGTCCAATGAAATTCTTACCTTGCTAGTTTTCTGTTGCTCCCCCCCTCCAAAAAATAACAACAACATTACAGATCCACAGAATGGATACGTACAGTATGTGCAGCATTAATAAAGTGCATTGCGCATTATTGCTGTATGTGAGTATGGCAGTGCAATTTAAAAAAAGACACAATATGCATTGTGCATTATTGTAAGCAACAGGTAAATGGCAGTAACAGATATTTAACATTTAACATTGTAATAGTGTAAAATGTAACCAAGATAGTCTTTAATTGCAATGTGCATCACTGTAAACAACGAAAAGGTCAGCAGCAATTTTGGATTTATGAAAGAAAGCCTGATTGCCTGTAGAAAGAAGCTGTTGGTTTGTCCTGTTGTCCTATATGTCACACTTCTATAGTGTTTGTCTGATGGCAGAAGTGTAAAAAATGGGTGTTGGAAGTGTATATGATCTCTGATTATCTTGTTGGCCCTCCTAATGACCCTGGTCTGATAAATGTTCGATAGTAGGGGAAGGATGCTCCTGCAAAGAACTTTACTCTTTTAATCACACACTGGAGGGCCTTCCTGTCCTGAGACCAGACTGGGAGAGAGCTGGTAAAGACCCTCTCGGTCATACTCCTGTAGAATTTACAGAGAATTTTAACTGACATGCCAAATTTCATTAGTCTTCCTAGGAAGTACAGCCACTGGGGGGCCAGGTGAGATCCTTGCTGAGGACAAGGTTTTCACCCTCTCCACCTCTGTCTCTCCTCTGTACAGTGGTGTGTGTAGCTTCCAATTTCTTCCTTGGATCAACAATCATCTCCTTGGTCTTTTTAGGATTTAGAGAAATATTGTTGTCATGACCGCATACCACCATCTGTGCCATCTCCCTCCTGTACGCAGTCTCTTCTTCTCCAGTGAGTTCAATGACAACTATCATTAGCAAACTTGATAATACTGGTGTTATTCTGAGAGGCCCCACAGTCATGTGTGAAGAGTGTGTACAATAGAGGGCTCAGCACACAGCCCTGAGGGATCCCTGCACTTACAGTTCTTGTGCTGGATGTGTGGCTACCTACTCTGACTGACTGGGGTCTGTCAGTAAGGAAATTCAGCACCCAGTTAGTGAAGTTGGGTGCCAGTCTGAGGGTGAGAACAGTCTGTGTGGTACAATTTTGAATGCTGAACTAGATTCAATGAACAGAACTGTAACATATGTGTTCTTGTGCTCTTGTCCTCATAGTGTGTGAGGGGTGTTTGAAAGGTAGTGCTGACTGCGTCTTCAGTGGACAAGTTCTGGTGATATGCCAACTGCAGAGGTTCCAAAATGTCCAGGATGGCCTCCAGATGTAAGTAATGACCATCCTTTCAAAGCACTCAACTGGAGTGAGTGCCACAGCATAATAGTCATTTAAACAGGTCACAGTATATTGTAGTAAAACTAAAAATAATCAAAGTCTAGGGAATTACAGAGACCAACTTATATATAGACAACTTATAAGTAGTCTGAAAACAAAAAACTGTGTGTGGTGTGCATAAAAAGTAGCTGGCATTTAATGGCATCTCATTATGTCAAAATCTTATTAGGCTACATCTACCAATTGCAATTCCTCCTTCTTAAAGCAGTTACAGGTTAGCAGATGACCCAAACTGTGCATGGAAAGGGATATAGGGTCTAGTCTCATACTTACATTGTTCACCAACAAGGTGTCCAACAAGATGGCTAGGAAGTGTACAGTGTTCACAAAATGCCAACAATGCCTCTGTGGCTGTGTCAGTGCAAAACACACAAACATGTCCCTAAAATGTTCCACCACCATTGTACATTGTACATTTTAACGACTTCAAACTCAAATGTTTATACAGAGGTATTACTGATAGGATTATTAAATAATACTGCAAATTATTCAAGATCTACCATAAAATTAATTTAAGTTATGTAGTAGAGACTAATGAAAGTCCACCTAAGCTACTGCTTACTTAATCAACATGAACAGTTCCAATCTAGTTTGTTACAATATGATTTATTAAACCATAATTTGATTTGTTCATAGTGACGTGATTCTGAACAAAGCTGAAAAAACTGGCATTGTTCAAAATTAAAAACAAAACAACCAACAAACATATAGAAATTGTTCACTGTATTCTTCACTCATATCTCTGCAATATACAAAGTCAAAGCCGCCCAATTACAAGCAGTTTCCTCCCGCAGCATAAAAACAGAACATTATTTTTGTGTATCTGTGCGCAGGTTTTTCCAGCCATATCATTGCTTTCTGAAACGTCAGCCCTGAGAAGAGTAGGAACGATAAAATGTCAGAAAGAAGGAGAGATGCTGCCAAGATTAGTGCGGAAACGACTGATGCCATCCAGTTACAATAGAGAAAAGATGAACAAAATGAAACTTGTGACTTTGATAGTTAGTTATTTATATAATAGATATTTATGAGTGATATCTTTCAGTGCGGCGACATTAGCACTGCGCCTTATAGAGAATTCACTAAGAAACAGGAAACAAAATAATGTTGACCCACCACACAGACAGTGAAGTAAGGCCCAGAGGAATGTTTCTTTTTCTTTAAGTAAAAAAATACAAATGTGTCTTTAAAATTACATTACAGGCCCAAACAACAGCAGCTCCTTTCTTGAAGTAACTAACGTTTCTGTGGTACAGAAACCTTTTAATTTTCAAAGATGTTTCACTTCCCCAATTTTACACATAAAGGGCAAAAACTGTACCGCTCAGTATTTTTTTTTCAGATATTTAAATGTTATTTTTTAGTGAAATGTGCTAAAGTATGATAGTGCATAAATCCACCCCCATACATTTCCACTGTGCACAAAACAGCTAAATTCTTTTTAGAAATGTTAACATATCACAGTAGTGCCATTATTTCCATCATATGGTAAAACTTGATCAAGAACAGAACACATGAAAACATCTGGCCTGAGACTATTCACCATTATGGATTTGTTTGCATTTTGAAGGTAATGATGCAGTTGGTTGACCCAGCTAACCAAAATGACCACAGTGAGAAAACAGGTTAGCAATGCAAACAGGAAAATAATAATTTTATGCAATATGTCAAAGTGCTCATATAGAATCCCTACAATACCATGAGAACAGGATGAACTGTTTTTTTTGCTTTGTACAAAACCAAACTGACTTGGAAACTCATGGAAGCTTGCACTCACACACCCCATTTCCACACATGGTTCTGTAAAGACCCATCCACTGATTGTTTTTTTTTAGGGAACCAAAAGTGCTTCTTCTGTGGCATTGTGCAAAGAACCCCTTCTGGCACCTTTATGTTTAAGAGTGTATTTTCACACTAGAACTTACTTTTCAAACATTTCACTAAACCGGATTTCTGAGGAAAACTACTGTTTGGTTTGTTAATATAAATTGTGATCATTAAAGAACACAGTGTTTTACTGAATCACCTTGCTATAGATGGCTTGCAGCTGTTGTTACAGAGCAGTAAAAACACTATTCTGTGTAGCATGGCACTAGTTGTGTTGGTGGGCAAACGTATATTACATTTAAAGCAACAGGGCATCAATTGTACCACATATAAGTAAAATATAATTTTGTCAACGGCAGTAGGTACCAAATCTCCTTTCTTTTCTCCAGGCTCATTTATATGATGCTACAGCGAGAGACATTGAACTGGTTTATCCATGCTCTTTCATATCTAATGTTGGGAGGCCAGACAAGCTTACAGAATACTGGCAAAAATTACATTTGGCCTAACAAAGAGCTGTAGCATATTACATTTCTGTCAAAAATCAGAGTGTGTTATAAAGGATAGACTGGGCATAGTATTTCTGCTGTGTAATCTCAACCTGCCTGATGCTCTGATCAATGAACTTTTCTCTCAATCACCAATTTGTTTTTTTAACATTAAAAGATTTCTGCTTCTACTTGCCTCTCTCCATCATGGTCACAGAGTAGCTCGATTTCATTGATGCATCTTGAGGAGCCTTATTTTTACTTGCTGTAATCTCATAATATATGGCAGGATGATGGGGATTATTTAGGTAAATCCTTTTCAGCAGGGTTTTCCAATCTTTTGACAATATAACATCACAGCCTCTTGAATTTTGCCTGACTATAAAACAAATAAACACCAGTGTCTCAATTTTCACTTACAATCAACAATGTAGCCTTTTAAATTTTTCTTGACTACATAATCATGTAACAAACACAAACAAATATCTAATAATTCTATTTGCATCCGTTTATCCATGAGGGATTAAATCCACATAATCAAAAAGAGGAACATTTTACTTTAGTTTACAATGAAAATATATAATCTAGCTCTATTTGTTATGCCGGTGATTCAATTCACCAGACCAATCAAGGAGTTTGACTTGTTTAAATATCATCACAGTAATATTTGTCATATGTAATAATTTGGTTAAATGTCAGTATCGCAATGTATACAGACATTGGCAGCAGCCCCCTGGCAGTACCATCCATCCCACAGACGGGGTAATTACCCACAGGTTGAAAACTGTTACTAGAGTAACAACTACGCTATAGTGCCAAGTTGAGTAACTGCAACCTTAGGTTAGCAAACCAGCAATGCTAAATCAGCTGAACCCTATGATTACCCCAATATGTTTATCCCTAAAAACTTTGATTACATGACAAAAACTATGCCAGTCTATCCTAAAAGTGTGACCTTTCACATGCATGCATAAAATTGTTTCAAGTTTACAAGACAGGCTAAATGTAAGTATTTAAGGAAAAAACCAGTGTGTAGCTGTGAGACTAAATGGGTTTTTTGCCAGTATTCTGTTAAAGCTTGTCCAACCTTAATACAAAAGAGAGCAAAGAACACAGCATAGATGGTTCAACTGGAAACCCTCTTGGTCAAAGTCAACTGTTGACTATCAGTCTGCACCCCATTATCACACATTTATTTCACCGGTTTTCGCTCGCCGCTTTTACACCGAGCGCAGCGTTTGGCATCTGGCAGCACTAAAAAGTCACAGGTTGCGGCCCGCTCTTGGATGATGGGGTCTAGGCCAGTTGGGGGTGCGGTCTCAAAGCCTCTGCACACTGCATATCGTTCCAGATCTTCTAGCAGGGCTGCAACCTGTGCGGCAGAGCTGAGGCGGGGCGGGTGGACAAGATAAAGCCGGTGTGTGGGCAGTAGTGGCTGGCCCTGGACAGTGATGTGGAAGCGGAAGTTGGGCTCGATCTGCACAACCGTGTCTGCCATGCTCGACAGTTTGGAACACTGCAGCAGCTGCAGCCGCGGACCCTCAATCAGCAGGGGGCACCACAGCATGGGTAGCACAATTCGACGCAGCGATGACAACAACTCTAGCAGTTCTGGCTCGAGGTCCATCCCAGTGTCCAATGCATCACCGCTGCCCAGGCTAAAGATCTGAGTGATCTGCAAACACACCACCTTTCTTAAGGATCAGAGGTACATTAACACAGCAAAAAATATTTTTAAAAAGCCTCAAACTGAACAGGTTCCAGTTCCACGGTGTGTTTTGTGCTCACCGATGGTCCTGCCTCTTCATCTTCCTCCTGCTCCTTTTCCGGTTCTGTATAGCCCCGCAAAGTTCTCTCATCTGCCCTTGGCCGCAATGGGTCTTCCTTAAACCGTGCTTCAGAAACTACTGGCTGGGCCACAACATCTTCTCCCTACAGACAGAGAAACAATTGTTCTGAAGCAAATGACTAACATAATTCCCAAACCTGGTCCTTTATTAACCACACATTTTTATGTATATCCTGCTATAGCACTTGCTCAGCAATCCAAGAGAGCCTTGTTAACTCTATAGTTAAAAGAGTTTTCTTAACAAATAGTTATATCCTTGCTGCGTACGTTTTTTGATTTTCCACGAGGGTTCCACACTAAATTCTGTGTGACTGCAGAGCCAGTTTCAGAGCAGGAGTTTCAGGCCAGTAGCAAAATATACAGGGACTCTAAACCTAACCACAAAAGTGACAAAAAGATATTTGTCACTGGAGTTTTATTTAAGTTTCAAATGACAAATTTATAAGAAAACTGCCTTGCACAACTGGGGGCAAAATGTCACCGTCAAAGCTACTGGCCTGGAACTGCTGTTGCCAAACAGATTTTACCATCATTTGTTGGCATTACTTTGACGCATGTCAAACATGCCCAATAATTGTGCAAAATGACAAGATTTGTTACACAGAGTTGCACAACAAAACATCAGGTATGTGTTTCTTTATTGCAGCTATTATGCCTGAGCACACTGCATAGCATGTCTGTCATAGGATGTTTTGCATGATTTAGTTTTGACTGACACATAAAAAAGAATAAAAACTCTGTGTAACGATAACATATGTTAAAGTCAAGAGTTGGAATGCACTATCCAGACTGGCATGATAAAAACAACCTCATGCTAATTGATGGCTCCAAGCTCTACTGTATATATGGTTTTATGCTGTTTGATTTTCATGTTCTGAGAGATAGTATTGATGTGAATCACTCACTATGGCTGAATGGGTTTTGGGGCCTCTGGCTTGAATGCCATTTTCAGCTATCGTATTACTTTTTGCAGTGTTTCGCGGGAGGCTTGCCTGTAAGAGAAGGGGGGGTGTTTGGTTAAAGTGTGAAGAAACACAAACATGGTCAATACTGTGTAATCAGAATAAACAAAAACAAACACATGAAGATGACGCTGTGTGTGAAAAAGAACTGTAGGACTGTGACATCCAGAAATCCTATGGTGCCTGTAATGCTACACATAGCAATTGTGAAATGCCTTGCAATATATTATAAATACTTGAATTCAATGTTTCATTGTGTTTTTAATGTTTTTGTCTTGTGGGTTAATGTCTGTGCGTTTGCAAAAAAAGTTAAACACTATTTTAGATTACATACATGCCTTGATTAATCACAGTCAAAAAAGACAAACAAACAAATAAACAAATAAACATGACCACTGTGATAGGTTAGAGCAGTGTTTTTTAGCTTCAGTTCCTGGGAACCCACTGTGGAACATCTGAGGATTAGTGGACCAATTTGCATATTTCAGCATTCTGAAACAAGTTTGACTGATGATTAAGCGGGGAAAAAAACTTAAAAACACACAGCAACACTGCCATACTTGTCCTTTGTAATTTGCACTGCTGATCTTCTCTTTCTCCACGTGAAACGATCCAGGTGGACGTTTTATCCTCCTTTCCGGCTCGCCTTCATTATCTGAGAAGTCGAAGTTCCACTTCTCTTGGCCATGGTGGGATTTCTTTGGCCCGTAAGTGTAAAGTGGTCTTGGTCTGCCTGGCACCACCCAGCCTTGTGGAGTAAGGACCGGAGTATGATCTGATTCAGGCAGCAGGTGTCTCTGCCAAATACAAACATTTAGAGAACATCAACATTTATTAACGTGTACCTTCACAAAAGACTGAAACATTCCAGCAACTTTGAATGCAAACCCCATTTTCAAAACATTTGAGATATTTTTTGGGAAAAACAGACAGGGTGTTCTCTGTGCCAAAGACAAAACAGACCAGACAGATTGTTCTCAGGGACAGGCCCAGTTATACTGATTTTAGAAAGACGTATGCGGTCATCAAGGCGCTGTAAATCTATGTTATTTCTGCAAAACAATGGCAGGCCTCAATTTGCATGTGCAACACCAGTGAGGCTTCACAGACACAGAGTGCACATGCTAGACTGGCCTATCATCATTCCAGATCTGCCTCTTTTGGAAAATGTGTCATGCATGAAGAGGAGAATTAGACAATGACGACCACAGACTGTTGTGCAGTTTAAGTCATGTATCAAGCAAGAATGGGCAAAAAGCCTATATGCAAGACTGTAAGAAGTAGAATCCTCAGTCCCCAAATGATTAAAAGGTGGAATTAAAAGAAAAAGGATATGTAACACAGTGGTAAACACACCTCTGTACCAACTTGATTCCTGAGAGTACTGCAGGAATCAAATACTAAATTTAATGAATTTAAATTTACCCAAACCTTATGTTTACATAACACTGTTCTTTGTACTGCTGTCAGTTAAATAGAAGTTTTAGAGAATTTGAAAAATAATTAATTTCACAGTTTCTTTTCAAGAAATGGGGTTTGTACTTAAAACTCACGTGAAACCTGTACATTGAACACATACACACCAATGCACATGATAAAAATCACAGGAATACTAAAAAAAAACCAATTATATAAAATGGAAAAAAACCCTGAGAATATTGAATCAAATGTGAATATGCAACGCAAAAGACGTGAAACAGTGTAGATAAAAATAAGGTCTCCCAAAAGCTTATGAAATTAGTAAAAATAAACATGTGACCAGGAGGAAGACAATAAGCGAGTTAGGACATCAGAGGGTCTATCGGAGTGAAAGTCAATAAAGAAAATGCATTTGCAAAAGCAATAAAAACAAAAATGTCATATGTTAATTCACGTAAACCTTTATTTAACTGACAAAAGCACAAAGAAAAGCTTTAAGAGCTTTACTGACCAACTTGTATTTTAATATACACAAATTGAGAATTATTTGGCTGCAACACACTTGAAAAGTGCACAAAATATTCAGCTCTGTTGCCTGAACTATACTGAGGTAAATTAGTTCTGAAGTCCTAAACTGACCTCAGTCTGTTTCCCTCTTGTGCAGCCGATGGGCCAAAATTATTCCTTCCATCATCTCCAATGTAAACTACGGCTATTGAATGATCTTGATTTTTGGTTGGTAGACTCGGCCATATTAAAAAACATATATAGCCTGCATCAGTCAATAATGTGGTAGCTTCTGTATTCCTGGTTGGTAAGGCTGTCATTTCTTGTTTTTAACCTGAAAGCGGTGGGGCTACTGGAAGGGCACAAAGTGCTGTGGTGATTCTTAGGACTTAATACAGAACCAGTGAAATAGTGATGCCATAAAATGCTGCCCCCCCTCCCCTCAATTGCATTATGCAGCACCTTCAAACATTACAAAAAGGAATGAGCACTTGTTAAAAACAATTTTAAATGTATAAAATAAGGCATCCTGCAATTCATTTGAAACTTGTTTAATACTCCCTCAAAAAGCAACGATTTCAACCAACTGATTTCAATCAACACATCATGGAGAGGAGGATAAAAACAAACTTCTCCCTAAAGCTTACATTAATAACTGTGATTATATGGTGGTATCCAGTTAGCCTATCTAGCTACCTAGCCAGACATCTAAAATTACCATAACTGCTGTTCTAGACAGCTGCATTTGCCAGGTTTGTTCTGCTTTGATAGCCTGATATCACTATCTACATAAAACAAAACAAACGCAATGTAGCATTCTTGGAAAAATGCTGCATACAACTGGAATTCATTTAGAATCACTTGTTGTACCTGCCAAGTCATGCAGAATCAAGGTTGGCAACTGCACCTAGCTGTGTGAAAGTTTCACTGTGTAAAATCGAACATCTAAAAGACATGTATGCTGAACAACAATGAATAAGCATTCATCTGTTTTCGCTTACCAAATTTCAAGAACATGAAATGCCCGATGAGAAAATCAGTAAAATGCACAACAACCAGTAGAAGTAGTCTGCAGCATAAAAATGTGCTGACATAAAAGCCTACCATAGCTTCTCTTTGGCACTGACGCCGACGGCACTTCTGTCTCTTTTTATTGCTCCCTCCGAATTTGGGCTTATCTATGCAGAAATCACACATTCCACAGTCCGTTTTAGACACACAGCCTTTACACCGGCCACAGGAGCGCTGCTGCTTCTTTACCACCCTCTGAAACACACACACAGCTGAGCTGCATCATCAGGAGCCAAAACAGGCCTTGTTTGTCCTGGATATACTGATTCCTCCAAGGGTCTGTATGTGGGTCCACGCTTTCATTTTTTTCTCACCCAAATAGAAAATATACAGATTTGTTTTGCACCAAACAACTGATAGTAGTTAGTGAAAAAATATGTAGTATTTAATGAATATTATAGCTTAGGAGTTAAATCTAAAAATATGATTCGGTATGATTGGTCACTCTCTTCTGAGAGTCTCAATTTACCACCTTTTACGGAAACCCCTGTCAGTGATCTGGGTGCATCCTGCAAGTGTGTAAAAAGATAAATAGGGGCTTATTCTATGAATTGTAATCATTTTAAATCAATAAGCAATATTTTCATAGTTGCCTTTCTTGGATAACTAGTTTGGCTGACCTGTCACCGTACAGAAGTCTACTCTAGCATTCAAAATACAAAACTTACCTCTTCGTCATCGTCATCATCGTCGTCATCGTCATCATCATCAATATCAACATCGTCATCATCATCATTGTCGTCATCGTCATCATCATCGTCAAATGGTGAAAGCTCATCTGAGTCACTGTACTGTACAGCAGACATCTGCAGGATGGCACACATAGGTTCCTTCTATTATTACCATAGATAAACCTTCACAATTATTCACATAAACATGGCATAGCTTTAGTTCTACTCTTAAAAGCAAACAAACAAACACCCTACATTTGGACACTAAACATGACTTGGCTGATCTACTATATCTGGTGTAAATGGAAAATGGTTTTTACTGTTAAACCATTAATCTACTCGAAGAGGAAACCCAACAAAATTCTACAGTTGTACATGTTCATCAGTAGAATACAAATGTTCCATGAAACCAAAAAGCTATCTGATATATTCCAGACAGAAGCCGCAGCAACACTGTCAAAGTGTATCATGAAAAAGCAAGAAATACAGATTAATACAAGTTCGTCTTCAAATTATACACAGCTAGCTCACCAAAACCCACTTCTAATTCTCTGCAGACACAATATCAGTTTTTGTGCAGAACAGTAAACTACACTTTTGTGCTAAAATACCCAAAGATATTTTCTTAACACCTTTTGTGACCATCACTCAAAGCTTTTTCTGTAAAGTAGACAGTATCTTCGTTTATGTTGTAATGAACATTCAAAATGAATCATATGAAAGAGTTTTACAGAACACCTTTTTTCATAAACAACCAATGCCCCCTCCCCACACCTGCCATCACCAAAGAATAACTAACTAATCCCTGCATCACTACTATAGACTTGGTTGTAGCCGCAATGCATCTAAAAACAAAGATCACAGAAGCAAGTCAACAGAAATTAATTATCTATTACAGCTGACAGAAACTTCACACAGAGCAAATACTCGTCTCAAATGGCCACAGACAATCATTTATTTAAAAAAAAGAAAGAGAGAGAGAGACACTAAGCACAAAACACACCAGGAAACTTTGTACACTTAGAGTTTTTTTGGATTTTCCTTATTACAGTGTATATTGACGGTACCAATGTAATAATGAATGAATTAGATACATTGCAAATTTCCCACTTGTGGGACTAATAAAGGTTCTCTTATCTTATCATATCATTTTAATACAATGCTAAAATCTATTGGAAAGACAGTGTGTGCTTTGCTTACCTTGGATACTGTAGTCATTGTTTCTAATCGTTCTGACAAACGCCTTTCTGGTTTCTGGGGAAAAGAATCTGACTTTACTGAACAGTCACATTTACAAAACTTACAGTTTCCATGTAACTAATCTAAGAAAAGCAGTTGTGTTGCATGTTTTACATCACTAGAACAACAATACACTACCATTCAAACATTTGGAACAGTAGCTTAGATCTAAATATTAGAAAACAGACATTACATATTTCCAGAGATTTTATTCAATAATTCCAGATTTGACCATAACTCTTCAAAGTGTTCAAGACATTAATTTATCATAAATTCATTCTTGATATTCTATTACATTTTTATTTATCATGGAATCTACAGCTATGATCATTCTTCCAGACAGATCTTAGTTTCCTTTTTTTTTTTTTACAGCTTCCTAATATTATGTAAAATGTATAAAGCTACTGAGAATTGATCACATTCAAAGTTTTTAATACATGCACAGTTAGCTCCGTACTTACATATATTTGTTTACAAGATTTCAAGATTAGAAGTTTACAAGATTTCCTAAACACTCAGAAATGGTCATCCATGATTTCCCGTTTTACTGGGGTATGCATTAGGGGACATGAAGGTAAAATTCCCTTAAGCCTAAACCCTAATTGTACCCTAGGCCCTGATGACCAACATGCAGAACTACAGGGCACACAAATTAAAGGGTGCTTGGTTCAAATGTGTGCATTTGTTTCAGATCGCTTCACCCATTATATTACCTGTACCTGCTTTTTAAAATGAGTCAGTTTGCTTATTACAGGGGCTTAACTTGTAATGTGACATTTAATTAAGGTGATTACAATTACTAAAATTTAAATGGGCTCATTTGTTCTTACTGTTGTCTTGTCTAAAATATTAACGGACAACAGCATTGTCAAAATTAGCTAAAAGAATTATTATTTTATTAATTTGAATTAAAAAAAAATCTAAAATTGTTACTTCTGTTCCTCAGTTCGTTCAGTGCAGCAGCCTCTGCCCATGTGTGAACATGCCGGGCTGATAGCCATAGTAGTGCTTTTTTTTTTTTTGGAATTTGGCTTAAAAAGTTGCAAAACACTGCTAAGGAGCTTTTAAACACCATACAGCCTAGCATTTCTAGCAGGCATGTGCTTTTGTGGACAACACCAGGGTGCAATTTCAGATTGGGAGTTCAAAACAACCAGAACTGCATGTTTAACTTTCCTTCTCACTGTGTGTGGGGGGTAAAATTGATCTTTCTTGAGCATCACTGATGGACATTTGAAGTGAACGTGACTATTTGTCATTGTGAACACGATCAAGCCCCACAACGACATGTGACCTCTGCATTTAACACATCACACGTGCACACATGGACCAGCAGGAAGCCATCAACAGGGAGCGGTGCAGCATTCTAACCACTAGGCCACCACTGCCCAAATTACAAAAGATGGTAGCATTTTGGGGTCATCAATACTGCAAGACTATTATTAGACTCCACTTCCATGCCAACAAACTGTAGGAAGGTGGACCAGAGGAAGGATATTTCTTTCATGTAATCAAAAACATGAAAGCCTGGAAGTCACTACATGAAACTTTGACTAGATCTGGATGCTTTGGACAGATGAGAGACAAATTGACCGGTCACTAAAAGTGAGTTTGGAGTAAAATAATTATACAGCAAAGAGACCTGTCCCTATTCTGGAGGGTTGTATGCCTTCAAAGGTCAAAGAGGCCAAAAAAGCTGAGACTGAAACATGGCTAGATCTTCCAATAGGATAATGATTTAAACATGCATAAAAATCCAATAGTTGAACGGTAAATCCAATTACAATCAAGTTTTTGACATGGCCATACCAGTTCTCTGATTTAAACCCCAAAGCGCAGTCAATCTGCTGGTGCAGTTAAAAAAACTTTTTTTTTTAAATGCAGGAATTAGGATTACATCTACCAGAATTAGGAAAATAACCTCAATATTACTTATTTTCATTTCTACAAGCTTAAAAATTCTGCTCTTTCAGATAGGGGTGGGCGATATATCAAAAATATCTTATAATGATATTCTAAGAATTTTTCTTGAAATGCAGTATGTCACCATATGTATTAAGATAGGACAAAGAAAAAGTGCCAACAGCGCAATTTTTTCTAAAAATAAATAAATAATAATAATAAAAAAATAAAAAAAATAAAAAAATAAATATATATATATATATATATATATATATATATATATATATATA
>JBBPDA010000132.1:8047691-8062871 GCA_037974385.1 Arnoldichthys spilopterus | reverse complement strand
ACTTATATATATATATATATAAATATAAAAAAAGTAAAGAGGGTCCCTTGTAGTTCAGGCCCCCAGAGTGACCATCAATAGCACAAAATGGTCCTGCTGATTTCTATCTAATAATTTTCCTTTAATTAGTAAACGTTTAGGAAAAAAAAATACTAAGCTTTAAAATGAAACATATATATATTTAGACCAATCAGCCACAACATTAAAACCACAGACAGGTAAATAACTATCTTGTTACAATGGCACTCTTAGGTAGCAAGTAAACAGTCAGTTCTCAAAGTCAATGTGTTGGAAGCAGGGAATAAGGAGCATAAGAATCTGAGTCAATTTAATAAGAACCATATGGTGATAGTGAGATGACGGAGTCAGAGCATCTCCAAAAACAGCAGGTCTTGTGGAGTGTTCCAGGTGTGCAGTAGTTAGAACCTACCAAATGTGGTCTAATAAAAGCAGCTGGTCAATCAGCATTGCTATCCAAACCCACATTTTCTTTCAGTATCTTACCAATACTGATACCCAGTTTTAGATTGATTCCATTTCTAGTCATTTTTTATTTAAATTCCAGAATGAAAGTAACTACTGGCCAAGTCAATTTTGTTGTAAAACACATAATTTAAGTATTTAGACTGTGGTCTAGTCCACATGGTGTTTTTTGGTATTTGTTTTTAATGTTAGGTGTGTTACACACACCATTGATGCAGAGAAACAGATGGACTACAATCTGTAATTGTAAACTACAAAGTGGAGCTTAGATGTAAGATGAGTCTACCTCGAAGTGGCTTGTTGGTGTAAATAGGCTGTTTGTTTCTGCAGCCTTGCCTGAAACACTCCTTCCAACTTCAACATTATTGTTTGGACTTTTAACAACTTTAAACTTTACTAAATTCTACACCGTATACCTAATATGGAAAAGCAATGGTTTTGTGACATCACAACAACCGTTGCATGAATGTGTCGTGTTTTGTACCTTGACTTCCACAAACGCTTGTATGAAAAAGTGATTACGCATCCAAAACTTTTTTAGCAAGTTTTTTTTAGCTGTGTGTGTGTCTGTTTCTATATATATATATATATATATATATATATAAAAATTTTTGTTAGTGCCGTTATTTTTTTGTTTTCCCATATTTTATATATATATATATATATGGTGCTTGAGTGTGTTCTCAATGACCAAGAGTTACCTTCACTAAACATATGATTTGACCTGGCATGTTCACACTTCTGGATTATTTAAAAAAAAAACAAAAAACAGGAAGAGTTTTTTTTTCATCAGATGGGCCCTTTAAGCAATATAAAACAAAAAACAAACAGAAATGATGACAAAGTGGTCTGCATTGCAGATGTCCCAGTCACTGTACACAAATGAATGAAATTTTCAGTGGATAAAAATACATTTCCCATCATACCCTCTTTTCCATTGAACCTGTTAAATTACTTCTTAAATTAAAATGATAGTTACACTTGGTGGCAGTTTCAGTGAATATGACATGTACAACTAGAAGAAAATCTTGAGCAGAACAGGCTGTATGGCTATCTGTCCTTGTTGCTGCGCAGGTCAGTGGTCAGTGGGTCATGCTGAATGGTTTGGTGCAGCATTAGGGCCAGCAGCCCTGCTCTGTTTGTCATCGCCGTCCGCACATTGCGCTCCTGCTCAAACAACTCGTCCAGCTTGTACCACTGATACCAAACAAAAAAAAGAGGCAGAAACAAGTAAAATTTTAAATCTAAAACAAGGTCATCAGTACACCTGCAAAGTTTACTGCTTTCCCTTGTGCGCTAATTAAAAACTCATTCCCAAGTTGAAATTAGGTTCATCAGAGCAGAGAAAATGGTCAAATTTGTTGTGCCCAGGCTGGACTGAGTGATTTGGTTAATATTTTTTTGTATAATCTTTAATATCTTTTAGCCATTTGTTAATAAATAATTGCCATGTCAAGAATTTTGTAATTTCTCTGAAAATACTTTAGAGAGTAATTTTTTTTCAAACAGAAGTCTATAATTTAGAATAAAAATTATTTAATACATGTAATGAAATATATAAGCCTGTACAATGCTCACAATGTTCAGCAGTGACTATTCAATAAAATTAAATAATTGAAATATCAGAAAATGAAGAGAAACATTGACCTGTTTCGTCTTTCTGAGAAACTTTTGTTTGACTTTCACTTAAACTTAAAACTTTAACTTAAAATTTAAACCAAATGCTATAATCGTCAATTCAGTTTCTGCATGTTCCTCACACTGTAAACAAAAACCCTTAAATGCAAAAGATAAAGGACAAACCAACAGACAAACATAGGGCCTTAATTCCTAACTGTTGTCAATCTCTAATTTGAGACAATAATATAGGATTTAATTAACCACTGCATTCCATGTTTCCTGCAGATTTGTATCTTATCTAGTGAGGATTCGCTTAGCCTCATTTATTTTCAAGAAAAAAAGTGAGAGAAAACTAACAGCTGTTCACATCCATCAAAAGCTCATTCAGGCCAAGCCGTAAGCATCGTTTAATGTCCAGCTTTGGGAGAAAGTGTGAGACATTTGAGCCTTGATCATATAGAATTATAGTCACCGAGCCACTCACTGACAAGAGTTTACCAAGAACATTATTCTTATCTGTTTTTAAACTTGGAATAAAACGAGTTTGCTCTGCTCTTCCTTCACCACTCTTCAGATTAAAACAGCACAGCAAATTGCTTAGTGTTGCCAGATTTGGCACAACTGCACTGTATGCTACCGTCCATGAAAAAAATTGTTTATCAGTCTGTTTTTAGTACCATGTATAGTACCAAAATAACGAAAAATATTGATCTTAAAAAAAAAATGCAGAAGTGTGATCTAAAAGTCAGGTATGTGCAGTTTGACCCACCACTCGGACACGCTCGAGGTCTACTTCTGCCCTGCGAAGTTTCTCCCAGCAGTAATGTTTGTTGCATTTACGCTTTGAAACCCTGCAGTATTCGCCCGTCGGCTCAAACACATTTCGTACTAAAGGACATCCACACACCTCATCCACTGGCACCTGTACAACAGAGGGAGAAAGGATTACTGACAGAAGAAGCAGATTTCTACTTTTTTGAGACAGAGACAAGCATGACAAATGGTATTTGAGCATTACATGCAGGATATCCACAAATTCAAGCAAATATAATTTAAGACTTTTAGCAGTTGTGGGGATTGAGCAGGTTGAGAGACGTATTAATGATGTATTAACTGAAATATCTCTCAATTCCACCGTTTATTTTTAAACCAGGCTTTAAGGTCAGACTTTCAGGATACACTGTTATAATTAATAATTTCTCACCTTTGGATCTCTGGAGTGTTCTGGACACAAAACTTGAAGTCTCTTGCAGTAAGTTTTACTTTGAGGGTTATAAACATCACAGAAAAGTCTTGTCGCTCTGCCAGGACAAAAATAATAATAATAATAATATAAAAAACACATGAAATAAAGAACTTAAGAGATTTTAATTTACGTTACAAAATGTCTTGCATATAAAGATAGGTTAAATATTAAAAAGCTTAAACATGGCTGAAAAATAAAGAAAGAATACCATAATTAGAAATGATAGGACACACAGGACTAGAATCCCAATAAACTATGCAGTGTTCAAACAAAATTGTGTGACTAGATGATGACGATTTTTCAGTAGAAGAAAATAAAATTTCATGATTATGAATGTTCATGTAATATCATATATGTAAAAAATCTATTGGTGCTCTCATCAGTAAATATTTAAATATATTATACAATGTAAAATGTAGCAGGTGTTTTAAATTACTGTTAACATATTAAATAAGCAGAGTTTTGATCAGACAGTAACAATATGCTAGCCTGAGACTGCAAGGGTGGCTCTTACCCTTCTATTCGCGTTGGGAAAATGGACCCGAATGAAGTCTGGCTCTCATACTGTCCAAGAAAAATTTCATAAGTAAAAGAGGGGAGGGAAAAAAATTGAAATGTCAAACCTTTGAACATTTTTACACACTAAAATGTAAGTAATTCCAAACAGTCATTTGATTACATTTCTATTTTTATATACTTAATTTAACCTTTAAGCAAATCCATACAGTTTTTTGGTAGATATATAAGCACTGCTAGCGTATGAATGCAAGGTGGGCTGACTGGGTTGGTGTTTTATATTGTATTTACTCTTTTTCACTTGCAACCTTAATACCATGCTAAAAGGCAAAAAAATACACTGATAACAATGTAAAACACAAGTTAATGGTTTTATAACTGTGTAATTGCATGACAATATTTCATACTAAAATACACGGAGATGGAGTATTTTAGGTTGTGTGTATTTACCTTAGCGTAACACCTTTCCATGTGCCTCAACGCCACCTTGGGGTTAACGGGATGACTGCAGGACACACAGAAGATCTGGAGATCCGTATCCTCACTGTCCGTTTCGTTCACCTGAAACATTATAAATCATAAAAAATATTAAATAAAAGTTTTTGGCCAAATTAATTCTTGGGCTATTATTAAATGTAAAAAAAGTGCATTATTTTCAGTTCCTTCAGTTAACATAGTTTATTTTTTTAAATAATTCTTTAACAGATAAGAGCAATTATCATGAACTTATTACTTTGCTCAACGGTTGTTATAATTAACCAAAGAAAACAAACGATTTATAGCTAAAAAGAAATTGCTCAATTCCAATTTTGCTCCCTTAATCAAGTGGAATCATGACAAATTAAAACTTTAAAACTCAAATTTAAATTGTTAAGGGAGATTTACAACCCCAGTGGTGCTTTCTCACCTCTTCGTCCTGCTGTACCACCTGCTGCTTGGCCTTGGCGATGATTCCCTCCAGCTCGTGGAAGCGGCGCTCCATCTCAGCAAGGCGCATGCGGGCGGCCTGCTGTTCGCGCCGAATTCGCTCCAACTGCTTTCTGCCTTGCTCCTCAGCCACACATGGACTTTGCTGCCACTGTTGAATCCGCTGCGGCAAAATCTCATAGATCCGACTGCTCATACAGACCAGCACAGAATAAGACTTACTGTATTCAGTATATGGGGTTTACAAGTGTTAAATTTTTTTGTGCAGTTATCTATAACAAATCCAAGATTACACAGGTATTTTTAACATATTGAACTTCACAATACACCTATATGTAGATCATTAGTCAATAAACTGGCTTTGAGGCCAACAACCAGTACAGCACCAATTATAATTATAATATCACTGTCTTAAAGAGAAATAAAACACACACACACACACACATATTTGCTTTATCACACAAAAAAAACTTTACAGGAGTGATTAAACACATGAAGTGTTGAACAGTAAGGTGAACCCACTTGGCTGCTAGCTTCATGCCACAGTCCTCAGAGCAGTACTTGGAGTTTGGGCGTGCAGACTCAATGCAATTTGGGCCCAAACACTGGTGCAAATCTCCAGTATGGCGTCCATCAACTTTGTCACTGTGTCGTGTCCGGTCTTTATGTTTCTGTTTCTGCTTATGCCGACGAGATTCCTTCTATGAGTGTAAAACACGAGCAATGGAATGAAGAACATCATCTAACTTAAATTTTAATTTGAACACTTTAATTTTAAATACCAGTGCGATGGATAACTTTTTGTGTAGAATTTTAGGCCTAATTCCATACATTTGTTTCTGTGTTTTATATATACACATATACACACACACACACACACACACACACGTGACAGTAAATGTTTTGTCTTTGTACCTTTTTGTCAAATTTCTTCTCTCGTCTTTTAACGTGCTTGACCTTTATTGCTTTTTTGCGCCGAACAGGACTGTACATAGGTCCATCCTCATCCTCACTGCCCCATGGCTAAATACGTGTTAAAGAAAGACACAGCAAGTTAACAACAGCGAAAAATGCACCATGACACTGTACAAATTACTCAGAACAAGAAAGGGCAATATTGCAAAAAAAAAAAAAAAAAGCATTTGAACTTTGGAAGATACCTGATGATACAGAATATCTGTCATATTTCATTTTTCTAAAATTTGCAAGGTGGAACGTTTAAAATGCAACTGGCACAAGATGTAGAAAATGCTACATTTTATAAAGAGACTGGAGTACTGTTTCCATGTAACAGAGTACCTGTGTGAAACTGTGACAGAACTGATCATGTTAATGCTAGCATGTCTTCATATTATAAAAATGAAGCCTTATAAAATGTAAAGCTTAAATGTCAAGGCACTAAATGTTTGGATCTTAATATTAAGAAACAATGGTTTTTTTTACATTACCATGCTTTGCTCCTTGTATTGCTGGTACAGCTCCATCTCATTCTCATCAAAATCGTCTGAGTATCGTCTGTCTCTGTGCATTATATTATCCCTTCGTTCACGTAGGGAAAACTCCTCGTCACGAACACGCAGCATTTTCTGCAGAGATAAAATGATAGCATTCAAACATAAAATAACTACCATAGTACTGTCTACTGAACTGTCAGCTGATGGGTCGCATTTAAAACTTTTAAGCACTACAAGACTACTGCTAACTTTAGTCCAACAGGTTTTACAGTGGCCACATGAAGTGAAGTGAAAGTGACTATTTGTCATTGTGATCACACTCAAGCACCACAACGAAATGCAACATCTGCATTTAACCCATCACACGTGCACACGTGGAGCAGCGGGCAGCTACCAACAGCGCCCGGGGAGCTGGTGGGACGGTACCTTGCTCAAGAGTACCTCAGTAGTGCCCGGGCTGGTACTCGAACCTAAGACCTTCAGGTCTCAAAGGCAGTGTCCTAACCACTAGGCCACCACTGCCCAATTCATAATTAACCACATTTTATTACTGATGTTTCTCTTCAGTAACTCTACATATTCTTGTTGTGTGTGTGTGTGTGTGTGTGTGTCGTAGAGTAATTGATGATGTGAAATGTTGAAATTACCCGTGCACGAACTACACACTGTCTCAGTCGACATTTCTGCCGGATTTTGTTTGGGCCGCCAAATTTTTTCATGTCTTTGCAGAAGTCACATTGAGCACAGTCCTCAGTGCGCCTGCAGGGCTCACATTCACCACACATGCGTGCAGACCGCTTCACCTGATAGACACACATACACAGTTTCATCACACACACAAAAAAAGAGAAAACTTTCAACTGCTAACATAAATAATAATTTTAGTAATACATTATATGGGGAAACACTGTATAGGAAAATAAAAAATTTAAAATGAATTAAATGAACCTTAAATGTAAGCTTCCATGTGTGTTAAGAACACTTTTATTACACTTCCTAGGCACAGTTAGCTACAATTTAGCATGCCAATGTTGCTGATACATCATATTTAAAGTTGTACTTTAAGTAAAACAACATTATTAGAGTTATCATTATTCTTTCTTGGAATTAATTTATAAATCTCAAAGTGCGACCACACTTCCGGATAGTTTTCCTGCCTCACACACTGCATGACTGATGTTTGTTTGACTGATGTTGTTTACAGATACATATATTAAACAGGTCTGAATAATATCAGTAAAACACTTGTTAATGTTCAAGCACATGGTAAAATAGGGTGTACCGAAAAATAAGTAACCTCACTGTCAAGTCCAGTTTATTCCTATAGAGCTTTTTACAACAGTCGTTGTCACAAAGCAGCTTTACAGAAACCGGGTTCGAGCCCCGAAAGAGCAAGAAACCTCGGAGGGACCAAGGCTCAGAAGGGGGGACCCGACACAGGATAACAATAACAAAGAAGAAAACAGAAAAGGAGAAAAAGAATAAATATATATAATAATAATTCTCAGTGTAAATGGGCAGCAGCAGTTTCATGTGTTCCGTGAACTTTAAACTTTAACCAGTAAGAGGGTATCAGGGTGGGTCAGGCTGGTCCAGATAGCAGAATGGGGCAAGATCACTGTATTAAACTTTTTTATTTGGTTAATAAAGTTCAATAAAAAAAGAAACATTACAGTGTTATTATATTATTATTATTATTATATTGCCTATAACAAAGAAGTATGTCTGGGTAGAAGAGATTACTTTCCCAGAATCATTACAGAGAACACAGGAATCTTTAGAATATTGTTCTCCACTATTGTCCAGCTACTCAACACTCCCCTGACCCTAAAACAAATTCCATGGATAAAATCTGAGGTTATAAGTCTTAGTGTTATCTTAGATTTAGATCTAGTTTCTAGTCCCACAATTACAAGGTGACAACTCAAGCTGACTTGACTACAGTAATGCACTTTTTAGTGGCCTCCCAAAGAATCACTGAAAAAACCTCAGCACATTCAACATTCTGCAGCTTAGGTATTAACCAGAAATAAGAGAAGAGAGCACATCAGCCCAGATTCAGCTGCTCTCCACTGGCTTCCTGTGACATTTAGAATATATTTTTAAGCCAGGACCAAGCTACAATGCTAACTCCCATGTTAAATATTTGCCTCTAAGAAAACGGTAACCATCAAACATTAGCAACAGCTGAAAGAAATCAATTATGCATGGAATACACTACCTACGAATATTAGAAATTTTATTAATATCTTTAAAAGAAAGCTAAAACATGTCTCTTCACTTTAGCTATTTTTTTAAATACTCTGCTTTGCACTTACGCACTGCTACACAAAATGCTTGATTTTTTTTTTTTTTTAAATTTTCTTTCTTTTTAATTTGTTTTATTTAATGCACTCTTATTTTTACCTTTATTATTTTTCTATCATATTTCTGTGTCTACTTTCATGTCATTTCTGTAATGTAAAACCCTATGAGCTGCATGTCAGGTCTGAAAGATGCTATACAAATAAAGCACCTCATCACACAAGGGCACCACAACGAAACGTAACCACAATGTGAAATGTGGCATTTTACCCATACATACTACCAGCAGCACCAGGGGGACAGTACCTTGTCCAAGACTTAAACCTGCAACCCTCTGATCACAAGAGCAAGTCCCTAACAAATGCCTTTGAATAATGAAACAAGCCTGTGGAAACTCACTTTAGATCCACGACGCTTGTCAAGTTTGAAATCTGGAGTACTGGACCGTTTATCAGCTCTCTCTGGTTCAGACTCCTTTTCTCGTATCTTCTTGGACCGATATTTTATCTCAAGAGAAGGATCCATCTCTGAGTGGCAGAGAAATGTCATTTCAGATTTTAAAGCCACTGTGGCAGCTCACTAACACCCACTGCAGTAAAATCAGCATTGGCTGGGGAGCTATTACAATAATTAAGAAAACAATAAGGTTTACTCACCCTGGCATCGTTGGCAGTACCACTCTCTGATAGCTTTGGCCATTTTCTCAGTCACATTTATACAGTGACCATGGAACCACTCATTACAGCTGTCACAACCACTGCATGCACAAGAAATGAGACATTTATACTACACACAAATCATAGGGTACATGCAAATGAAAACTGATTCAAGCTCATCTGTAATAAGCATTCATGTTATCCATTTTACAGTGAACTCACATCATAAAACAATTGATGTCCGGTTTCCGACATATACAGTACAGAGGTGCATTTTCCTCCTCCATGCTGCTGTTGTCCACAGCTGGAGTCTGATCCATGTCAGACACCTCACTGTCCTGAGGTAAAATAATAAAAAGCCAGGTTGGTGAAAAAGAAAAAAACAAAAATCTACTGCGTCTCATAATACAGTTTCAATTGTTCTAAAAAAATAATATAGCTCTTTAAAATATAGTCTGAAATATTTCATGTTTACTTTGTCTTAGTGAAAATGCAGCCAAGTAATTTCAAAACAATCACCAGCTCAATGCTATGATTCAGATTATGCGAACCACCACACCAGTAATTTCAAATATGAGTTTTACGTCCTATTATTATTTGCTTTAACCCTTAATATAAAACAAAAGCTAGATTTTGTTACAGTTGCTCAACGGTTTTGACAATGAAATGTTAGCCAACTAGCTTAGCCAAACAGGAATGTCTCGCTAACAAGACAAGTGCAGAACAAATAGCAAACCAGACCTAACCATACAAAGCCCGGAGCTGGTTTAAGCGCTAATATGTTAATCTTAGTCATATTTTTAAAGAGTTTTGTTGATTCTGAAGCGACCGGCTAGCAAACTTACCATCACCGCTAACGCTAGCTTTCCAGATGCTAACTTTGTTTTAAACTTCAATCAAAGCACTTTCTTTAAATAAACGAAACACCGTTTATGGGTTGCGTCTAAATTTACACTTAAATAAACCCGTTGCAATCTTTAAAATGCACAGATAAGGTTACTACTGAATACACTTTGTGCTGTAATAATTAACCGCTAACAACGCTAGGGTATTTCTTTTCACGCATGTCCCAACAGACCCCGCCCTTCTACTGCAACATTGACCACTGGCAGATTGCCTACGACTCCGAACTATTAGCCAATCATAGGGCACGCGGTAGGTTACTACTAGCCAATCAAAACGCACGACGAGAGCGCACCCGTCGAAATACGGATGATTTTGCGCCTGTCCTCAGCAATGTGAACGTCAAAATAAAAGTCTGTACCTGAAGTTAAGTTTTGCAATGCAAATTTAAAAAAAAAATGAATAACGAGCTTTTCAAGGTAACAATTTAATCGATAAGCAACTGGTTAACTTGTTCTTTGATTTATTCGTTTTTATCAGTATATCTTTTTGTCTAAATGGAAAAAAGTCTGAAGCACTGATAAGAATGTGGGGAGTGAACTCCGATCAATACGAGGAGCGCTCAGGACAACTAAGGGATGAAAATACCACACAACCTGAAGGTAGGTTTTTCATGATTTTGATGAGCTAACTATTATTTTAGCTATTTCAGCTAATAAAACTGTCACATCTTTAAGCGTTCTTCAAGCGTCAACCCCATTATAGTAATAATGAATTAATGATGTATTTTTAAAGTAAGTCATTCGTTTCTCACAGTCCTTTCTTATAAAGCTATACACTTTAGATCAGTTAGGACACCATATTAGCTAAATGAGACAAGCTTAAATAAATGTGGATTATTCATTAATCTAATTCATGTAATTGATGAAAATATTACTTTTTCTTTGATATTTGCATATGTCTTGAAATAATACAAATTATTAATTTTTATTTGTATGATTTATAATAATATAAAACAATACAAAATTATATAAAAAATAAATTAATGTAAATACATATTTTGCTGATATTTGAAATACATATTTGCTGATAAGAGAAAAAAAAATAAAGATAGGCTGATGGCTAACTGTTGAAATGTATTACCCTCATTATTTATTAGCCTTTATGACCCCATATTACCTGTGGTGAATAAGTGAGCCAAATGGAGTAGGATTAATAATAGATTAATAACTGAGCTATTCTTTCATTAGAGCAGTTCTGCTTGACTCTGTACTTTATATAATGGAAGCCCTCACCATTACTTCATGTTTGAAGATGCTGCCAGTTACCATGCTTTTAACTTCACATAAATCACAGAAGGACACAGGAGGCAATAAAGATATCATAGTGTGTTTAGAAGTTTCAGCTGAATTCTTTTACCGCACTGATCTTGCAACAGAGAACATCCTAAAAAGGTGCACGATGGAAGATTTGCAGAACGGAACAGACATAACGCAAACAAATGAGTTAAAATCGTCATCAGCGAAAGACCTCAGCTTCCCCGCAGACCCTACTGAATCCATAGTGAAGTGCAGCAGTAAGACCAGGAGGGGTATGTTTCTTCTACATCAGTTTGTAATAGAAACTTTCAGCTGACTTTTACAGCAATACACAAGCCTTTTTAAACTTTATTCATTACATTTACATTTAAAGCCATTGGGCAGTTGCTGGGTTCTGGGTTCAATGTTTATGCAAAAAAACTTTTGTTCACTTTTATGAATTCATCAGTGAAGGGCATTTGTAAATTAATTGTAAATTCGATTGCAAGTTGTGAGAATTTTGGTTACACATTACCAACATAAACAGTGTAGGCAGTACAAACAGTCTCCTAGCCTTTTTCCAACTGGCACACTTGCTGCTTATAGTCCTTTTTTGCTTGTGCCCTTGAGTCTGTATTCTAAAGAGCCCCTAATGCAGCCTTTGGTAATAACTTCTTCAGTGGAGACTCTTCAGTGTGGTCTTCCAAAAAATTCTTTGAGATACAGGTGAGGGCCAATCAGAGTGGCTGAGACTGTATACAGCTAGTGGACAGACCTTTCAAACTGGCAACCCATATGGATACAACAGTTTTCCTCAGTCCCAAATGGCCAAATGGTTAAAGAAACAGTGCATTTCCCCTCCCACATATACAGTTCAACTGCCCTTGTTCAAGGCACTTACCCCCAAAACTGTTCTAGGGTCATGCAGACCACTGCTCCAGCCCCTGGTGCATGTGTTCACTACCACTGGGTCTAGTATGCGTTAAATGAAGAGGTCAAATTCACTGCTCACCGCTCACCCCATGTGTGCCATCAAAGTCTGACTTTCAATTTCACATCTACATGTTTGTTTTATTAAGATTCAAGTACAGCTATCAGTTTCTGCTAGACATTGGCAGAACAAAGGAAAATGACCTGAAACCCCAAAAAATAATGGAACTTTTGACTGGACATGGACTTGGATTACTTCAAGGCCAAGGATTATTTTGTCTGCCTACCACATCACCAGCCTCCAGTCAGGCATGGAGGCTCTGCAGGTGGTGTGAAACTTTCACATGTTCATCAATAATCCATGTAACTCAGACAGCTTGGCTAAAGGCTAATGTTAGGACAACATTACTAATTTGTTAGCTAGCTATTGCTAAATAGACAATGAAATAAAAGAAGCATTTAAGGCACTGTACTATGCCATCTGTGAGCAGCCGTTAGCCCACCCAGTTTTTTTTCATTCTTGCTGGGGATTTCAACCACGCTGACTTAAAATCTGCCAATTACTGCCAAAATTACACCAGCACTTTGATTTTCCATCAAAGGGGAAGTAATGCACTGGACCATGTCTACACAACCACAAAAGAGCATACAAGACTGCCCCCATCCCCCACCTTGGCCTCTCCAACCACATCACTGTTGTGCTTATACCAACATACAGACCAAGGTTCAGAGTCACTAAACTGGTTCAGAAACCATAAGTGTGGCCTGAGTGTGCCACCTCTGCACTGTTTTGATACCACTGCCTGGGCCATATGAGTCTGTGACCACCTACATCACCAAATGCACTGACAAAGTCTGTCACTAAGATCATCACCTAATACCAACCAAGCTAATCACAAGCCATAGCTGATAGGGGAGGTTGAGACTGCTGAGGGTCTGGAACACTGACTTCCGAGTTTGTGACACAGTTGAACCGAGAACAGCCAGAGCTACAAAACTTCAGCACAGGAAACATCTTTTTGCTGGAAAAACTCAGTAAACTCTTCTTTGCACATTTTGAAACACATGTTCACAGAAGACACCACCCCTCCGTGCCTTTCCTCAGTTGGTCTCCATGATTATTAGCACCAGCAATGCTGCTGGTCTAGACAACATACCTGATTGTGTGTTGAAAAACTGGAAAAAAACTCGAGAAGAGCTCATGGATATCTTCAACACCTGCTTTATTCAGGCTGTTTTCCCTACATGGTTCAAGGGCGCCATCATCATACCTGTACCACAGAAGTCGCCTTCATCCTGTGTCAATTGCTAGTCAAGTCAGGAATGTTTATTGTCATTTCAACCGTATACACAGTACACAATAAAAAAACAAATCATGTTCCTCCAGGACCATGTTGCAACACAAAAGATAACATAAGACTTCACAGGTATGGACAGGACATGACTAAAGAAGGTGAAATAAAGAATTTGCAAGACTTGAAAGCACAATAGCAAAAAATACAGGAAAGGACCATATACAGTGCAGCCAACATTATTATGTCAGACTACTTCTCTATCACACTGATCTCTACCATTATGAAGTGCTTCGAGAGGCAAGTTTAGCAACATATAAAAAAAATTTAATCTTCCACTCACACTGGAGCCCTTTCAATCTGCAATGTCCCAGTTTTTAGTTTCCAGATTCAACACCATTATCCCTTAGTAGCTGAACAGAAAACTAGTCTTTCTTACCACAGTCAGTAAGATTTGGTTAAAACTCATCAAGCACCACCACACTGAGCATGGGGGTCTCCCAAGGATCCAGGCTCATTCCTTTGTTCTTCACCCTGCTGACCCATGACTGGACATCTAAATACACTTATAACCATTTGATGGATTTTGCTGTGAGCAGAACAGGGTTTCTGGGTGTGTTCATCACAAGAACCTATCAAGCCTGCCAGATCACCAGACTGGCTAACAGGCTTCATCCATCAGACTGTTAGGATGCTGAACTCTTCTCTCTCCTCTGCCTCCAAAAATTCTGGACTGTATCTCACCCATCCTACCCCCAACATTTCCAGCAGCACCAGTCATAAGAATTTTTTCTTATACAAAAATATACGCACATGTACATACATGGTTGTGCTCAGCACCAGCACATGTTACAGTTTTTTTGTTATTCAGCAACTGCCCATGGGGAATGCTTCCAATGCGGCCAGTAGGGATTAGGTTCAAAAGTCTTCCTTAATATTTTTATTAATGTGCTTTCTCTCTAGCAGAGTCATCAGTAAGTGAGTGTGACAGACCTGCCATTAATGACAGTGAGTTCTCTCTAACTGACGATACCTCTGGCATGGAAAACTCTTGCCTTCTTCAGCCTCAGACTGCTTCTAAACTTTTTCCTTTAGGTAAATCAGCAAGTCTTTGGCTCTGACAGTTTAATAGTTTAAACAGTTTATTATTTACTGTTAAAAATGTATATTTTTAATAGCTCTAATAAAATCATCTCTGCCTTTTCTTAAAAATTTAGTGTTGCAAAGGGCAGAAGCTCCAGCAGAGAGGTTGTTTGTAAGGGATGCTGGTAGCACCTCCTCTGCTTCTAAGAGTCAGCCCAGCTTGAAAACTGAAACAGCTCACAAACAACAGCTGGCTGGAGATGGTGAGACTTGCCCTTATTCTGATCTCATCACACTGATTACATTATAGTAGGCCAAGATTCGTCCTGATGAAGGTACAGACACACACGAGCATTTAATGCAGTGCTGGACAATCAGAGGGTTCTCAAATCCAGACCTTGAATCAAGATTCCACTCCTGGATTTTGGAATCACCAGTAGTTACTGAACTGTTGATATACAGGTCCTTCTAAAAAAATTAGCATATTGTGATAAAGTTCATTATTTTCTGTAATGTACTGATAAACAT
>JBBPDA010000132.1:8024523-8043293 GCA_037974385.1 Arnoldichthys spilopterus | reverse complement strand
GACCCGGAGGAACGTTGTTTCGTTTTTACTGTGTACTGTGTATACTGTGAAAATGACAATAAACCTACTACTACTACGTGTAGTGAAGTATAATCCTGAACACTCCGATGTATGTTCAATGGCACCTAGTTACAAGAGATAAAACATTAAAGAAGAGCAAAAAATATATATGTATATATATGTGTATATATATACTGTATTTATATAATAATAAATACAGAATCTAACAATAAGCAGTATTTACACACAAACAGTATATACACACAAATGAATCTGTATATAGGCTATATAGAAATATGTCACTGTGTGCTTACAGAAAATATGTAAAGTGTAAGTGTAAAGTGAAAAGTTTAAATGGCAATGTGCAAATGTGCATGATGTTATATGCAATGCAGGCAGTGTCTGTGGTAGAGTCTGTGTACCAGTTACCTATACCGGGTTGCAGAGCTGTAGTGCAAGTGGGTTTTTTTGTCCAGGTGAGTCCTAATGGACATGCGGCATGTCCTGATTGAGGAGCCTAATGGCCTGCTCCAGCTCACACTTGTGGCTTTTGTCTTGCTGCACACTTGCATGACAAATTTTGGGAATTAGGGAAAATGCAAGGACTAATGAAGAACATAAGTGCATAGATATGTAGCCTTTCTTTTTTTACCTTCTCTTAAAAAGCCCATCATGCAGTGTAGGAGCAGTTTAGACACAAACTCCATTAGCCACTGTCAGTGAGGCGAACACTTCATCATAATCAATTATTTATATTTATATATTATTTATATTTTCTTGTGTTAAGGTGATATGAAGCCGGAAAGGAGCTTAGATACTGTAGGATAGCTTTCCTAACATCTTTTATGCTTGAGGGTAAAATTGTTGAGAAAACCGACATATTCACCATACATTGTGGCATTCAACATAACTAATAAATAATATAAAGTGAAGAAATAAACACAGAACTTCCTTTATTGTATATTATCATGTTTATTGGGGTAAGCACCAACACGCCCAAAAATCCAATTCTAAAATATTGTTTCGATAAATTAAATGCAAAAATGTTTACTTTAGGAACTGAAGAATATATATTTAAAAAATTCCCTTTTATTTGCCAAACAGAAGAATAGACTGCAGCAAAGCATTTTATTGTAAAGTTATTTACATTAGCATATTCCACATTTGTTTAAGACACAGTTGTGTCTTTTTATGGTGCATTGGTCTGCATTATTAACACAAAGATTGTATAAACCGCATCAGTTAACTTAAAAAGAAAAGCGCTAACTGGCTAAAGAAATTAGCCATGAGAAACCAGAGTGAGATACATGCATTAGTACCTGCTACTGGCAAACTACCAATGTCGACCAAATTGCATTCCATTACCTTTATAAAGAAAAAAAACTAAAGTAAATATCACAGAGTTGAGGTCTATGCAGATCAGGACAAAATAAACCAATAAAAGCATTACTAAAACATTCTATATATATATATAAATAATATATTTATATTTGTGTTTAGACATATTAAAATCTTTGTAGACACATTTCTACTTTTTCTTTAAGCTTTCTTTCCCTTATAAATATAGCCTATAACATTCCTGATTAAAAGTAAAGGCACTCAAACATGTTGAATTATTGCTGCTTCCTCAGAGAAGTTGAGCTTGGCTTTAAATTTGAGAAATTTCAGCATTTCTTGCTAGAAGTGTCAATACTCTGATTACAGTGATCTCTACTGATACAAATGCTCTAGGTGGAGGTAGTTCTAGAGCAGTGTTACCCAGTCTTGGTCCTAGAGGTCTACTGCCCTGTACATTTTAATGTTTTGATGATTTGTTAAAGAACTGCTTAATTGGACCTGATGTTTTGGGAGCAGGGAAAGCCCAAAAAAGTGCAAAGAGCAGTAGGCCTCCAGACGCACTGTTCTAGGCTAGCTACTACTGAAAAGTCACCCATGACATATGGAATATAAAATTTCTAATACAGAAAATGTTGCAAAATTACATATAATGCTTGAGAAGAGCAATTTTGAAGGAAACTGTAAACGTAATATATCTTCAAAAACTCCTGGAAGTTATTAGTGAAGCATATAAGAATGTAATATAACTGTGAGATCTAAACATGCTTTCATTACTGCATTTTATCTCTTTCTACTTAAGTTATTAGTCATTTGAAATTGAAAAAGTATTGGTAATAAACTATTTAGTTTTAAAAACTCCCTTTGGTGTAAAAAAACAACAACTTTTGTTTATGGAGTGCTGCCCACTCTTCCCTTCTCCCCTGACGATCTCCCTACGGATAGAAAATATAAAAAATAAAAAACATTCACATTCTGAATATGAATATTTACACAATTCAATTTTCTTACCCTTATATCTTTAAGCAAGCTGCATAAAGGTTAATTAATGTATTAATTTTAGCAGAGACATTAAAATTGATCTTTTAAAAAACATTTCATACAAGTGATTATGATACTGTATAGCTTAGAAAAACACGACCAAGTCAATTCTACAGTGTGAAACCACATTATCTCTTAAAGCAACGGGAAGCTCGTAAAAAAGCAGAAGGAACGTTTTGCATCTTATCAGCATGATGGGGGAATAAGTCTGCACTCGCTGCTAATAAACTGGAGCAACTTGAACAACTGACTGTCCTAATATATTATGGGAAGGCTATCAAGACTCAACTGCTAATTTTGCTCAACTCCACATCCAACCTTTTACTAGTGCACCACAGACTAAATATTTTCATCCTCACCTTAGGAGGTGTATGCGGCAACTCATTTCTATTTAAGGTGTAATGCATAGTAAACATACAAATAACTAGCCTACTTTTGAACTTGCGTATAGCTGGTGCATCTGGCTCCTGGAGGCCCACAGTACTGCTCAGATTCTGTTCGATTAACAGCTCATTCAACTCATTCACTCTGACCTATCTAAGCTCTGACCACAGATGCATACTTTTGTAGCTATTTTTGCCACACTGCACAAACTTTACTGAATTCTGGCAAAAATGTCTTGTTCTACCTACTAAAGTATATACTTTTAAATGGTAGAAATAGGAATATTGCTACATAAGTGCTACATGCAAGCAAGTTAACAGTGCTGTGCATTGAACTGACATCATAACACCGGCAACCTTGCCCGGAGCAAATGCTTCATGCAAACTAAGCCAATCCAGGCTCTTTCAAATGTCACTGTTAAGTGGCTTTGGCAGTACTAGGCTACATCGTGAGTAGCTGACATTATATACTAGTGTTGAACTATATTGTCCATGTTGAAGCAAAACCTTGTATCTCCATTTTTTAAAATACATTATTTTAAAAAACTGTCCAATTCTTGTGACGAAGAGACAGCTAGAAATGGTTCAAAACTACTTAAACAAAAATGATTCCATTAAATAAAAATTTTCCATTATAATAAGAAAAAAAAGGTTTTTCCTTTAACCTGTAAAGTTTTGTTCGGACATCGACAATTTAACATCAGTGGCCTGTCAGTTAAATTTAGTTTTTTTGCATGTACATTTTTAGAAGTACTTAATAACTTCATTCATTAGGCAGCCCAGTAACATTACGAGTGAAAGCGCATTGTCTTTGAAACATTTTTGTTTAAAACGGTGTGCAATAAGGGTGGGTTCTAAAAACAGCATTCATATTTCTCATAGAAAAAATGGCTTAGACCCAGCGCTCCTTATCTGAGCATGTCACTGACTACACAGTGACTTTAAAGGCCGTCATGACTTGAATTTGACATGTCAAAAGAAGAAAAAAACACTGTGACCTTCCAGGACCTGAGTGTAACACCCTGTTATTTAGAAAGTCTTGTCAAAAATCCTCCTCCATGCTGAGGCTGCTGCGGCGGCTGCTGGTTTTAGATGCTCCTGGAGAGTTTGAGTTGAGCAGAGGGTCAGGGGCCAGATTGCACTCTTCCATTAGCATGTCCCCCAGACTCACATCCGGGTAAAGGCTTGAGCCTGTGGGCTCGTCGAGCTCAGAGAAAGTAAGAGTGCCCAGGTCCAGCGGTGTGGCCAGGGCCAAGCCAGGGGACCCGGATGGAGGCGGGGACAGAAAGGAGGAACTTTGACCCACAGCTCCATCCAGACTCAGGTTTGTGTGCAAGTGTGTGTGAGGCTCCCCTGCACTGGCCTGTGCCTGCTGCTGGAGGAACGGAGAGTCCGAATTAAAGCCAGATGAGGAGGACAAGCCATGCAGACGGGCCTGCATCTCCAACTCCTGTTAACACACAATGATAAACGTAAACATTTTATACTGTAGAGCAAAACAACGCTACTCTATGAATTCTGGCTTTGTACGTTTTCTCTGTTCTCAGCCCAAATGATCAGAATAAGCAAGCTCTTGGTTTTAAACAATAAAAGATTATTAATAACATAACAGTTTGACCAATACAAAACATGAAGGAACTGGGAATTCAGTTAAAAAATCTGGATAAGAAGAGGACAGGCAAAGAGACACCTTGAGAAACAGGATCTCTAGTCATTTCTCTCTGGCATTATTCAGCAAGTATTCGCTCTGTGGTATTAATTTTACAATATATTTTGTATAGCGTTATTGTATTATTCAGTTGTAACATGAGCCTAGTGGCTCCCTAGTGATGCAACTGTCTAAGCAGTGGCTCTATTACAGATTGAAAGTCCCTTGGGGTGCAGCAGCCATCCGTGGCCAGGAGTCCAAGACAGCATAACTGGTAACGCTCTCTTTGGGAGGCTAGGATGGCTGTCCCTCTCCCACAGCATTCCCTCAGCATGATGCTAGCCGGTCAAGCTGATATGGCAATTGCCACCCCCCTTCTTCCACAGGTAATCAAAGCACATCAAACTAATAGATAAAAGTTGAGAAGCGACTCAAGACTCAACTGTTCCGCACCCACCTCAGCACACAAGTCTAGCAGTCACATATGAACTATTGCTACTCGATAACCGACCAGATGTCACCCAGAGAATAATGTTCCACTTAGTTTTACTATAGCACTTGTCAACTGTTATATTGTAGTAGTTTTTGTAAGCACCTGGCATATGTATCCATTGTTGTAGCAGTTCTCTGTAGTTAGTGTAAGCACTTGGCATATGTATGAATTGCAGTAGTTGCTGTCTGTAGTTACAATAAGCACTTGCCATATGTAGTTTGTAGCAGTTGTTCTCTATAGTTAGTGTAAGCACTTGGCATATGTATGTATTATAGTAGTTGTGCCTGTTATTTATTTTACAACTACGAGAAATGCGTTGGTCTTCTTGTAGAACCACCTTCAGTGTTACCCTATGCAATGCTTGATTGTTTCCTCTGTCCTGGAAGTCACTTAATATAGTGTTATTACATTCTGAGAGATTAACGCCAGTTTCCAAACTTATGTAAATAATAACCAAATGCTAGCAAAAATTGCATTATGAGAAAGACATAAACCTTGCCTCCCACACACCTGGCGCTACCAGTGGTTTACTTTAATCTATGCATTTAAGGATCTAAATGAATGGAGACCATACATTCAGAAATTGTTGGTATTTATCTATGAGAATATACCTGATGCATTCTAGATGTAGTGTGGTGGTTATTTCTGCCATCCACATGTTCAGTGTGGGGATCTCCACCTTTTTCCAGAAGAGTATGAGTTTTTTTGCTGTTATCAGCCCATAAGCAATACATTGTCTCTGGGTAATATTTAGTTTTACCGTTAACCATTTTATCAAAGCACAATTAACTGTGCTTAATTCAAAACCCAGACAGTGACATGCCTTTTAAGTGGTGTTTTCTGTGACTGGCTATTTCTTTCAAAATAAACTGGACTAACTGGAAAGTAAAAGGGACACTCCAATATTTAGTTAGAAAGAAATAGCCAGTCACAAAAGAAGCATAAATTACAAATTACAAAGAGTTACCACTGATGTAAACGCAGAGTAGCAATGATCTGAAACCTTTTCTTTCTCAAAAACAAGGCACTACTTGGCAGTAAAATCGGGTGACACACTTTCTCAGGGGACAGGGAGGGAAAAATTGAGGAAAAGCACCTGATCCTCCCGTTCAAATGGCCCTTAAGACAATACCTGAATGCGCATCAGCAGACTTTGGTTGGCATGCTCTAGTTTCTTCTGTTTCATCTCAACATCTTTGGCTCTCTGCTGCTCTTTCTGAAGTTTCCTAATGTAGTCCACTGATGCCTTCAAAATGGTCCCCTTATTCCAGCGCATCTCCCTGCAAACACAAACACACAGAGTGAACACATCCAAGAATACTGCATGAAATTTCAGTGACAATGTGAAAAAGTCGCAAATAGTGCAAATACAAACTCACGGGTCGTTGGATTTTGGTATGAGAGCTCCCAGCTCCTTAATCCGGTCATTTATGTTAAATCTTCTCCGCCTTTCAACTGTAAAATAAATCACAGTTTATTCAAAATAATAATGCACAATGATAATAGAATCATATTGGTATTGACAGATATTTGCTTGAAAAAATAATATCAGTATCAGACAGATGTTCAGATGTTTAGGTGATGCTGGAATATCTATCTAAATATTTCCTAATCATTTTTTAGTTTATAGAAATGCATATAAGTTACGTAATCCGTTTTCTAAGCCAGGCAGTATTTTTTTTTATGTATCGGTCTTGGCATATATGTATATGAAAAATATCAGCATCAGCCTACAAATCCCAAATCTAACAAAGGCACAACACGTAAAAGGCTGCACAATACATCACATTGCAATTTCTATAAAGCTTTTAGCTTTTAAAGGACATGAAATGCAAATAAGCTCTGTGCTATGTGCTGACAGCATAATGACCATCAGTTCCAGATGAGTGTTCAGATGTCTGAATGTCTGTATGAATACAAAAGTAAATGATTTGGGTCGAAATAATGCATATTTTACTGATTAATCAGATCACATTATGCATGTTTAATTTATTCCAATGCTGTGTATTCCATTCACATTATGAAGCAGTAACTGGTATGTATTGCATATGATGCAATGCTAGCAGACAACTTAGCAGATATTTTGAGGGCAAAATAAACTCACTAAGATTGTGGTTGTCTTTCTTCTGTCTCTCCTTCATCAGGGCCTTGGTCTCTACATCTATGAAAAAGAAACATGAAAAAAGAAAACAAATCATGTGATGGATATTCACAGAACAGAAATTAAAACTTATTTGTGCAATGACAGGGTGATATGACAATATGAATATATTATGAATTATATGAATATAAATAAGTGCTTTTTGAGTACAAAAGGAATAATGTTAGTGCACCGAACTATTGCATGGATCAAAAGGCAGATTTAATCAACTATGTGGAGCCTGTGTGAGGAAAAAAAAACCTCCAATTCACACAATAATGTAATTTTCACCCACCGTTATTTGAGAAACAAAGTGCATACATTTTAGATTAAGTTGTAAAATCATACCAGTTAATTCTGCTTTGATTTTGGGCAGATCCGCAGGGCATGAGTTGCTGACCGTGATGGTAGGTGCTGCCATGCCGGAATTGGGATAAACATCCAGCAGGTTTCCTGGTAGCTGGAACAACAGAAAACATTTAAATATGAATTAATTTAAAATTACAGCGCAAAACAAATAACAAAACTGAGGAGTACTCGCTCACACACACACACACACACACACAAAAGACAAAAAAAATGTACATTTTTGAAAAAAAAAAAAAACCCTTTTGTTAAAAGTCACTAAAATGTCCTGGAGGCAAAACCAAGAAATACATTTTTTGTTGTTGACCAACTTTTCCTTTTTGTTCCCTCCTGTTCAAAATCATGAGTGCTCTGAATCAAAATCAAGTGCTCTGAATCCAAAAGTGAAAGAAACAGGAATCAGCCATTTAAATTAGATGGTCTTGTCAAGTCAACTGGCAGTGGTGGCTTAGTGGCCTAGTGGTTAGCACACTGAAGGTCGCAGGTTCAAGTCCTGGCCTGGGTACAGCTCGCTGGGTGCTGTTGATAGCTGCCCGCTGTCGCACGTGTGATGGGTTAAATGCAGATGTTAAATTTTGTTGTGGTGCTTGAGTGTGTTCACAATGACAAATAGTCACTTTCACTTTCTAATTATTTTTCTTTTTATTTAATAACAATACATAATCTTCTACGATCTAAGATCTACATAACTTACTGTATTTGGAAGCTGTAAGCCAGAGTCTATGAATGACATAATATCGTCATTGAGGCTGGATTCAAGGCTAATGATGTCATCAATTACATCATCAATCTAAAGAAAAATAAACAAGACACAAGAAGAAAATCACAGTTAAGCCACATCAGAAAATGGGAGGAAATGTATTTCTGTTGCTGCAGGGATAGTGTAGTTTCTTTAAAAACAAAAAGCATTAAAGCCTCCTGTGTAATAATGCACAACAAAATACGCAGTGTAGCTTGACTGAGACTTAATATATTAATTAAGAGCAACTAGGGAAAAAGTTTGCATTTAAGCCTCTGCACTATTTAAGAAAATCTCAGTTTCACCCAAGAGTAATCTTCAAAATTATGCTGATCTTCACACAGCTCTATTGAAGGTGCTCTGAAGGTTCTCTGCAGCAGTCAATCTCAGTCTCAGTGCCATGCAGGTAGTGAGTTTTAGCCTTACCAACACACTTGGTTCAGTGCATGAAGGGCATGGCAATAAACTGACAAGGTGTGTCAGGTCAGAGAAAATACAAAGTCCCCAGGACTGGTAATGGAATAGCTGCTTTGGAGATATGGCAAAAAATGTAACACTATGATGCTAAACTGTGCAACATACATGCTAATATGCCACTTCAGTGCCAGTGTCCGTTTAGAGCTAAGAATAATCCACCACCATATCTGCTCAATGGTGGTCCAATGGGGACTAAACGGGGGCAGTGGTGGCCCAGTGGTTAGGACATTGCCCTTGTTTAAGTCCTGGCCTGGGCACCACTGAGGTACCCTGTACCTCACTACACTTCTCCCCAGGGACTGTTGATAGCTCCTTGTGTGCATGTGTGATGGGTTTATTGCAGAGGTCACATTTCAAATAGTCACTTTCACTTCACTACAGCTATATAGTAAGTGCAGCTATATGGTAAGCAGACTGATATAAGGTAGGTGTACAGAGCTTGTCAATGCACAGTTGTTTGTTGCACTGATGACTCCCAGAAAAGCATATTCCAATGGAATTTACCACAGTACTGATTGTGTTGTCATATAGTAAACCCTTTATGTACTGCATGTTGTTTGGGGTCTATTACCTCCTCTTTATTGGAGCCGAGGTTCAGCAGGGCCATCGGGCTGTTGGGGGCACTGCTGGCAGATGGTGCCGCCTCAGGGGCAGAGCTAGACTGGGGCAGTGGGGAGACGGACAGCGTTTGAGAGGCTACTTTAGTGCCCAGAGTGGTGGATAGGTACTGCTTCACCTGCTGCCGTTGAGCCTGCTGGATATGGTACTTAGTTGGGTTCTCCAAATGAGTCTGAACCTACAGTAAAGAAAAGGAACCAAGATAAAGTTCATTTTAAAAAAAACACTGAAGCAACAATTCGCTACACAATCAAATATATCAAGAATAATTGAAAAAGCTGATAAACCTACAATGAAAAATTCAGTAATATTAAGTTATTTAAAGGATTCAAAATAAATCTCTGACCCCAAAATGATTTCATTTAATAAACAATCTTTGGGAAATTACTTATGGGAAATGACTTTTCTCTTATTTGTTATTGCTATCTGGTGTCGACCAGAGGAGGATGGGTTCCCCCTTGGTTCCTCCCCAGGTTTCTTCCTAAAGCTAGGGAGTTTTTCCTTGCCTCTGTCCCCTTTCTTTGGGGGCTCGGACCTGGTTTCTGTAAAGCAGCTTTGTGACAACGTCAGTTGTAAAAAGCGCTATACAAATAAGCTTGACTTGACTTGAGGACCATGTTTTCTCAAATTTTACTTTTTTTTTAATACTCTGAAAACATAAGGGTGACTGGAGGGAAATAGTAGAACATGGACAATACACCTTTGGATTCCTTTGGATTTTTACACCTGAAGATAAAAGCCAAAACATGACAGAATGCTATTATAACGGTTTCTAAAATATTCCAGCATTCCAAATTCAACGTCACAGAGTCACCACCATCAGATCGATGCATCATAACACATTTTTAGTCATTAATCCTAAAGCATATTATTTGGTAACTACTATATAAGATACATGGTCACAAGGATAGATAGACCAGGGAGCCAGAGCTTTATAAAGTTTACCAAATCAATGACATTATTCAGCTGTGTAAAGAAATCCTGATCGAAGACATTTAATTGACATTAAGCCTAAACTGACCTTTAGCACCTCCACAGGCACCTGTGCAGGAGGAGGCCGGGTGGCTGTTGGAGGGACAGTGACGGAGATGGCGGGGGTGGAATCAGTGGGGCGGAGCTGAGCTGCCTGCTGCTGTGCTTCACGTCGCTCTTGCTCCTGAGCCTGCTCCCGCATTAGCTGCTGCCGCAGCAACACTCGCGACGACATTGTTTCGGCCTGACAATAAAACTTGCTGGAGACACAGAGATAGAGGAGATATGAGGATGTTATCATCTTGACAAATTATTTCACACTGTACTTTTATGAGTATATTACAGGCATCATCATCATCATACTTCTAAAAAACCAAGCAACTGCATGGAGCATAAGCACAAGACGATAAAGAAATTTTAGACCAGTTATCAACAGCTTCTAAAAAATAATAATCAGGGTGCATTCACTGCATATTGAGAGATATTTACAGTATCTATAGTATTACAAGGTCCCACTTTGTTTGCACATTGTGATGTTTTATTTGAAATTGTTTCCCTATATTTGTAAAATTATCTAGTTACAGTGGCACCCATCAATGGGGAGGGGTATGTTAGGCGGTAAGTGAACAAATCAGTTCTTGATGTTGATGTGTTGGAATCAGGAAAAATGGGTAAGTGTAAGACGATTGGGTCTGAACATCTCTATGGTCTTGTGGGGGTGTTTCCGGTATCCACTGGTCAGTACCAAATAGTGGTTTAAAAAAGGACAACAGGTGAAACACTGACAGGGTGGTGGGTGTCCAAGGTCTGATTCCACAGAAGTGCTGATGTTGCACATACTGCTAAAAATGTTAAAGCTGGCTATGACAGAAAAGAGTCAGAACACACAGTACATCACAGCTTGCTACTTAGCTACAGACAAGTTGGACTGCCATCCTGCCCCCAGCAAAAATATCTACAATGGGCATGTGTGCATCAGGAATGGAAAAAGGTGTCCTGGTCTGATGAATCGCATTTTCTTTTACATCATGTGGACAGCCAGGTGCAGGCCCTTCACAAACCTGGGGAAGACAAGGTTCTGGAAGGCTACTGTGAGAATAAGGCAAGCCAACAGAGGCAGTGTGATGTCTAGGACAATAATCATCTGGGTCTGGGCATTCATGTGGACATTACTTTGACACGTTCCACCAGACGTGTCACACCACCATCCCCTAAAGGCGGTGGCCTTTGTCAGCAAGAAAATGCGGCCTGCCACACCACATAAAATTGTTTAGGACTGGTTTCAAGACAAAGCATTCAAGGTGTTGTCTTGGCCTCCAAAATCTCCAGACCTCAGTCTGATTAAGTGTTTGTGGGATGTGCTGGATACATTTGTTTGATTCATGGTGACCTCACCTCACAACTTACATGACATAAAGAATCTGCTGCTAAGAGTTTGGTGCAAGATACCACAGCACACCTTGAGAGGTCTAGTGAAGTCCATGCTTTGATGGGCAAGAGCTGACTTTACTGTTATGGCTAATGTGTTTATCAATTAACTTAAACCCATTCTTACCTTACCAATGTCACATTATAGATTCATTAATGTTTTTTACATACTGCCAGGCACATCACAATTGGAAATATACAGCAATATAATGACCACACTAACATCTGTGCATACCCTTTAGTGCACATGGCTATGAAAGAACCAACTGAAACTCATTTACTGTGTACTGTACATACTGGATATGTAGTTAAGTGACATTTTCTTGATCCAAAAAATTGAAATATTGAGTAAAAGACAAACTTAGAAAAAATGTGTTCAGGAAAGAAGGAGGTGTTGATTTCAGATCACACTAAGAATGTGTAGTATATGCTGAATGTGTAGTTTTACCAGTACTATCAGAACGGTGGTAAATAATAGGGACACTAATAATATCACAACTAGTTATTACATCTCTGTATACCAGCATGTCCCAACCCTGGTCCTAGAGACCCCTGCCCTGCACATCTGAGTGCTTTTCCTTCTCTGACACACCCACTTCAAGCAAGAGGATGTAGTTGGGCGTGATGTGTTAAAGCAATCTAGAATGTGTACCTGACCAGGATTGCGAAATAATGCTGTCTACAATTTTTGTCAGCCAACAAGTAGTTAAAACAGAAACACAAACTTTAGCTGAGTCACTATGCTGAGATTGATGAGCGCTGAAAAGAAATCCAATACCCAGTCTGTCTCATGTGGAGTGCAAACCTGTGCCTCATACACTTCTTTTAAACCAGGCTAATGCGATGAATAAACCACTATTAGACTGACTTATAGACCATAAAACTGACACTGAATAGACGTAAAATAAGAGGGTTGATTAACATTGTTATTCAGATCAACTTGACATTGGTAGGCCAATGATTAAAAGTTGAAAGACGTAACATGTTGGTCATCAGCGACGGATAACACATAGCCCAAAGCTAAGTTACATCAACAAAACGTTTTGGTACTGTCTGTAAGTGCCCATGATAGAACACTGACGGAAGGCAACAGTAAAAAACACATTTACACAAAAGATTAAAACCGCAACATATGAATTCCACTGTAAAAAAATGTAGTCACTATATAACAAGTGAAGATTTCAGTAAACTAAGTATCTAATTCAGGAGATGTGACCTGTTTTCACTACGTTTTTATCTGACAGCTCCAAAACAGTAGCTGGTGTAGCTGATGATAACCTAGCTGACAGGCTTAGTTCTGGATGTAACCTGAACAAAATAAAGTGCATGTTTTATCACACCAGTGCAGGACTGGCTGCATAAACCTTTTAAAACCAAATGAAATGAGAAATTCTTAATAAAATAATACGTGGTTTCGTCGCAGGCAACGACATGCTAATCATGCATAGCTGACCTTTTGGAATGGTTAAGGCTACAGTAACAGCGATACTTGGGACCATTAACATACTTCGTAACCTTTTAGTCGATTTTACATTAGTTATGTTGGATTAAACGTTTGTATGATTAGCGTTAAAGCTATAAGCAACCGGAATACAGCCAGCCGGCTAACACACTTAGGCGTTAGCAAGCTAAATCTGTTGAACCACCGCAGCAAACGTCTCACAAAAAATTAACTCGTAAATTCTGCTTATTTAATATTAACGACTTATTAGCAGACCCTTGACAGTGTTATGCTTTCGTCTGTCGGCTGCTTACCTATTTACAGAAGTTACTGTCGCACCTCAGGCAGCCGCGCGACCATTACAGTTAGCATTAGCCTTAGCCTCCGTCCTTGCCATTGGTTTCCTTGTTTTGACTGGAGGAAGCAGCAGCTCCGTTTGCTGACAAACCCTGACTATAGCTAAAACTTCAGGTAGGCAGCAGTACAGAACAGATAAATCGTTATATTCTCAGTGCAATGTGCTTAAGTGTAATTTTACTTATTTTCCCAACATGGAAATAAAAATTGTATTTCTTTTACTTTTTCACTCAGTTCCGCTTTTGGTTGTTTCGTTCCGTTTTTTTCAGCTCATTAAAGTTTACTGTCGCTCAAATCAGTTCTGGCACTTTTATCTCTGTCCAGAATGATCCAGTAATGGAAACTAAGCAAAACTTTTGTGTGCGCCGATATATGCTGCATGTACGAAGACGTCTCACTGCAGATCTGTGGGGCTTTCAGCCTTTTTACACTGAATGTTTAACACATAGTGTTAAGTGTTAACATATAGTGCAGTGATTTTATTTTACACTTTTGAGCACGTCCGCCATTATTATATTGACGTAAACCTTTAACTGAGAATGTTTAGGCTCCTCAACCAACTCAGTTATGTTTCATTACTATTAAATCACGTTGCAAAAGAAAGTGTTATTGATCCAACACTCAGTAATCAGTCAGAAAGATGAGGCTGTTATATTGTTGAGGTTGAAAAGTCAACTTTAAACGTTTTTACAGCAACCATAGTTATACGTTGAAAAAGAGCCACTGAATCAACGTTGTCTATGGGTCATGTTTTCCACATTGAAATACTAACGTCCAATTCGCAGTTGTTAAAGCTGTTGGTGGGCAAAGTGTGTAGTTGGCACTGTAAATTATTTCCAAAATGGGCATAATCTAAATGTCTGGTTGTGCCCCAGCACCCCTATTTGTATGAGGATTTTCCATAATTCATAGCAATCAGCATTTTTTTTATTGGTCTTTAACACCATGTATGTGATTTAAATATACATACATAATGTGTATATTATCAGCATAGTGTGGAAAGTAATATTCCTTGCTTCTCAAAATTTCAGCTATCCAGAAAGGCAAAATTCATGGCTGATGTGAGGGAATCGGAGAGTTTGGTGGCAAGTTTGTCTGTGAAAAAAGTAAACAGAAACATTTCATAACTACCAGTAAGTCAACAACATTCAAACCTTAATGTGTTTGTGTATAACTGAATTAAATCATTTGGCAGATAAATATTAAGGAGGTACCTGCTCTTTTTTGCTGCTTCTTCCGCTTCTTGTTAGCTGCGAGTAGTGCCTGGCCTTGCTGAAGTGGATCGACATCAAGGATATCTCTTAAATCCACCTGCTTCGGAGTCTGAGCTTCCACTGCTCCCCCACTTTTCATTTTTGTTTCTTTGAGCTCAACTGTCATGCGTCCAAACTAAAAGTATGTAGGATGAAACCAAAAAGTAAGGTGTAGTTACATTAACATTCTTACATTCATACACACTTCTAAATATATTAAAATGATATGAATGTGGACTAGCACTGCGTTGACTGAAAAAGGAATACATGTATTTTTATAAAAAATATTTTACATATTCATAAACATTTGTTATAATGAACTTTGTGTTTTGTGCTGTCTCACAAATGTGTATATGTAAAATGTGCAATTATGCATGTGTGTTCAGGGTTTTTCTTATTGCCATAATTTCCATATAAATCCATATATTTCCATAAATCCATAATTTCCCTCAGAAAATCTTTTAATAGTTTTATCTATCATAAAAATTATATACTGATGTACCTCTGGATCCTGATCTGCATCCATAGACTCAGCCACATCTGCTTCTTCCCCTCCTAACACTACAGACTCTTCCTGACCTGCCTGAGTCATTCCTGCTGTAGCCATGCAGAAGCCCATCTCCACCTCAGCAGAGTCACATTCTAAAATAAACAGAAATATTTATTATGAAATGTCATTAGGATGGAATCCCAATACGGCATAGTCGTAGTAACATGACTGAAAGTAGCCTCTATCATTTGATGGCTTGTTGCAAGCTGTGGACAAAATATCATATTGTGAGCACACAGTGCTTACATGTGGGCATATGACGGTGCATATTCTTTCTTTTTAAAAATAAAACTGTATTTTTATGGAAGCACTTAAGTTTATGACTGGCCAATGTCATGTGTTTAATCAGCTTGTGAAATGCTGTTTTAAGTCTGTAATGCACTACGACTTTTGCTGTTAAGTGCTACTGAAATAAAACAACTACATTTGTCAGTTGTGAAGTGGCTTATACATCAGTAAAAAACTAAATCAACATGGTTAAGGACTTTCAAACAAGATTATTCATGTTTGTTGGATCATGTGAATACCTAGTCTTGTTCTTCATCAACACTGACAGACAATAAGCCTGTGTTAGACTATGGATGTAAAAAAAAGTTCTTCCCCAAAAACACAAAATAAGGATGTAGACGTGTGCTGCTTGTACAGAGAACATATGTTGTGAGGGTAAATGTTAATTCTTGCAAGTTAAAAGCTTAGTTAAACTAGATTTTAGGTGCAGAAGACATCATCTGAAAGTTTGTGATGGATATTTGTTCTCTAACAAAACTAAACAAAAGAGTCTTAGCCAGACTCTTTGTGATGCAGGAAGCTGATGTGTGTGAAATGAGCTATACGATTTGTATGTCAACCATATGCTTGTATTTTGGTTGTTCAAAGAGCATAGATTAGAGGAATTTGGGGGCAGGTATTGGAGAGAGTCATATTCTTGATAGCTGTATTTTTTTTGCCATACTCAAGCACCCAAGATTAAACAAGTTTTCCAGGTTTCCTCATTACCAGATCAAATGTGATCTTGCTAAACAAGTGAATGCCTTTGTTAATTAAAAAACCCCACAGAATATCGGAATCAGTGATTGGCTATAGTCTATTCACTCATCAGTTTTGTTAGAAGCTGATACCATATTGATTAACAAACTACTAAGAAACCCTAACAGTCAGTTAGGGCTGCTCAATATATTACATACATATATGTTACGTAAAACATGTTTGTTCATTTTAATAATATTGACTTTCACATTAATTACATTGTAAAGTGTTTTTAATACATTGTACCATATGACAAATGAAATATTTAGCAATACAATCTTATTACTAATATTTTGACTAAATTGTGCAGCCCTATTATACAAGCGAAACTCTTTTACCAGCTAAAGTCTCCTGATTGCCCTTCTCCAGTTCATCCCAGTCAAACTCCTTTCCCATCTCAGTCACAATCTCTGCGCTGATGTGCGTGGGTAGCGTGTGTGTTTCTGGAGGGTGAGTGAAGTAGCTAATACGCCCTCTGTAAACAAACAGATGAAAACAATTCAATAACAGTGTTGCAATTTATTTGATAAACAACCAATAAATAAACAGTGTGAGCACAGGATTCACTGTATGTTAATTAGTAATATAATTAGAAGGTTATTTTGATGCACCTGTTCTTAATTGTTCTCCTAGTTGATATCTATGTGCAGAGCCTTGAATGCACATGACCCTGTGGCTGGTTCATCTGTTGTCTTCCCTTGGACCTACAATTTATAATATTTCCAAAATTCTAAAGTTCCCATGGAAAGCTTCTGGAAATTTACTGGGAATTTTCCTGCCCTTTGCAACGCTACTCAGTAGCCATCACAATTTGACCTGTCAAAGCAGCTCATATCCTTATGCTTCCAACAAATCTATTACAAGAGCTGACTGTTCACTTCCTGGCTAGTACATGCCACCCACTGACCGGTGCCACTGTGACAAAATAATCATCAGTGATTTTATTGTAGTAGCTGATCAGTGTATAGCACCTTTCACAAAACTACGTTTTTCGGCTGATCCTCAGTTCCCATTTCTTCCTGTCCGCTGCATCTATGGCATCAACTGAATGCCTAATGTTTTGAAAATCAAAACTTAGAATCTGTAACCAAAAGATCAAACACTGTAAACAAGAACACTGGCATGTATGTCCTGTGATTATAAAACCTATAATTTGTGTAATCATTATTTTACATTTTACAAAATAAGTTCTCAATTTTTGCTTTTCAGGGAGTTTCTCTCAGTCTGGCTCTCAGTTCAGAGCGGGAACTAGCGAATCACTGGCTACTGAACAGATGATTTTTGCGTCAGCGTCAACCCACGAGTTTTCTCTCGTAGCAATGGCGGGATAATTTGTGGACTCCTAAAGTTCCCGCCCCTTAACCGACTGCATTAGATCCCGCCACAAATTGTGCCAGAATGCAAGCAAAAAACTTTTTGAACTGAGAGCAAGACTGAGAGAAGCATAATTAAGAAGAACTCCCTGAATAGCAAAAATTGAGAACTTATTTTGTAAAATGTACAATTAATATTAAATTGTAAAATATGATTATATATTCAAAGTATTAGGTTTGCAAAACCATTTTATAATCTCAGGACATACATGCCAGTGTTCTCGTTTACAGTGTTTGATTTTTTTGTTATAGATTCTGAGTTTAAATTCTCAAAACAACAGGCATTAAATTGACGCCATATGCATCTTCCTCTTTCATACCAACCTCATCCATGTCCTCTCTCACCACATCCATAAACCTCCTCTTAGACATGAGGAAAAGAGGAAGGCCAAAGAGGAGGTTTATGGATGGGGTGAAAGAGGACATGTAGGCGGTTGATGTGAAAGAGGAAGATGGAGAGGACAGGAAGAAATGAAAAGGTGAAACTGAAAAATGTGTATGATTAGATCTACTGTAAATCATGTGAAACAGTAGCTAAAGTAATTTACAAATTAATAACTGTAAACACATGTTTAAGGCTGTTCTTGATTAAAATATTATTGTCAATAAAATCATGTTTAAGGACATGCATTCAATGATGTTAAAAGAGTCTGAAGTTTTAATCCCACCCAGTCCAGTCCAACAGGACGCTCTTGGCGGCTTTATCGCTGTCGGGTAAACCCCCCTTTCGCAGTTTCCCCTGACGACGGGCCAGCAATGCCAGAAACTCCAAAGCAGTATGGAAGTCTGGAACGCCGTAATGCTCCATGATCTAAAAATGGCAAAAATAACAAAAACATCCCAACAACATCATCAGTCAGTGATTCACTGACCTGATATACCAGACTGTTATTAGCACCTCAGTTTTGTAGTGCTCACAACCACTGGATTTTACTGCCAATTTTAAAAGAAACAATTCAGTACAGCATGAAAATTTAGCGCCAAATACAGAACTGTGACTGAAAAACTGTTTACAGAGTAGTACAGTATAAAAAAACAAGTAATAAAATCAGTAGCTACACACGTGGACAAAATTGTTGGTACCCTTCAGTCAATGAAAGAAAAACTCACAATGGTCACAGAAATAACTT
>JBBPDA010000132.1:8002448-8023756 GCA_037974385.1 Arnoldichthys spilopterus | reverse complement strand
ACCTTTGCAATGTGGGGAACCAGCAAAAGACCTGTACCTTTTGATCTAAGTAGGCGTGGTGGATCATAAGAGACCAAAAGTTTGGGCTAACGATTGAATGCTATATAGGACTTGATACGTGATATTATGTATCCAAGGAAGTGTCAACATAATCAACACACATAATGAAGTGAAAGTGATTATTTGTCTTCATGAACACACTCATGCACCACAAGAAAATATATCCTCTGCATTTAACCCATGATATGAGGAACGTTACATTGCTTAAGGGCAACGCAGTGGTACCTGGGACTTGAACCTGCAACCTTCGGTTCACAAAGGCAAGGTCCTAACCACTAGGCCTCCACTGCCCAACACATGGTCATGTTACAGTTGTCTGGTATGCAGCATACTACATAATATACTACACGTTTTCCTTCTGAACAAAAAGTAATGTGAGGTTGTTATACCAGCGTCATACCAGAGTGCAACTCTGAAAGCTATGGTAAAACTATGTTAAAATGTCATTTTAATATTGACATACATTACCTAAAAATGGTAATTAACTTTTATCACAGCAAAGTTGCTCTTCTAGAAGAGAACAGCTTCATTTACTAACCTAATGTCACCAGCGTTTCCTGTCATGTCTAATTTCTCTATTCTTATTTCCAGCAGCATTTTTGCACACTAGGTCCAACAAAAATTGAAAAGTTGTAAGTGTGCATTGAAGATATTTGAGTACACACTTCATTAACACTTATGACTATAATTTATTTTACATAGAATATAGAATCAGTATGAAGTGAACTAAATATGAACAAAGGGTAACCCAAGTGGCAGTTTTACATGATTTGTAAAATGATATTGGAAATAAAATCTTTTGAAACTAAAATAAGTTATTTATTTTTCACTGTGATAGTGACAGCAGTGAATCCACTTTACAGTGTATAGGTAGCAAATGGGGTAAAAGGAGACGCTTCTGTTTAGTGTTTGAATGGACTACAGCAGTTATTTGCTGTGAGTTCGTTTGTTTATGAGGGTCATCACAGTAGGCTAAATGATGAGCTAAGCATTAGATATTCATTGTTACAAGGATGGGATCCAGGTAACCAGAAGTTTTATTTATTTAATTTTTTTCAGTAGTGGGGGTTGGTTGGTCATGGATAAGGGTCACTATGAATAACAATTGTGTATAACAATTATCCTCAATAGTAAGGAGCAGCTTAAATGTTCAAGAATATTTTTTTTTGTAGAAAACAAAATTGCATTGCATCTCCAAATGGTAATGTTGACATAATCTGCCATTTGTAAATTCTCTTTAACTTTTATGAAACTTACCAAAGAAAGAAATAACTTTAAATGGCTGATGGGTGGCCCGGTGGTACAGTTAGCACCATCACCTCACAGCAGGAAGGTTCTGGATTCGATCCCCGGGTCAGCCACAGATGCCTTTCTGTGTGAAGTTTACAAGCTCTTCCTGCGTTCGTGTGGGTTTTCTCCGGGTGCTCTGGTTTCCTTCCAGTGTCCAAAAGGCTTACAATAGGCTAATTGGATACTCTGAATTGCACATAGGTGTAAGTGTGTGGGTGAGTGGTAGGCTGTGTTGCCTTGCGATGGATTGGCCTCTTGTCCTGAGTGAACCCCACCTTGGGCCCATAGTCAGCTGGGACTAACTCCAGCTTCCCCACAACCTGAAATGGAAGAAGCGCTTAGAAAAATGAATGAATGTTTTGACTGATTAACTTGATTACATTTTATAAAAACAAATTTTGAACTTGATGTCTTCAGCACACTCAAAAAGTTGGGATGGGGCAAAATAAGATTAAAAAATATATAAAATATTGAAGGTTTCTCTTTCACAATAAGCAGGTGAACTGGTAACATGTGAGGAGATCATGATTGGGTATAAAAGGAGCCTCCATCAAAAGCTCAGTCTATGCAGGCAAAGGCTTACTACTTTGTGCCAAACTTTGAGAACAGTCAGAACATGCACAAGATTCAGAGACAGCTTCTACCCCAGTGCTGTCAGGCTGTTTAACACATACACAGCAGTGTGATATGTAGAGCTTACAATATACAATAATTTTTAATTTTTGTCACAAAATGCAATGTTGTCTAAGAGGGTTTGCTTGCAATTTAGTTACTCATGTGCAGAACTGTCATACACAATCCATGCTCAAACCTTCACTGTATGGTAACTTGATATTTTAATAATTTGAAGAAACAGATTTCTATTTTAATTTTATTTTTATTGTATTTATTGTCATGTAATGTTGCTAATTGTTTAGTCTAATGTTGTAATGCTGCTAACTGTATAGTGTTTACTGTCATTTGTAAGTTAATTGTATAATCTGTGAAGGAGGCATTCAAGGAAGAATTTCATTGTAATCTATACACCGTAATTTTTACATATGACAATTAAACCTTGAATCTTGAGTTTTGAATTGTCAGTCAGTTAAGAAAAAGTTTTCAATGCAAGAATGTGAAACATGTCGGTATTTCACTCTCTATCTATCTACATTCTACAATATTGTGAAAAAGGTCTGAGAAACTGTCATGCTGTTGTGATAAGTATAGCTACATATCCTTGGGAATACTTTAGTAAACCACTGTTCCATGCAACCTGAAATTTGGTTATACAAAGAGAAAGTCATACATCAGTCCTATGCAGAGATGTTGACTTGTTCTCTGGGCCCAAACCCATTCCAGATGGATCAAAAGACAGTGGAAATATGAGCTGTGGTCTGAATCCACATTTTAGCTTGTTTTTTTGGTAAAATGGACAATAAGGTTTTCATGCTTAAGACAAAATAGACCATCCAGATCATATCAATAAATGGTGCGAAAGCCAACATCTTTCATGGTATAGGGGTCATCTGTGCCCACTCATTATACATGCACTACAACAGCCTGGTGTAATGATTTGGGTAGTTTGGAAGCAATTGCAGGTGGCGGTATTTATGGAGGTTTATTATCATTACAAAACAAAGACTAAGGATAAGACAGGATAAACTAATAGCAAGAAATACAACTACATAAATGGACAACATGAAAACAAACAGTCTAGCTAAACAGCAATACAATAGCACAGGGATCGTGATGCAGACAGAGACGTGACAATGGCCGAGACAAACACACAAGACTATAAAGGAATGCAGACGAGCAATATGTGACAAAGGAAACAAGGAAGAGGTGAACAGGGTGGAGACATAGGTGGGGCTAAGGCAAAGCATAAACACCAGGCATGAGGACAAGGTGCACATGGAAACTAAAACAAACCAGTACATGGCAGGATGAGATGGGACATTACACCTGGCTTCATAGACACAGAGTATGAGTGCTTGCCTAGTCTGTTAGCTGTCCACATTTGTCGCCTATTAAAATGTATGGAGCATTATAATGTGAAAAATCAGGCAATGGCTGGTTAAACAGCTGAATTCTTGTATCAAGAAAGAATGAACAAAAATTCCACTTGCAAAACTGAAACAATTAATCTCATCAGTTCCCAAATTATTAAAAAGTGTGTTTATGAAAAAGGTGATGTAACACAGTGGTAAACATTCCATTGTCCCCACGTTTTTGAGTCTGTTGTAGGCTTTAAATTCTGAATTTGCTTATATTTACAAAATATATTTAGTTAATTAGGGAAAATGTTGAAAAAAGAAAGAACTTTAACACTTGAACAAATCACAGATTCTTGTTTTTATTGTAATTGTAATCCCATGTTTTCCAAAATTGAGGTTTGAATATGAAAGGGAAATCAAAAGTATGAATAAAATATTTATTAGTATAAAAACAAACAATGCATAAAAAATATTAATAATAACTATATAATAATTAATAATAATAATAATAATAATAAGCACATCTCATGGAAATTGGTCATATTTTCAACATATTTAAACAAGCAAACATTTGACCCTCTTTGAAACAATTCTTACAGATAAAGAAGAAATCTACTCCAAGAAAATGACATATAAAATTTATATTTTGTAGTTATTTTCATAATTAAAAAAAACACAATCACATGGAAAACGTAAGTACAGTTCTACATCCCTAAAATTAAAATCACATCTTCAGATTTGGTGCCATTGATAAGAACCTCTTGCAGGTGAAATCTATCTCATTTAAACTTGACTACTAGAGTCTGGTGTTCTCTTGTTTTTGAAGTGTTGTCATCTTACCAAGATGTAAAAACTCTGTGACCCTCAGAAAAGGCTGTAGAGACCTGTCAACCTATTTCACAAATGGTAGATTACAAATATCTGCCAGTATGTTCAGGACTCAGTGTTCCAGCAAATTTGGTCTAAGGGCAGACTGTTTGATGTGGATCTTCAAAAAACCCTAGACTTACATTACAGGATTGGCAGGTAACTCTTGCAACTGTTGGTGTAAAAGTGCATACAACTACAACCACAAAAAGACAAATTTGATCTGCATTAGTAGCAAAGTTAGAATTATTTTTTTTGGAACAAAACAAAAAATACTGTAATATGACGTAATATTCTTTAAAGACTTACTTCAAACATCTTCTGCTGACATTCCCTGATGAAATTACAGAAGTGTAGTTGCAACAGACAACTTTTAAAAAGGTGGGTAATTTTGCCAGTATGTATTTTCTGCTGCTAAAATACCCCCCCCCCCTCTCCAAAACTCTAGATAGGAAAGACTCAGACTTCAAACTTCTACTGTTCAAACTACCTTCTGATCTATCGACAGTAACTACAGACAGCAACTTCTACAATAAATGCACATGACAAGTGCTACAATAAAACTAAGTGGAACTGATCTGATCTGATCTGATCTGAGTGATCTGGTGGGTGTGTAGGACTGGATCAGTGTTTCCATGTAGCTGGGAGCTGGTCCATTTATGATCTTGTAGGCAAGCATCAAGGACTTGCCAACCAAGTATCACATGAGCATGAAGATCAGCAGAGCTGCTGCATTCTGAATCCTCTGCAGTGGCTTAATTGAGGCTGCAGGTGAACCGGCCAACAGCTTGTACTACAACTAGTTGCAGTAGTCAAGACGAGACCTCACCAGTGCCTGGACTAGAGGTTGAGTAGCATATTTTAAAAGGTATGGCCTGAAATTGCAGATATTGTAGAGTGTAAGGTTAAAATCTACAGGTTAAAACCTGACAGTAGAAAATAAACTGAAGCCTGTCTGGGTTTTTGGCTCGGAATTGTTTTAACTATTTTTTTTATTTAGACAATCACGCATTGACATTGATCATATTAAAAAATCACAACACTATTCAATTTGAACCAATTTAACATGTATGCTCATAAAACCTAAAATTCTTATAATTATTTACAAAAGCATTACACAATTAAACCCACATCATGTGACCTGTCTATGTCATGTAAAGGTCGATCAGTGATAAAGCCTATGAAGTATACATTAAGATATAACAACACATAATTATTAGGGGGTGGGAAAGTAACACCATTATCACTGGAGGGCAAGTCCATGTCGTTAAAATAAGAAAGGAAAGGTTGAATAAAATGTATTGACCGATCCTCTCGAAGAAATTGATGTTTTCTAGCTAAGGAAAGACATCTGGTCTTACTGGCCAAAATGGTTGGTTGGGGCCCTGGATGATCTCCAGTGCAAAAGGATATGCCTACGAGCTATCAAAGAGGAAAATGAAATGAAAAGTAATACCTGTTTAATGAGCCTAGAATAATTTGAGGGGATGCCGAAAATGACACTTAACAGACAAGGTGTGGATTCTGGTGTGGAGCCCAGAATTGGGGTGGGGTGGTGATTTTGAAAGTTGCTTGTCACAATGCTAAAACTAAACGAGTGTTCATCTCATTGTACTATATAGTACAATCTCACAGTTAAATGCACATTTTCTATATATCTAACTTTTTGCACAACTCACACGTTATAGAACTGGTTTTTTTTATTTTATTATTACTGTAAACGTAAATACTGTACTGTAAATAAAATGTTTTGACTTCCCTTCTGCACTGAATGCAGTAACAGGCAGGCATAAACTGAGCTGATCTACAGCCACTATACATCATAAAAAAGATGTAAGAAGGACAAGGTCTTTATCTGCTGGCCAGAGCCGGTTTGTGTCCTCTAAATAATAGGCAGTCTCTGGACATGCAGTTGTCATGGAAACCTCTGCCGTTGATCTGAAAAATTTAATTTTTAGAAAATTATTAATTTTTAAATACACAATAGAATGCTGAGAGGTCTGCAGAGTTCCGACTCGCGACTCTTTTTCGAGCCGTTTTATACAGAGAGCATTCACAAGTTCAGCAACAGTCTAACAACTTTACGATGGCACCTTCTTGACCTCACAGGTACCTTGACTCCCCCCTTAAGCTATATGATGTAAATACCATTCAATTATTTATTAACTGTATTGTTTAGAATTCATGCTCTGTAACCACTGTTAATTATTTGCCCAGATAATGTTTAAAATATGTTTCTATTATTATTTCATTCTTAAATTGCTCCTAATATTTCCATCCTCCTGTCTGGGTTGTGTGTGTGTTTGTGTGTGTGTGTGTGTGTGTGTGTGTGTGTGTGTGTGTGTCAAGCTGAAAGCATATGATAGTGTCCTAATATGGTCATGTTTAAACAATTCTAATGATCAGTTAACGCTAATCAGTCCAACATACTTCAGATAAGTCATAAGCCTCAGATTACTCTGAAAAAACCCACCATGCTGAAGTTAGCCGTGTTTAATGTTAGATCATTGGCCAATAAGTCACTTTTAGTTAATGATCTTATTATTACACATAGGTTAGATTTTTTTTGTTTTTATCTAATCATGGACAGATAGTTGCTGCAGTGCAGCATTTCTTATTGATACAGCCCCCCCAAACTTCAACTTCTTCAGTGCTTTCCATGTTGACAGGAGAGGGGGGGTGTAGCTGCATTATTTAAGAACACATTTCAGTGTAAGCAGACTTCACTTGGTGAGTTCAGTTCTTTTGAATATCTGTGTTTTGTGATGAAAGGCTCACCAAAAATCTTGTTTACGGTTATTTATAGACCCCCCAAATACAGCCCTATCTTTATAGATGAATTCTCTGAAATGCTGTTAATCATTTCTACTGATTTTAACTCTTTTATTTCAACTGGTGTTTTATTAGTAATTTTCACATTGATAACACTAATGACAGCATTTCAAAAGAACTCTCTGCTCTGTTTGACACTTTTAGTCTGGTACAGCATGTGACATGCCCAAATCATGTCCAAGGTCATACTCTGGATTTAGTTATCAGTAAGGGTGTTCATGTTCCTACTGTGAATGTTCTGGATTTAGCTCTGTCTGAACATTACTGTGTTTTCTTTGATGCACTCATTGCTCCAATCACTCAACCAACATCTATAACTGTCAAAAAAGGTACATTAATGACAACACCTGCACTTTATTTATGGAAGCCATGTCAGTGCTACCTAATAGAACTACAGAATCTGTTGATGACCATCTCACTAAGTTTGATTCTAAAGTTCTTAGGATCTTTGATGCTATTGCACCTGTGAAGGAAAAAACAGAAAACAGAAAGCGCCATTGAGAAATGACACAATGGTTGCAAACTAGAAGAGAGAATGTAGAAAGGCAGAATGTAAATGGCGAAAAAGCAAACTACAAATTGATTCTGATATTTTTAAAAACACACAAACACAGACTTTCACACAGACAGAAAGTCTTGTGTGAATTTGCCTGTGGTTTTTGACTTCTGCCTGTTTTTAACTTTGATTCTCTTGTTTGCCAGTGATCAAACTGGACTGTGTAAGGACTTGGATTTTTGGACATTCCCTGCCTGTTTTTGGTTACCTGCAGCTTACACTGAAATGCTGTCCATGTGTGCTGAAACCAAAGACCAGGCTGTCACATAGCCACACCTACCCATTATCACCCACAGAGACAAAGGCAATAGAACAGTATATTTAAGAAGCCCTCGATATAGGTTTTATTAGGCATTTATCCATCATCCTTAATCCACTGCCTCTGCAGAAAAAGGACGTGCATAGACTATGGTGGTCTGAACTCTGTAATCACCACATTTCATTACTCATTGCCACTAGTGCCAGCCACGGTTGGGCAGGTGCCTAGAGCTTGGAAGTTGCTTTGGATAACAGCGTCAGCCAAATGATTAAATGTAAAATGTAACATAAATGTAACACTTATTCACAGTGTTGACTGACCACAAGAACCTGGAATACTTGCACTAAGCCAGGAAACTGAACCTTTGTCAGGCCAGGAGGCCTCTCGTTTTCACACGTTTTAACTTCTTCATTTCATATCATCCAGGGTCAAAGAATGCTCAGGCAGATGCATTGTTCCAAATGTGCAAGGATGAAACAGCTAGAAAAGAACTATAAAATATCCCCCCAAATGTTTCCAGCACCCATTCGATTGGAAATTGAGGACGAGATTCTGCAGGAGTCTCATCATAATCCAGTGCCTTCAGACGGTCCTCCCGATAAAACGTATGTGTAAGCTGTGCAATAAATTGATAAAGTGGGTCACACAAGCCAAGTCACAGGGCATCCTGGCAGTACAAGGGCCGCCCAGCCCTTAACTGAAAGTTTCTGGTGGCCCAAATTGAGTGAGCAAGTGGGAACCCATGTCAAATCATGCCTTGTGTGTGTTATCACCAAACGCAAATACAAAAAGGTAACACGTATAATTGTTGTGCTGGACAAATTCTCTAAATCTTGCAGATGTGTGCCTTAGTCAGGATTACCCACAGTTTTTCAGTTGTCAGAAATACTATTTCAGCAGGTGTTTATGTACTTTGGCCTGTCAGAGAACATTCAGAACTGTCAGAGACTGCAATTCACAAGTATGAAAGGCTGGTTGGGAGCGTTGATTGGGAGGATTACGGTAGAGGAGAGGTGCTGGGTGCCGGTGGCAAATGTCCTGGACCTCAGCTTGATGGACAAATTTCATCGCTGGCATCCTTAGAGTAGTGGGAGGGCCCCAGCCACACCAAGAGGTGTTCATCAAGTGAGCGGTGACGTAAGAATGACTAGGTCTCCATCTGCTGGCCAGAGATGGTCTGCATCCCCTGAATACTCTGGACATGCAATCCCTTAGGTGATATAATTCAGGGGACTAAACAGACAGGCTATATTATATGGACACACATGCACAGACTTTGTGAAGTCTCATGTGCATTTACTCATGTTCTGAGCTATCTTGTTTATCTAGTTTCCTATGGTTTTTGACTTTTGCCTTTTTTTCTGTTTGTCTATCTTTACCTGCAGGCCATGGACAGACTTACATCTGTGGATATTTTGTTGAATAAATGATTGAAAGAGCTACTTTTCCTTGAATGAATGAATAAAAATTCACCACTGTGTAACATTTTGCAGCACATTTTTATTTTAGTAGGGAAACTTTAGGATAAAAAGTGAATATATTGTTTTGTAATTTACAAATCTGTTCATCTTAACATGGTGGCTTTTTTAAGTCACTGATAATAAGTTTTTCATGTGCAAAAAATGCTGAAAAGGAAATCTTTAGACATCAAATATGCTGAAAGGTACTCAGTATTTACACCATTTCAATGTATATTGTTTCAATCAGTGTATTTTTTTAGTACAGACAGACTTTCTAAAAAGGATTTTAAGAAAAATGACTAGACATTCTTCAACATTTTGATATGCCTTTTGACTTTTTCTTTGATTTGAAGTCAGCAGTGGAAATTTATGCAGGTGCCACAGAGGAGACTTCTGTTTTGGATGTAGACACCTCAGATCCATCATCAACTTTCCTTCCAAAGAGCTGCAGGATGCATGACCGGAACTGTAAAAGCAAAACATATTTGTTGCCTAAACATTTGTTCACTTACAATTTAAATTGTTCCATAGCATTATGAAAACTGATGATTTGTGGAAACTATGGATTTGTTACCTGTCGGTTCATGAAGACATAGATAATGGGGTTGTAGATGGTGGCACTCTTGGCAAAGTAGGCAGGCATGGCTGCTGCTAGTGGGTGGAAGGCATAGCCAGGGTTAACAGCTGCAAAGCAGGCGAAGAAGGTGTAAGGACCCCAGCAGAAGACATAGGCGAGGATCATGACCACCACCATCCTGGACACTTCCTTCTCGGCCTTCTGCGTAGACTCAGAGTCTTTCTGTTGCTGGGCAACCTGAGGAAAGCACAATTGCACAATTTAGTGCCCTGTTAGGTGTAGAAATGAATACTTTTTTAATAATTATATTTTGATTAATAAACCAATGGGCAAACTTACAGCACGGATGGCCAACCACACAGCAATGTAGCAGAGAATAATAATACTCAAAGGAATCAGGCAGCAGGTGATCATTAACACAATCATGTAGGACTGGACTCCAGGGTCTTCACTTCCACTGAACACATCAGGTCCGCAGGAGGTCTTCAGACCATGTGGCCAGTACCTATCAGGCAACATGCAAAAGATTGTCCTTTGCATCCTTTCACATTATAAAACAAATGTCCTTATGATAACACTAAAGACACTATGCAAAGTCTGAGAGAAGATCCTACCTGCTCCATCCAAAGATGGGAGGTGCACACCAGAAAGCAGACCAGACCCAGGTGAAGCCGATGCCAGCAGCAGCCATTCTACCATCAAACTTCACATTACCAAAAGGTTTGCATACCACCACCCATCTCTCCCATGAAATGACTGTCAAAGACCACAGACCAGCAATACCTAAACAAATTCAACAAAAACATGAAACAGTTATAAAATAAATTCATTGCAGTCTGGTTGTTTTTCTTTTATATTAATGGGTGCCACTTACCACAAGTAGCAACAGTGTAGCCCTCGAAAATGCACATTGGGTGTCCGAGGATAAAGTAACCAAAGAACTGGTTGCAGACACTGATGGTGCTGGCCAATAGTGTCTCTGCAAGATCAGCAATAGCAAGGTTCACCAAGATCCAGTTGAGAGGGTGCCGGAGCTTCTTGAATTTGGCTGTGGCCACCAGCACTAGGCCATTGGTGAAAGTTGAGGTGATGACCACAAAGAACATCCATGATGTAGCAAGATTGTACACCCATCTTGGGGCAATGTGGTAGTTGGGTCCCTCAAATGGATCTGTTATTTGAGGTGATGAAGAGCAACATTCTTGGAGCATCTCACAGGTTTTCATTTTTCTGAGACAATCATTATCATTATTTATAAAAATGCAGTGGGATACCTAGATCAGTTTTAGACTAAATACTAAATATTATTTAAAATTAACATTTTACTTACACAACAATGTGTAATAAATAACATTAAATATGTTTTTACTTGATTCTGGCTGCATTGAGAAGCCTTTATTAAGAACCATTAAATGCAAATCCTAAGGTAAAATTTTATTTTAAGGTATTTTATGAGCTATTTATTATACAAAATTACATACCCCATTTCTGGAAATCTGAAGTAAAGTTGGAGGACATTGTGAAAAATGCAACAAAAAAACAAGAAAACAAGACAGCACAGTTTACCGTTGTGTTACAGCACCTTTTCTGGAACGGAGGATACTAATTGTAGCAGTTTTGCAAGTTGCCATTTTGGCTACACAAACCACTCAACAATCCATGGTCAGCATTGTCAAATTATTCTGACAATGCATCACACATTTTAAATTGGAGATCTGGTCCGCTGGCCAAGCTTTTGTAGTGCTTGCAGAATGAGGCCTTGGATTGAGCTAAAGAAATAACCTCAGTCTTCCAGGAAAAAGATGTCATCTTGATGGGAGCATATGTCTCTCCTTTGGTCTATGTCTTTTTATGTAACTAGTTCACCTGCTTATTGTACAAAAACCTAGGATAAAACTTGAATTATCTACAAACATTTCACTTTCATTTTGCCCTGTCCCAACTTTTTTTGAATGTTTTGCAGACATTATATGTAAAGTTTGTTTATGTTTACAAAATACAAACAACTTCAGGTCAGCGAATAATTAAAACTTTCTTTCAAATATTGTCATATAAAGATTCCAGAGAATTACAAAGTGCAGATTTTATTTCCATTTAACACAATGTCCCAACTTTTTTAGAAATGGGGTTTGTGCATCTTAAATTGCACGTCTTGGATCTAAACCTGTGCAGAGAATGAAACTGAACTCCCAGTAAGATGCAACTACATTCTCATTACCCCTAGAAAGCCAACAAACTATTCCCAACAATACCCAGACTGACAGCTTTATAACCAATGCACTACCAGCTTTAGCTCACAAGAGCTAGTGCCACCCCAGGAAAACCTCCTTAATGAGCCACTGGGTAGAAGGATTGTATTGTACATTTAAAAAACATTATAGAAATATCATGAAGCTAAATGTCTTTTTCCTGAATGCTTTCCATGCTAAATATTCCCAGTTCATGGTTTTGATTTTTCTTTTTCTCACCCTTTGTGTTATTGCTGTTGGTATATGTAAAGGCTGAATCTCTGGTTGTGTCTTCCTCCTGTCTACTGGCAGCAAACATGATATTTCCTGACTCCTCCATTATTTTCAAGCAACAGCCTGGGGGTTGTGGTATGAAAGATTAGAAAGGTTTTTATTATTACCCTGAAATTCTCCCTCACTCATTACAAACATGCATGAATTTAACAATACATCTCAATTAGATTTTGTTACCTGTTGTGATGCTGGGCTTCTTCCCTATCCTGTGTCTGGTTGGCCTCTCCTCTGTGTCTTTCCTCCTCTTTAATGGTGGAGTTAGAATCCAACAGCTTTACACTGAAGGTTTGTGGCATTTTATACCAGCTCACCTTCACAAAGATTAAACCTTCATCAGCTGAATTAAGGCCATGGTGGGAGGTGGGTCTTTCACTGAAGAGAATGGGCCTTTCCTCAAGTCTTCTTGCTAATCATTAGTCTTAAAGCAGCCTTTCACACATTGCACATGCGCAAACACACCCAGGGGACCAACTGTGCCTTTTACACACTCCTGCATTCATACCCTAGGTCAAGTAGAAGCCAGCACTTCAGAGTTTGAAGTTAATCCTCCTAAGATAAGAAGTGCTTTTAGTGTCAGGATTCAGGAGAAATCACTTAGCCTCATCAAGAGTAAAAGGAAAATTTGCATTTGACCAGCTCTTTTAAGTGAAGGGCCTATAAGCAACTTTAAAACTCTAAATCTTCTGAGGCACAAACAGTTTCTGTGTGGGTTTATTATTTAATGTACCTTGCTTAAATGCTATTGTTTCAACCATTATTACATACAGATACAAAGGCAATGTAGAAAAGTAGACATATAGACCTATTTGGAAAATTACACATAAAACTATTGTATTTGTCATATTGTTTCCATCAGGGGAAACATGTGCAATAAAACAGACTCGAATAAAAGATGTTGTTTTCAATTTGCTGCATTTATTTTCATCACAAGAAAAATAGAACCATATTATATACTGTACATAAGCATATGTCTATTGTGTTGTTTTTTTGTGTTTTTGTTTCATGCTAGATGGCTACAAAATGATACAAGATACATTGGTAGTAATACACAATGAGTGAGTGTGAAGTCACAATTGATTTCACTGCAGAGGTGATTCGTTCACAAGTACTGATTCATCTGTGTTGACTTGCAGTGCTGTGTAAAGGCAAATACTCAAGCACATAGTCATGCATAATTGTGTTTGTACTTAATACACACTTTTTTCTTGTACCACCACCATCTGTTACAGAATGTGCATTGTATGCTCACAAAAGTTACCTGGAAGCCTGTTTACCAGCCAGCCATTGATGTTGGTGAGACAATAGTGTAATCAGTAACAAACTCCATAGCAAATAGCTGCTGTTAAACATCTTAATGCAGTTGAGAAAGCAATGCTTTTACACACACTGTCATGCAAAAAGGTATTTCCCCATCACACTCTGGGAAACAGCAAAGGAACAGAAAGAAAAGCTATATGAAAATGTTGAAGTTACAAGGAATATAAAAAGTTTCGTTTTGAGTTTCTTTTCCATGTCCTTAAGACTTGAATCCAACGTATGAGGTATACTTGGTATTTTATGCTGGTGCCACAGAGGAGACTTCTGTCTTGGATGTAGACACCTCAGATCCATCATCAACCTTCTTTCCAAAGAGCTGCATGATGCACACACGGAACTGCAAATAGATGAAAAGGAAGATGATTAGGGGACAACACTGAATTGGCCATTTTTAGTGTTTGCTACATATTTGTAATGGCAAAGACCTACTTGTCGGTTCATGAAGACATAGATAATGGGGTTGTAGATAGTGGCGCTCTTGGCAAAATAGGCAGGCATGGCTGCTGCTAGTGGGTGGAAGGCATAGCCAGGGTTAGCAGCTGCAAAGCAGGCAAAGAAGGTGTAAGGACCCCAGCAGAAGCAGTAGGCAAAGATCATGACCACGACCATCCTGGACACTTCTTTCTCAGCCTTCTGTGTGGATTCTGAGTCTTTCTGCTGTTGGGCGACCTGTTGGAGGAAATCATATTTACTGTATTGTGTACTGTCTTATAAGTATAAAGACAATTCTTAATTAATATTTTAAAGTTTTAATCACTAAAACAATGAAGCAACTTACAGAGCGAATGGCCCACCACACGGCCAGGTAGCAGAGAATGATAATGGCCAAGGGGATTATGCAGCAAGTGATCATCAGTACAATCATGTAGGACTGGACTCCGGGATCCTCACTTCCACTGAACACATCAGGTCCACAGGAGGTCTTCAGACCATGAGGCCAATACCTTTCAAGAAACATGAATGTGAATCTTTCAGTATTTAAATGAATGCCTTTTGTAAACTGTATTAGCAGAAGACGTAATCCTACCTGCTCCATCCTACGAGGGGAGGTGCACACCAGAGGGCAGACCAAACCCAGGTGAAGACAATACCAGCAGTTGCCATTTTTCCATCAAACTTCACATTACCAAAAGGTTTACACACCACTACCCATCTCTCCCATGAGATAACAGTCAGACACCACAGACCAGCAATACCTGAAACATTAAACAGTCACAAAAACAATTACCTTGCTGTTTGGTAGCTCTGACTGAGTGCTAATATATTTAATCAAGAGGCTGCTTACCACAAGTAGCAACTGTAAAACCCTCGAACTTGCACATTGGGTGCCCAAGGATAAAATAGCCAAAGAACTGGTTGCAGACACTGATGGTGCTGGCAAAAAGTGTCTCTGCAAGATCAGCAATAGCAAGGTTCACCAAGATCCAGTTTAAAGGGTGACGGAGCTTCTTGAATTTGGCTGTGGCCACAATCACTAGGCCATTGGTGAAGGTTGAGGCGATGACCACAAAGAACATCCAACATGTAGAAAGATTGTACACCCATCTTGGGGCAATGTGGTAGTTGGGTCCCTCAAATGGATCTATAGATCAAGAACACAATACATTTAAACTATTTTTAGAACAGCTCCATAAACTGTAGCTGCAAGAGCAGGAACCAATCCTGTACTGTGTCATAGCATAAGATTTTTAGTTACTGTACAATGCAGGTAGCTAATTACTGATTAATTGCTTTTGGTGCAGGCACATTTCATTCAGCTGAATTTTAGAATCTTGTCACCATCCCATCACATCCCCCTGCTCTATCACCTATGGTAGTGATTAGCTTTGTAAAGTAAGAAAACATGTGTACAAAACAGCTAAGCAGGGAAATCAATTGAAATCTCAGGACTAGAGATGTAGACTATAGTGTTTAATTGTACTCTTACCTTTGGTGTTATTGCTGTTGGTGTATACAAAGGCTGTTTCCCGAGTTGTGTCATCTCCCCGTCGCCTGGCTGCAAACATGGCATCTCCCCATTGGTCTGCCATCCTGACAGGTATTATGGGACTTTTTGGTCAATGCTTTGATTGCTTTGACAGTATCCCTTCAATATATTCTAAACTTGCTTCCCTTCCACTCCTTCGGTTTAATGCCCGCTCTTTGCTGTCTGTCGTCAAACAGGCGCCAACAGATTTCTGGTTCTTGTCAAAGTGCTTTTATACCCAGCAACAGGATGCCTAGGTTGGATTAGAACAACCCTAGAATGAGGTCAGGGTGGCAGAAGAACCCACGTGAAGTTATCAGGGACATTCTTTATGATAAACAAGCCGGCATTAGGATTCTATTGGCTTAGGAAAGTATCCTAAGCTACTGTTGCTCCATGAAAGCTGGGATGCCAACTTAGGTAAAGCATTCATTGTGCCATGGAGCTTTAACACTAGTGAGCAGTCACCTCTAAACTGATTACAGGTCTGATCTGTGTTTTTTAGGGTGATGACCTGTTAATTGTAACACTATAAGATCTATGGCAACTTTGTGAAGTGGTATTTTGACTGGGGAAAGTGTTGGACCTCTGTCCTGGCTTGTTGGTCTTATGATGTTTGAGCTATAATGAATAGCATTTGCATAGGAACAAAAGTTAATGGTGGAATAACTGCACTCTTTGATACAAGATATTCTTAACACATAGCTTCCGAGCAATGTGTCTCTATAGCTAGCATGTCTTACAGGTTGAAAGAAAAGGATAGCTTAGGCTAAAGTGACCTCTTTTCCTTTACCAAAATGCATATTATTCAGTTTGTCTTGTGCTTAGAAGTAAAACACATTGAAGAATGCATTGTTTTCAGTTTGCTGCAAGCTTTTATTTTCATAAGAAATAAAACAGAACCACATATACTGTACATAGGCATTTATCTATTCTTTTTTTGTCATTTTGGTTTGCATGCAAGGAGGCTAGAAAATTAATTAAAGTGGACGTTTTACATAGGTAAATATTAAGCTACAGTTGTTTTTACATCTGCCAACAGTGAGAAGGTGTACTGCAGACTGCAGGCTACAAGTGGAAAAACACTGTTTGTCAGTTTTCAATGAACGTGATTGTATCAATGCAAAGAACCATTAGAAAATGAACATTTACACATGGTCTTGCAAGACGTTATATCTCCATCATCCCATGAAAACAATCAGTAGACCTTTAAACAATAATCATTGGACACATCATTGAAAATAACTGGAGCTATGTGATGACAAATATAAAACTTTTCTGGTTTTCTTTTCCAACTCTGTCAATTGGACTGGATTCAGTGTACAATGTATACTTGTTTTATGCAGGTGCCACAGAGGAGACTTCTGTCTTGGATGAAGACACCTCAGATCCATCCTCAACTTGCTTCCCAAAGAGCTGCATGATGCATGAGCGGAACTGCAAAGAGTTGAAACAAGAAGATGATTACTCATCAATACATTAACTTTTTATGTATGTGAGTCTTGAGCATTGTCTATGCATAGGTTAAGCATCAGTTACAAATTTCATTACATATTTTGACAAAGACCTACTTGTCTGTTCATGAAGACATAGATAACGGGGTTGTAGATGGTGGCGCTCTTGGCAAAGTAAGCAGGCATGGCTGCTGCTAGTGGGTGGAAGGCATAGCCAGGGTTAGCTGCTGCAAAGCAGGCGAAGAAGGTGTAAGGACCCCAGCAGAAGATATAGGCAAGGATCATGACCACCACCATCCTGGAAACTTCCTTCTCAGCCTTCTGTGTGGACTCTGAGTCTTTTTGTTGCTGGGCGACCTGTTGTAGGATTGCACAGTTGTAGAATTCAGGGTGCTCTTAGATGAAGAAAAAAGCCTCTCTAAAATAATGTAAGCATTGGTTGCTAAACCAATGGAAAAACTTACAGCATGAATGGCCCACCACACAAAAATGTAGCAGAGAATGATAATGGCCAGGGGGATTATGCAGCAGGTAATCATCAGCACAATCATGTAGGACTGGACTCCAGGATCTTCACTTCCACTGAACACGTCAGGTCCGCAGGAGGTCTTCAGACCATGAGGCCAATACCTAGACAAAAAAGCAAAGAAAGAAAAGATCATCAGATTAGTTTTATATGTAAAAATCTAGAGGTTAAATATCCTTATAATCAACACCTAAAAAAACCAAGCATAGCTTAAATGAAGATCTTACCTGCTCCATCCAAAAATGGGAGGTGCACACCAGAAGCCAGACCAGACCCAAGTGAATATAATGCCGGCACTCGCCCATTTAGCATCAAACTTCACATTTCCAAAAGGTTTGCACACCACCACCCATCTCTCAAATGAGATCACAGTCAAAGACCATAGACCAGCAATACCTTAGAAATTCATCAGGAAGCATTAAACAATTATGAAACAATTTAATTGCACCTAGTCTGCATTTGAGTTTTTGTTGCTTTGTCAGGGTATATATATTTGACCACTTACCACAAGTAGCAACTGTATAACCCTCGAAAATGCACATGGGGTGCCCAAGGATGAAATAACCAAAGAATTGGTTGCAGACACTGATGGTGCTGGCCAATGTTGTTTCTGCAAGATCAGCAATAGCAAGATTGACCAAGATCCAGTTGAGAGGATGACGGAGCTTCTTGAATTTGGCTGTGGCCACCAGCACTAGGCCATTGGTGAAGGTTGAGGCGACGACCACAAAGAACATCCATAATGTAGAAAGATTGTACACCCATCTTGGCGCAATGTGGTAGTTGGGTCCCTCAAATGGATCTGTAGAAACAGGTTTATCTCAATTGTTGTGCAGTGATTCTATAGGGCAGTTGACAAATGTTGACATGTGACAATTTTAACTAATTTAAGCTGATACATTTCATTCAGGTGAGTCAGAAAAAAGATGCTATGTTAATATTTCAGACAGCGGGTGTCATCTTAGGTACTGTCCCCTATTTCAGCCCTTCATGGAAGAATTACCTGCTCTAACAGATCAGAAGACAACTAGCTTGCTAGGTAGCTAGTTAATGGAGTCCACTGGGAACCCCTAAGTTTGAAGCTGTGGATTACAGTGTATAAGACAGCATTCTCACCTTTAGTGTTATTACTGTTGGTATATACGAAGACTGCGTCCCGCGTTGTGTCATCTCCCCGTCTCCTGGCTGCAAAAATGGCGTCTCCCCATTGCTCTGCCATTCTGTGGGGTCTTTCAAGAGTTTTCAGTAGTTGTTCTACTCACCCCTCCTCTTATTCTGAGATGCTTGCTTGTTCTCACTACTTCAGTTTAGTCTCCTCTCTGCTATCTACTAGCAACTGGCAAGGCTGGATCTCTGGTCCTTGTCTTTGTGCTTTTATACCCAACCAGACAAGGCCCTGACTGAGTTAGGGTATTTCACAAATAGGGTCAAGATTGGTACCTGTGCCCACTTGAGGACCATTTGCAATTAACATTCTATTGGCTTACGAAGATCTAAGCTTCTCATTTCCAGAATTGCATTGCCATGTTATAGCTGAAGTGTAAACATTGTGCCATGGAGCATTAGGCAGGCTTGTTAGTCTCTTTTACAATGATTAAATGTTTACCAGTGGTCTCCAAGGTGACCATATGTTCTATATAGCCCACATTGACCATACAGCCATTGATGGTTGCCTGAAATGTTAAGATAAGTGAATTTTAATCAGTCATATAGGCCTAAAAGTGAATTTTCAGTTGAGAGTCCCTACTGAGCATGTAACTCATACAAAGAGTTGGTGTATATGGTACCTGAAACGTAGCACAGCATATGTAATATCTTCAACTGCATCAGCGTTTCATTCAGCGTTCAATTTCCATGTGCATAAAACTCAACCGTGGCATACTTTAATACATGTCTATTTCAAAGAGTGTATATTAGACAGACATGTAGTTTAAGTTTTAACTGGGCTCAAATTGGCTTATTGGGACAACTCAGGTACCTCCACTGAGATCCTAATTACTATCGACAAGGATGCAGTCAAACCTTTCTAATCCAACCTAGCTAATGGTTCAGGTTAGGGAAACTATCCTTGTATCAGCTTTATAGGTGAAAGGCAATGCCAGTGAAAAGCAGGAAAAATGTGTAAGACACCAAGGCAAGGATTATGACAGTCAGAACCCTAGGCCTTCCATCCCTGCTTTCTCTGAGCACTGTGAGCCTAATCTGTCTAAATATCTACCTACAAAAGTGGGTGTAGTAAAAATAAATAGAGATCTAATAAGGACAAAAATAATAATAAGTGAAGGAAAATCCCCAAGATTCTTGTCCATTTAGCGAAAAAAAAAACCCCAGCAGGAACCATGTTTATCAAGTTGTGCATAGTGTAGGGTTGTTCTCTGACCACATACAGCAACTGTATAACCCTCAAAAACACACACTGGGGGCCCAACCATGAAATAGCCAAAGAACTAGTTGCAGACACAGATGGTGCTATATACTGTCTCTGCAAGATCAGCCCCAGCAAGGCTGACCAAGTTTCAGTTGCGAGAATGATCTTCAAGAATGATCTTCTTGAATTTGTCTGTGGTCACCTGCACTAGGCCACTGGTGAAGGTTGCGGTGATGACCACAGAGAACATCTATAATGTAGCAAGATTGTACACCAATCTTGAGGCAATATGGTAGATGGTCCCCTTAAATGGATCTGTAGAAACAGGTTTATCTCAGTTTGTTGTACAGGGCGGACATGCAAAAAACAGATGCTAAAAAAGAAAAAAAGATGCTATGTTAATATTTCAGACTAGCAGGTGTTGTCCCCCATCTCAGCCCTTCATGGAAAAATTGCCTGAGAATTATCAAAAGATAATTAGCTTGCTAAGTACCTAGTTATTGCTGTGCATTGGAAAGTCATAGATTACAGTGTATATGGCATTATGATCTCATACTGATCTATATCTGAAAGATAAATTACAATGGAAGGAAATCTGTCAGCTGTTAACATTGACCAGTTCCATGTTACAAGCATCTGCCAATCTGAAACAATATCCCCAGTGGGTATTAAACTAATGCTGGTAACCACTCTCCATTTGTAGTAAAAGAAGAGAGCTTTCCTCAATGCAGGACAAGAACATTACTATGCCAGAATTCACGGTCCAGTTTTTGAGCCTATGATGCCAAGGTTAAAGTTCCATGGCTCAATGTTTGAAGCCTTTTTTATACTTATAGAGTTTGGGCAATGTAATATCTACGATTTACGCCTTAGGCCAATGCAGGTCATTGTTAAGCTAAATGAATTGTCTTTCTTCTTTTGTTTGACTGTCTTTGTAGTTGTTGTGTCAATCTTCACCAAGCAAGTCATCAACTACAATGATTTGCTTCACCTGAAATCAGAATCAGAATAATTTTATTTCACCATATATGCTGCATAAACAAGAATATGGTAAGTGCACAGATTACATATAACCTGTAAAATATTAAACAAGTAAGTAGGCTTTAATAAAGTTTAATTAATAAACATTTAAAAACATTTAAACCATAACCCTACATATATATACAGTGGCTTGCAAAAGTATTCGGCCCCCTTGAACTTTCCTACATTTTGTCACATTACAGCCACAAACATGAATCAATTTTATTGGAATTCCACATGAAAGACCAATACAAAGTGGTG
>JBBPDA010000132.1:7979735-7996264 GCA_037974385.1 Arnoldichthys spilopterus | reverse complement strand
TATCTATCTATCTATCTATCTATCTATCTATCTATCTATCTATCTATCTATCTATCTATCTATCTATCTCTCTCTCTGTCTATCTATCCTTTTATTGTTTTTAAATATGCTGCAAATGTGTGTTATATGCTAATGATCGATGAACCGATTTTCACTGGATGGTCGTTAGTGTTTAATGTGAATCAGCTGAAGATGTTCTTAAAAAGTGTGTTCTGTGTCCGGCTATCAGCTCATCAGACTGGATGTGATCGGATGTGTCGTATTGTCAGCCTCTGGTTTGACAGACGAGTATAAAATAATATAACAGTGTAACATATCTGATTGACTGAGACACTATCAGTTCTTATCGCTCCTGTGCACAGATACAGCCTGACAGCCATAATCAGCACGCGAAGGCTATAAACGCTCAGCACAGGGCTGAAATGAGCATGTTCTATTCATATTTGTGCACATATTTAAGAACGTGTATGAACACTCAGCTACATTGTCTAAACCAATATATATATATATATATTGTTTTTTTTAATTACATTTATTGGTTAAATTAGTTTATAAACTAATATAGTATATATTTTTAATTTATTGGCATCCCTGTGTAATCTAACAACATACAGTCCATCCGTTTCATGAAGTGATTCCCTTGAAAGAACAAATGTTTTCTATAGCGCCTGTCGTTAAAGCTTGTAATAGATGCGCTGTATTTTTAGTGCTAACTTTCAGCCACAGGCAAATGAGGATCTTTTAAAGGGAAGTTGTCGTCTCGTGGTCTCGATTAAATACCTTAGTGCCCCAGTGGAAGAGTCGAAAGTAGCTTCAGCAGATAGCGCTTCAACTGGAGTATCAAACACTTTGCATTGCAAAAGTTACAGTGCGCCAGATTGATGAACATGGCTTTCACCCCTAAACCTACCAAAAACTCACGAGGCCGTTCTTCTTCTGGCATCCAACCCTGAATGGAACTGACAATGCTGTAAATAACTGTTAGTCTGAAAATACATAAAAACAATTATTTACACATGTACTTAGTATAAAATGCTCTTTCTTACTTCAGAGTTCTCCAGGACATCAGGGCTCAGATGAGCAAACAACATCAAACTAGCAACATTAAAATCAGTGAATAATCCCCAACAATCATGCAACAATAAACAGCAAGGCCCTTCCTTAATCCTCACTCACTGGTTACTGTTGCTATGTCTGTCAAGCTTTCCATCCATCATGTTTGCAGTTTAAGGTTATTATTTCCTGTGTTAGCTAAAAATCTCAATTTTGTAATCCAGAAACAATTTTTGTAATACATATAGACACGTAGCATGGCTTTATATTAAGTTTATATTATGTTGTTCTTGTTGTGTTTATATATCATCATTCAAACAGGTAGACATGACAATACACAGAGGCAACAATTTATGGGACATGATTTTTTTTAGCTTCATATGATCCAGTGATTTAAAGGAAGACATTTCTAGTCAGAATTGCCAGCTAAACATAAAGCTTGAAGCAGAAATATCTATACCTTTTAGTTTTTCATGGGTTTGATTGGTTTTCAAGCTGTTTAATCCATATCATATTTCACCTCCTGTTGTCATAAAAATGGGCATCTTGTTCTGAAAGCCTATCACATATACTTGAGCCTAATTACAGCTGCTAAGCTACAATTGCACCAATTAAATTTAGGTTTCAGTTACTGTTCTTCAGCACATCCCTCACATACCTGTAAACAGACTCAGGAAACTGGGATATGTGTAATCCTGATGTTTTAAAATGCATTGGATTAATGGATAATGAACAGTAATGAGTGTTCCTGACTCTGTTTCAGAAGCCAAATTAAAGATGGAGAATTCCTCAGAGTCACGATGGGTCTCCCCTAGTTTGGTTAGTCCTGACCCACTGGCCGGCTTTTCGGGAGATTCGGGGCTTCTTCCAGCTGGAGAGGATGAGGAGCCCTTTTACTCTTCAGAAACAGATTACAGTTTGCCCACATACTTCAACAGTGGACAGAATCGGACCCAATCTGCATTCAGACACAGCCCAGGTACAGTAAAGTAAACATGCCCAGGTCAGTTTAGGGGTCAGACAGAACACAGATATTAAAATTCTCACATTTTATTTACATTTACAACCATTTAACCACACACAAACAAGCCATTAACCTGATTAACGAGAAAAAAATGCCAGCAATGAGGAGGTACAGTAGTACAGCAATACAGAGGCATCATGGCAAGTTGATCTGACCATGTTAAAAGCACGGCATGTTTTATTTCAAATGACCAATTTTTGGGTGTAACTGAGATATGACCTCATTTCTGTTGGTGATTAAAGAAAACTAATTTAGAAAATAAAGTTATGACCTTACTTTCTGTTTGGCAGTGTAGCAGCCTGATTTTAAATGGTTCTGACAGACTGTTGTGAAAATCAAAAAGACACGGTATAATGTTTGAGATCACCTGTGCCTATTTTGGGGAAAATTTGATAATTTATGTGGCCTGTGGAATTTATAAACTTTGAGTTCTTGAGGTTAATACATGACACTTGGAGAAAAGAATCAGGGTACTGTCCCCAATCAGTGTGCCATTTTTCACAACTTTTTACCATACAGTTCTAGAAGCTATTGTAACAAGATGATGAATTTTTATAAGAAGGAACATGTTAGTGGGGCCTATGCAGCTTAGCCTGATTTAGTGAGGCCTCTGGCAGCATGTTGAGCTTTTTAAGGTAGATAAAATATATACAAAAACATTAGTTACAAATAAGTCATAATACCTAATAAGAACTTTTAACGAAGTCATATACCTGACAAACATCACTATAAAAGCATAACTCATAATTCACTGGGTGAGCTTCTTATAATGAATGTGTTAAAAATTTTGATAAACAAACTTTTTATGATCTTTTATGTTTTCATTCTATAAAATGATTATTTTACATTTATTTTTTTCTACAATAGCAATGATATAAAAACTGAGGTGCAAATACGATTTGTGTGTTTATTTGCAGTGCGGCAGGTTTACACATCACCCTCACTTCTTGGAAATCTTCCCTGGCTAGACAATTCAGGAGGTCATTCTCTGACCTACAGCAGTCCCTCCACAGCCTGGACATCAAGCTCCTTCACCAAAACCCCCCTACATCCCCACACTCCCCCACCTCTTTACCCTACCAGCCCGTCGTCCTTCCCCTCCCCTGGTCGAGACAGTAAGGATATCCTGAAGGCAGAGCGTCTGAGTCCAGTGGGTGGAGCTGGGGGAACATTTTTAAACCTGGGTTCCTCCACTGGTAGCGTGTACTCTCCCACTCATACACACATGTTGGGCCCCTACAGCTCCTACATGCCCCCTCCTCAGGATTATGGCCCTGCAGCACTTTACTCCACTGCGGGGGCCTGGATTAACCCCCCATCATTTTCCCCGAAACTGAGGAATAAAATCAGACTCTCTCCTCCAGGTGGGAACATTAACAATTCTGATGTGATTTTGGTGTATAGACATATAAAGCCTATTTACTCACAATAGCTGAGGGCTCCTAAACTGCAGGCTTATTGTTTATTTAATAAACTTTAAAGACATTTTAAGTGACTACTATAGCACTAATATATAATAATATCCAATTTTTGTTGTTTCAGATAATCATTTTATCTAATGGCTCACTTCTTTTTCTGCTCATTTTCTGCAAAATATTTTAAACAAAAATCTTTCTTCACTCTAATAACCTTCATCCTTCATGTGACCTGTTCTCCAATTTCTATCTCCAAACAACTAATATTATAACCATGCAAATGGGTGTAGGATAATCATGGCAAAACCAGAAGCACAACAATAGACATGCTGGTCTTCTGTATCTGGTGCTGTATGTTATGGAACTTATGGAGTCATTTTAAAAGGTTAAAAGGCTTTACTTCTGCATTCAAGCCAAAGATGCATAAAGAGATTTTATATCAATATAAATTTGTGTGTGTGTGTTGGCACAGATGCTCGTGAGTGTGTAAACTGTGGAGCTACAGCCACTCCTCTCTGGAGGCGGGATGGGACAGGGCATTATCTTTGTAATGCCTGTGGCCTGTACCACAAAATGAATGGCCAAAACAGGCCACTCATCAGGCCAAAGAAGAGACTGGTGCGTTCACATTACAGACTACAATAACAAGTAGATTTGTTATAGTGTAAAGTAATACACAATATTTATTTTCTTTGTTATCCAATTTTTATATAGGCTTTCTTATGCTCTATGACACTGTTATCTATTAAATTGACAAATGAACACTGCATAGTACAAAATGTAGTAACAGCTATTTTAAAACTTACGTTTTTAGCGTGGGCATGATTTAACGCAGGATACAATGGATGTTTGAGTTAAACAGGCCCAGGTGGAATTTCTCAGCAGAGATTTAATGCAAAGGCTGTTTTTTAACCAGAAAGATATTTTATATTATACATTATGCAATTATTGGATTATGTGTAACATAACATACGCATATATTTGTTTATTCATCCACTTGATACATGTAATCATTTTTTTTTTACTTAAGCTGTATAAGCTAAAGCATAGGATTTTGGTTTTAACATGATGTAACATCTAAGCCTCCCCTTGTAAACACAATGAAGAGTTCAATATTTTCCACTTGCATACCCTCAAAATGTTTTTTCTTTCTTTTTTTTTGATTCACAGACTCAACTATATGAGAAATATATTATTGGTGTCATCTAAAATGAGTTTGCAAAAACCAAAACATAAGTAGTGCCCCACTCTCCCCTACTATTATCCACTTTGTTGTTAGCAGTATTAACAGATAATTAAGTAAATGACAGTTGTCTAACTAATTAAACTAATGTTTAGCTTTTTTTTAATGTAAAAATGCCTCTTTGTTGTGACAGATTGTGAGTAAGCGTGCTGGGACACAGTGTGCTAACTGCCAGACCAGCATCACCACACTGTGGAGACGCAATGCTAATGGAGAGCCAGTGTGTAATGCCTGTGGACTTTACTTCAAACTGCATAACGTATGTATGAATTCAGCTCCACAATTACAGTTCTGTTCTACCTCACTTAATATGAACCCTTACAAGTAGGGCTGAGATGATTTTTCAAATTCATTATACACATTTACAATGTCAAAAAAGGTGAAAACATGCCACAGATGTAAGACTGTGGGCACTTTATTAATTGTTCATTAAAATCAAGCATCTCCTCTTATAACAACAAATATGGTAGAGACTAAGAGGTTAGAATTTCCACTTTGGCATAGACAATCAAGTTTTAATGAGCTATGCATGAGTAATAGTTTAACAAAACCCAACATGAAGTGGATGCCATGTAGAGATTAAAGAGGATTATTGCTTCTCTCTAAATGCTGAACATGAATCCACAGGTGAACAGGCCACTGACCATGAAGAAAGATGGGATACAGACAAGAAATCGAAAAGTGACTAGCAGGAATAAGAAAGGGAAGAAGAGTGGAGGGGCAGAGCTTTACCCTGAGCTGGGCGCCCCCTTAGCGCAGGAAGAGTGCATGGGGACATTTACACTCCCACCTGGGCCTCTACTCTCTTACAGTGCCAACCCACACATGCCATACACACACCACCCTAACCCTGGCATGGTGTCCACAATGGTGTGAAAACAGACACTTTGAGGACACAAAAAGTTTAACTTGTCTTCTGTTGTATAAGACTATGGATTGATAAGAAATAGTGAACAAGCTGCCAGCATTATAAAAAAGACCTCATTTGAAGAGCTGGATCCTTTATTCTGAAACAAAATAAAAGTCTAACAGCACTAGCAAAATATGCTTAATTTACTTAATTATTCAGTTCATGATCTTACAGATGAATGACAGTAAAACTAAATGATGAAATGAAAAAAAAAGATTTCCCACCAAAACAGTGAGCTTATTATTAAGTTCTATAAATAATTCAGTAACTTTTTGACATTTTTGACCTTGCTGTTGATTAGTATTTTTTTCTTCTGTAAGTAGTTAGGTTAACCCTTTAAACATGACAGCGACACACATCCCCTGCCTTAAAATTCAACATCTGCAAACTGCTGCAATGGGACAATTATGTGAACATTCAGGCAAATTATGCTAGTGCTGTCTGAGTTCTTCTATATAACTCTGGAAGGAGTGGAGTGGGAGCGGGGGAAAAAATTCTGTTCATTATTGGGGAAATGTATATATTCATGATAAATTTTCCTTGCTCTGTAAATGCTTGCAATGCATTTTGCAATGATCTTTATGTTTTGAATAGAATTCATTTCTATTGATTTGTTTTAACTATTGCATCTTTTGTGAATGTTGCGGGATTATAACGCATAAAAATAACTGTTGCTTTGGTTTAACTCAATTGATGTAAAAATACACATTGTCAAAGGTTACGCTTGTTCTGAGTGAAAACAGTACAAACCCCATTTTCAGAAAAGTTGAGAAATGTTGTAAAATGCAATAAAAAACAAACTGCAATTTTTACATTTTTTCAAACCTTTGTTCAACATTCAAAAATTGTGACAAATTAAGAGTGGAATGTCTATAGAATATTCAAATTACACAATTTAGAAACATTCCACAATAAACAGATGAAGTGATAAAGATTAGCATATCATGGTGGGTATGATTATGATGTTGGTATTCTCTTTGATACATTATTTATTTTGACCTGCACATCAAATCTCTCACCAACACTGCATTTCCCCACCTTTGTAATATTGCTCACCTTCACCACTTCCACCAGCAATTCTCTGCCCCTTGTACTAGGCATTCAACTATGGGAGGCCGGTGCTTCAGTGCTGTTGCTCCTAAACAATGTAACTCTCGCCCTCAGTCTCTTCATGATTGCTCCTCCTTTTGTAAATTCAAAACTGACTTAAAAACATTCCTCTGTAATCTCTTTCTCTACACTTAATCTGCATTTTTAAGTTTTTTTTGTAAAGCAACCTTGGGTTTGTAAAAGGCACTATATACATTTTATGTTGTTGTATGAAAAGAGCATCCACCAAAGGCTCAAACCACACATGAATTCTATACGAAAACGTAGTTAACTTCTCCAGATTCTCTGTAGCACAAATTAATTTCACTGTGCTATAATCAGCAGTGGAAAAGTTAAAATCTGTCATGAAATATTTGTGATTTGCAGGTATATAAAGGTGCCATTTTTTATTGTGTGCAATCTTTGAGGCCAAGAATTTCATTGATGGTAATGATGCTTCATTGTTACCTGTATATGACAATAAACTTGAACTTGAACACAGAGGTATATATTGGGATTTTAGAGAGACATGCTGCCAAGGTGATTTTTATTCCTAGTAAATCCATGGTTATTTTAGTAAGACAGTGCCATTCAGGCTTCATTTCGCATGCTCTACAACAGTGTAATTTCACAGACACAGTGTGTGTGTGCTTGAATGGCTTATCAGAAGTCCAGAACTGTCTCTGATTTAATATTTAATGAAAAGGAGAATCACACAGCAGCGAACTCAAACTGTGCAGCAGCTGAAGTGAAAATTTTTCACTGGATAAACAATTAGCAAAAGAAAGGTGATTTAATTAATTCCTAAGAATGTTTCTGTCCAAAAGATTGCAGACACTACATACTAAAGTTATATTTACAAAATGCATGTTTTTATCCAGGTTGGTCAGTAAAAACAATGGAAATCTTTTCTTTGTACCTCTGTCAATAAGTCAACAAATCACAGCCAGATTTTTATTGCATTTCACAAAATGTTCCAACTGGAGTTTATGTAATTAAATGGTTTAGTCACTATGGTGTATGCCGCCTGTTGGGTTATAATACTGCCATTGTCCATTCAGCACTGTCCCACAGCTTTTGGAACACGAACATTCAAATGAACCACTTTCCATAAAGCTGTCAATGACAAAACATTTGATTTAACACCCACTTGTGCCAAGTTCTAAATTTAAACTCTGATGGTTTCACCTGTGTGTACTATACTCCCACATAAGCGAGGAAGCAGATGCAATGCAGAGGTAGAGTTCAACAGAATTAAAAACATGGATAACCAGGTTTAACCTAGATAATCCTGTACCAGAACAGGTCAATGAGAAAAGGCCTCTATTACATGTAATAAATTTGAACTTTTGCAATCAAAGTTCTGAAATTGAATTTCATCAGATAAAAAAAAACTTTTAAAGTCTCTGTATATTCTACACTACCATTACAAAAATAACATGAACGTTCCAAATTTACTTGAAATTAAAACAGTTTTGCCTTTTCCTATTAACATTCCAGAAACATGGCTTTGACACATTAAATATATGTACAAAAAATGTAAATAAAGTGAATAATTGTGGATTGACAGGAATCTGAAAATCAACTACTCTACATTTTAGCAAAGGACAGTTTAGCTCAGCATTGCAAAAGGTACCTGTACATGTCTTAGATTTGTCTGACCAACCATGTATTAGCAGGCCTTTCAGAATGACCTAATCTGACACTTTAAAAGAGCCCCCAAAAATAAAAATGTATGACTCAAGGAGGCACCTGCTACATGCCTTTAAAATCCATTAAGCAAATGAATGTTCACATACATAATGAACATAATCTGAAAATAAATACTAATTTGCATAGTTGCATAGGCCCAGTCACTCTGTCAATGCATGACTGAGAATCATATAGATTACTAAAGTCTGTGTTCTCCTGACAGAACCCTTACATATTCAACATCTGGACACAAACCACACAAACACTTTACCCATGGCTAGCTCTCAGAATGAAATCATCCTCAAGCATGAGTGGGCAACTTTTTCCTCACTTACTTCCTTTTAGAAAATAGAACCCCATCACACACAATGACTCAGTTTTTCCACCCTGATCCAATAACCATAAAATACAACACGTTTAAACCACATGATGAGTGAACCAGTGATAATTTGCTAAGTATGCAATGGACTACAGTGCCAAATCAGAGATACAATGAATATTAGAAATAAATTAGAAATTATTCCTCTGTAACACCAAATACAGATTCAATAATACCAAAAAACATAACACACCTTTGCATTTAATGTAAGAAATAATGCAGTGAATCTGCAAATAATTAGCAGAGTGGCAGGTGGGTTTCTATTTTTTCCCAGTTGTCCCCTCACTGTTTATCAGCCAAGACAGCTTGCTCTACACTGGGGAAATGGCACCAAATGACAATAAGAGATTAGCAACCACAGGGTCAGCTCATTTAGTTTTTAGAAGCTATTCGTTAGAGGCATCAAGTCAGTTTTTTAGCCTTGGACTGTAACCAGAGTGGATTTTTTTTATTGACCTTTATTTAGTGAGTGCACAAATCTAAAAAGCATTACCCAAACAACCTCAAGCAAAAAATAATTACATGTGCTGTATGTGCATTAAAAGCACTTCTGCAAGTAAAAAAAAGATCATTCAAAAATGCCTAGTATCTATTAGTTGCAGATGTTACAGTGCACATTCCACCTGAATGGTTTCGTTGAGTCATTTACACATGACTCATACTTAAATCTACATTTCCAAGGCAGAAATGGTATTTGAGTAAAAATGTACACATTACAGATGGAAAGGCACAATTCTCTACACTGTTTAAACCTGCTAGCTTTTGAAAATTAAAGCAAAACAATTACAATTCTACAAATGTCCTTTCTTTCGTTACTTAATGTTAATGTTACTTCTGCTGAATCTGCAGTATGCAAACAGTTCCATCTAATGGCAAAATAAAGTAAGTGCAACGAGCCTGGTCCACCACCTAAGTTTTCACTTTAATTTATTCTTGAGGAAGGTAAAGTCTCAGATTCATAACAAAACATTTTGCATAAATAGGTCTGCACTGAAATATTGAGAAGTACACTCCTGAGTGTGAACAGATTCTGTTCTTACCCAAGAACAAATCCCAAATAAGAACATTTCATCTTAACTGTTGGTGAATAAAGCCCAATTTTTGGAGAGTCAAACCATGAAAGAACATGCAAAACAACAGAAAGTTAAATAAGGCTAAAACAAAACTGGTCTTTACAGAACACACTATAGACAAATATCCCAACAAGTATCTACAAAAGTGTTAATCATAAGAGGCCTCCACATTTCCTACACCTCGGTCTTCAATGCTGCATGAACTACAGAAATGACTATAGTCAATAATATAACTAAGACTCATTAAACTGAGTTACCTTTATTCAGATTTAGAATAATAAAAAAAAAAAAAAACAGATTGCACCTGCAATACCATTGAGGAAGAGAAAATTCTGGCATGTGTTAGAAATAAAAAAACATCCATTTCACATTGAAATGAAAAAGAATTGTGTACAACTTTATTAAAACTGTCAAATACATGACAAAGTTTAATGATGTAACTTAGAACAAAACTCTAAAAAGCAACAGAATGCGAAATATTCACAAACCAGGCATCTGACCCCTCTGAAAAACTGCCTTTTATAAGTATCCAGATTAAATTCACTGACTTTTCCTTATAGTAATGAGAACTTTACAAAAAAAAATCATATCCAAGCACTTTTTAGTAAATTACAATGTCAATTTTATTTGATCAGATCAGAGAGAAACAGACCCATCGGTTTTGTTACAATTCCATCAACTGTGTGATTAAATATAGAGGGCTGTGTAATGTAGAAAAAAAAACAAAAAAGCAGATCACCAGTGGGACTATGCATGAAGAATAATAATACAGTATGTTATTTTTTGCTGCTTGTTCACAGCAGACATGTTGATAGTAAACAGTTCTTTCAGTGAGCTTGTACCACTGTTCCACTTTGAATGGTTTCAGTTATCACGCTGTTAAAGGTCAAACTGAGGTAAAAGTTATCACCTAAGACTGGAGGGGTTTAACACTGGGGCTGGGAAGAACCATCATCTACCCAGCAACCCCACCTCTTTCCCCTTCTCTTCAAACCGTCCAGCTGGTCTGTAGTGTGCCTGATTTGGAGACACACTGCCCGTCCAGATCACCTCATCTGGACTGGAACTGGACGTGGAACCATCTAGAATCTTTCCTTCTCCTCTGGAAGAAGTTCTACTTGCTCTGCCATCTCGATCATAAAGGAAACTCTCCCTCAGCACAGTCCCTTTGGCCTGGGTCTGCACCACTAAAGGTCGAAACGTAGCTGCTTGCTGAGTTTGGAGATTCATGTTGTCCACAGCCATATCCTCTTGATCTGATTCACTATCAGAATCAATGGCAATTGGTTCTGAAGAAGTTCCAGGACCTGGCTTGAAGGCACAGTTACTTTGACTACTTCGTCCAGTGTTTAGAGCCTGTCTCATGCCCCTAAACTGAAGCGCTTTGGGGCCTACATCAGCAGAAAAACCAACAGGAGCGTTCAGTCTCACTTTGGAGGTTCTTGAAATTCCACTTTTCTCCTCATTAACTGTGAACAGCCACTCAGCATCAAAACTCATATTGTGTTTGAGCTGGTTCACGGCTCGCATATTAAAGCCAAGTAACACGACTGGTTTACGAGTAATAAAGTCTCTTTCACATGAACGCCTGCGGTTGGCAAAGTGACTTGAGACATCAGACTTCCAGAGCCAGAGACTAGCAGCTAGTTTCTCTACCTCACGCTGTGATGGATAGGGACGGCAGTTGAAGTATGCAGTGAGAAAAGCTTTTCGTGCCTCATAAGACTCGTCTGCATGGCCTTTAGGATCCAAAGCAAGGACGACAGGCTCTTCCGGCTTTTCCACAAATACTGTGGGATAGTACCTGCTTTGGTCCACCATCTTCCTTCTCTTGGGATCAATAGCATCTGAGGCCACTAGGTCTCGCTTAAGAGTACCTGCTCCGGTTGAACGCAGTGTGGAAATTGACTTGCTGCAGTGACCTTTAGGACTCTGCCCGACTCCTCGGCAGTGCACTAAGTGAAGCGTGATGGTGGAAGCGGTCATGTTACTTGTGTACACACCAAGACAGTGGATACACTTGTAAGTAAGCTTTTTCTCCACAGGATGCAGCGTCTGAAGTACTTGGTGACTGTCTCTGAGGTGGTGTGCTAGTGCATCAGAGATGGGGCCTTTGAGGATGGTGAAGCACAGTGGACAGAGCGTCTTCCCAACTTCCTTTTTCTGGGATACAGCATTTTGGGACGCACTCCTCATCAGGGATTCACTGGGTTTTTCTGGCCCCTTTACCATCATTGTAGGCCTGGCTACACCACTGTTTGCTTGCTGCCCAGATGTGGATGATGACTCTGGTGCTTCCTTCATGTTGTAAGTGGTAATGATGAGCTGCACATTCTTAGGACTGCCTTGCTGAAGCGTGAGGTCAAAGGTCAGTGGGGAGCCACTAAGAGAGTCCCCTTGCTCATTTGGGTGAGCTTGTCGCTTGTGCGCTACTATTTTTTCAACCTCATAGAATGTGGAATGACACAGTGGACACGTAAGTCCATGTACTAGCATGTGGTTTAACAGGGAGTCACTTGGTAGGTAGCGGTTACAATACAAACACTTGCTTGTAAAGTTGTGTATCTTCATGATGTACTTAGCCATAGCCCGCACCTTTTCAGCCTGATGTTCCTTTTCAAAATGAGCACTGTACGCACTCTCAGGGAAGAGTTCATTGCAGATGGTGCAAATCTTCCACTTCTGTGTTTGTGATGTGTTCAGTGCATTTGCTGAAGCCTTCTTGGCCTGCAATGAGGTCAAAGTGGCAGTAGCCGCATGCACTGAAGAGAGAGGTAGGGATTTCATTGAAGGGGAGAATGAGGCATTACCATGAGAGGCTGTGACCCCAAAGCCACCCAGGTGTTTTCCTGCATGTGGCTGTGAGACTGTGCCAGACATTAGAGCTTTGTCAGGTAGTGTAATACGCACTGGTTGTGCAGATACAGAGTTTCCTGCAACCCCTTGCTTGAAATGGTTACCCACAGGCATCCCCATAACTTTGGGCACATTGAAGCGGTTAACTGCTTGTGCCATGTGAGGAGGTACGCCAGGGGTTATCGTGCTACCCCTCTGAATTATGTTGGCCTGTGGTCGAGCCACTATAACATTGGTGTGGCCAATCATAGCGGTCACTTGATGACCAATGCGCTCATGGAACTCAATGACATGCTGGACCAGCGCCTCATAGGAACGAGGGACAAAGAGGCAGCTTTTACAATGAATTCCGTGACTAGTGACGGTCACTGCTTCACTGTTCTCTTGCTTCTCAGAATTTTTGGCTACATAGGGAGTGGCCACATGCTGGAAGTGTTCCCTGTAGATGTGCCTGCGCACTACATTGTACAGTCTGTCCCGGTAGGTGCACTTCTTGCAGTAGTACACTGGAAGTTCCTTTCTATCAGCCAGCATTGGCTTATCTATCCGTATACCGTCCCTAACACCCACCATGGACCCCTGTGGACTGGCAATGCCCTGTCGTGCCATGTTCTGGGGCATGTGAAAGAGCCTGACATGAGTCTCCAAGGTCCTCTTGTTCCCACTGTACATGCAATAAGAGCAGTTGAGCAAAATGCGGTTCTCAAAGTCATCTCTGTGAACATTGCGAAAGTGGTTCTTGTATGCAGAGAAGTACTTGGAGGCAAAGGGGCAATCTGAGCAGCAAAACTGCTTTGTTCTATAGTCCTGGAAAACATTAGGATTAAAATATTAATGTTTAATAATATTTCATTTCAACTAAGTATATTCTTACTGTATATGGCTGTTAAAAAGGTCTTACCTGTGACTTTGTCCAGGATGGATCCCACAAGCATACATCAAGGTAATAATTCTTCGAATAAAACTCATCAGAGTCAGACTCTTTATAATCCTAGAGGGGGAAGAATTTTAAAAAGAAAAAAATTAAATTGACAGAATTTTGCATATGGCCAGCACTTAATCAAGGTAAATTAAAGATTGATGAGTTTAGATTTAAAAACATTTTCATATTCTTTTAGCACTTAAGTCATGAATAACACCTTTAAATTGTTCCAAAGGTTTTTAAACTCCGTGACTTATATCGAGTCTGGCTCTGCTACAGATTTTGACATTGAGATTGCTGTTCTACCTACCTCACCATATCAAACAGCAAAATTTCTATTTGCAGTCTAGTTGTAGTATTGTTACAGACCAAGACAAAGACTAAAATTATGAATAGTCTTTTTAAAATGTGCTACAGAACTCTTTTTTTTTTTTTTTATGAAAACACTAGATGTGTCCCACATCACCCTTCCTCTGAGGATTTTTCTATCCGATATCATTAAAGCAGACTGGTCAATACTTTAAAGCCTTGTTTAAGAAATAGTTTTGTTTTTTTTTTGGTAAACCCAAAAATAGATGAGGACTGAGCTTTATCAGTTTGCGCTTGTTTCAGTCAGAAAAGCAAGGGCTTAGTCTTTGCCCAAGAAAAAATATTTTTTTTGACATAAGACAATAAATATTTGCATGTTTTAGAGTAGTGAAAAACAATTCCAACCTATGTGAAGCTCCAAGTCATTGATCTTGATTGAATAAAAAATGTATTACTCGCCTCTATATGCTCCTTGCAAAAGTCCAGACCAATGTCACTTAAAAGCCTCTTGACCTTTTTCCTGGCTTTTCTCAGCCGAGTAAGGTTGTTTACAGGAAGTTGAAACATCTCTCCTATTACAAAGACATAAAAAATATGAATATGCATAATAATAAGCAAATAATGAATCACATACATAGCTTATTCATTTAGAAATATAAAAAGCAGAAAGACATTTCGCATGAACAACTCTTGGTAAAGAAGGGGGGGTAAACGGTCCGCATATACACTGCTCAGAAGGGAAAATTAACGTACGATGTACAAATAAGCACACGACCATCATTGGTTATAGGCAAAGGACCATCTAAAGGGAAAACATAGAATATGCACTAAAATAGCGAAGAAAGCAATGCCCCGCGTTAAAAGGCGTATATTCATCTTTGTGTATTTAACTTTACCTATCTGCAGTGTTGTAGGCCACAGCGCTCGTGAATGAATGTAGCTAATGCTAACGCCAACTCGAGCGCTAAAGCTAACGCTAGACAATGCAGGCCAGCGGCAGCGGCGTTCATATTAACGACACACAAGAAAACATCCGCCACGTTCACCGATTAAATTATTTTGAAAAAAATCGACGACTATTTTGAACGTAATAATGCGGTAAAAATGAGAATCTTGAACTTTATCATTTATGCCCCGCTTTCGTTTGTAAGCAGCTCCGGTGCTTTAGCCTGCATGCTAACGAACAGAAGCTGCGCTATGGCTTTAGCCCCATTTACACACCCACCGATAGGCCTGGCGGGATCCGAGTAGCATGGAACTCCGGCTGTGGGTATTCTCCGATGGTGTGTCCGGTGACCGAGTGTGTTGGGCTGTTGTGTGTGTGTATGTGTGCAGGGTGTGTGTTTGCTGTAGCGGATTACGCGCTTCTCATCACACCGCAATCACTCACTCCGCCGCCTCAACGCGGTTTCACGGACTTCCGGTAAAGGCAAATAAAAAAACCACCGGCCATCTAGACATCTGTATGAACGGACAGGGCGACACCGGAGAAGAATTCCCGCGCCTTTCTGTGGAGTTTTTTGCGGTTTTCTGTGCTTCTAGTCCCTTCCACATCCAGCGGAGCTCAAAATGGCGCTCGGCTCCGGGCGGAAGTGACATATTTGTGTGAAGTTGAAAAAGACTCGCACATATTAATCGATTCAGCAGCAAAACAGTAAGCTGGCACATTTCAGTACAGTGAAGATCCGCCCATGAATCAATAATGGAATGGAAATCACACGACACAACGGACTGATTATTGACTAATCGGTGTCCACACAAACTTATCCGTTCACGCATTCATTTATTTATTGGCGCTGCTGATGCACATGCACTCCAGGGGAAGTTGTTGGAAATAGCTTTTTCAAGGTACATGGATCACTATCAGTGGGAACTATCATCACACCTCTCTCCTCCCGATTAAAAGACTATAGCTGTGTGTGTATCAGTCCAGGGGCTCCATCACTTCCACAGTTACCACTCGTGGTCCTGTCATCACCATCTTCGACAGTGTGCGGTAGTCCAGATGGAGAACACTGACGCCGTTCACGCGACACACAAACTGCCGTACCTGAGCAAGCAACAAGCACGCAAGACATATGACTAGATTGCACATACATTGCATTACGTCATATTTAGTTTCCACATTATGGAGTTATGTTTCAGTCAATTTCATGACCATGCTACACCAATGTTGCCGCAAGGTTATGTTAGATATGAGTGGAGAGACGACCTGCTTCTTCAGGATGAATGCTATTATGGTGAAGATGAAAAGACATTCATTTTATTTATTGATCCTAATTATTAGAGATGAAAGAATGTGGGATCTGTGAATCGAACCCCGCCCTTTCTTTTTTATTTTGATTTATTTCTTAATGTCACATGACATGCCTGTGACCAATGAAATGAGGTGTTTGAACTGGGTGTCACTCAAACTGTCTTTTCAGGGAGCAAAGCTGCATGGACACAGGGCCAGGAAAGGGTCCAAGAAATATAACTTTTTAACATGTTTAAATAAAGCTTTATTTTTAATAATATGTGCTTTAAAAATATGTGCATCAACATGTAAAGAAATATATTTGATT
>JBBPDA010000132.1:7940798-7979635 GCA_037974385.1 Arnoldichthys spilopterus | reverse complement strand
TTTATTGCAGTAGTTTAAGATCTTGGCGTGTTTATTTATTGCAGTAGTTGCTCTCTGTGGTTGTATAAGCACTTGGCATATATATGCTCTAAAGAAATTGCGTCTGTTATTTATCTTACAACCACCAGCAATGTGTTGGTCTCCGTGTAGCACTACTCTCAGTGTTGATCTATGCAATGCAAATGCTTGATTGTTACCTCTGTCCTGGAAGTCGCTTTGGATAAAAGCGCCAGCCAAATAAATAAATGTATATGTAAATGTAAATGTACTTGCTGCTCCCATTGTGGGGTAAAGACTTCTGTGATGATTGGTAGGAAAAAAATCTTGGATGCAAATGCAAGTAAAAAAGAGTCTTTTAATGAAAAAACACAAAAAATTAGGAAATCCAGACTAGGTCAACGGGGGCAAACGGGAACAGAGAGATAGGCAAAATCCAAAACACAGACAGAGGTAAAAAATACAGGCAAAGTAGTATCCAAGGCAAAACAGTGCAAAATCCACTAAACAGGCAAAAGGGTCACAAAACCAGTAAAGACAGAAGTTGAAAGAATTGCTCAGAAACATAAGGGAAAATCGCAACTCTTCGCACAGACCTGTGTTCCACTGCAGCTTAAGAAGCTGCCCTGAGTGTCCCAATAGCTAGCAGCTGGGAAGGGCGTGGCCGAGGCCGGTTAATATTCCAGTGATGCAGACAGAATTTGATCAGTTGGACCCTAAGCAAGCCACTGTCATTTTCACAAATCAACAGGGCAACACTAATAGATAAGTTGAGGCAGCGGCTTTATCACCTGAGGCTGCTATGGAGATTTAGGGTCTCTCCTGCAATCCTATGAAGCTTCTTCACAGCTGCTGTTGACAGCATCCTGTACATGGACATCTCATCTTGGTTTGGGAACTGCCATGTACAAGATTGCAAATCCCTGCAGAGAGTGATCAAAGCTGCAACACTGCTCCCGATCTGATCTGCCCTACCTGCAGGACATTTACACCAGGCGCTGCAGGACATTTAGAACTCCTCTCACCCCAGTAACTGTCTGTTCTGCCTGCTGAATTCAGGCAGACGGTTTTGCAGTCTCATGACCAGAACAGAGAGGCTCAAGAGGAGCGTTTATCCTCAGATAATAAAGCTCTTAAACCAGGACATGCCTCACATTCAGCAGCAATCCTTCTGGACTATACGCCACTGCTCTACTGCACTGCAACTCTGTAAAGGCAACTGTTACATACAAGTATTTACATACATGTATATATATTCTGCTAGGTATTTTACAATGATTTACAATGTTGACACAATCACCAACCACTGCCTTGCATTTGCAGACCATACGTAAGCTATCTGCACACCTGCAAGGCATGACATGGACTCTGCAAGACCTCAGAGAGGCTCTGTGTAACCATCACAATAAGGCCCTTGTCAAAGTGCCTCAGATCCTTACGCTCACCCATTATAACCTCCAGCACATCAACTTCAAAAGCTGTTAATTTGCTGGCTAATATATCCCATTCCATGACAGGTGCCACTGTAATGAGATAATCAATGTTATTAACTCCATCTGTCATTGGTTTTAATGTTATGGCTGATTGGTGTATATATAAATCTGGTTATCTACTCAGGACTGTGCTCTTTCCACAACTCACATTTTTATATACCTTACTGTCTGCCTTGTACTGTCCATCCCTGTACATATATTGTACTGTGTTGTATTTGTTGTTGGGAATTAAACCAAGCATTGCACTTGTGTAGTGACTATGGTAGTTACTACTGTACAGAGCTGTCTTCTTTCTTTGCAAAATATGTAGTCTGTGTTTCTGACTTGTACTGTGTGGTCCTGTAAGCAAAGGCATTGCAGGAATGTGGTTTCCTTGGCAATATATATATATATATATATTATTATTATTATTTTAATGTACAAACATCTGGCTTTATACATTCATAGTTGTGACATTCAGTGTGCACATTACTGTGCTTCATTGTGCCAGATTAAGAGATAGTGTTTTTTGGTGAACTGAGAGTAGAAGCAGAAGCCTGGCAACCGGTGCACGTGCTTAGGTTTCATCCAATCAGGTTCTCCTCAGCCCACCTGGACGTGCAGTAAGCTGCCGAGAGTGTAATCGCCACTCCCAGGGACTCCTTTCGTGGCAGAGTGGCGATTACACTCAAAAAAATGAAAGTGCAATGCAAAAAGCAAGTACATATGAGCTCAAATCTCTCTCTCTCTCGGTTTGTTTCATAGAGGATCAGGTGCCATATCATCTTTTAGTTTTTATGCTGTAATCTGCCAGACAGCCTTTATCTTTGTCTGTATCAACCTCAGTGAACAGGCTGTTCTTGTGTAAATGGTTCTGATTATAGACAGATTTCAGATGTCACTGCAGCTGATTTATCAAGAGTAGAATATGGTTGTTGTCACATTGCTGAGCGCTATAAGCTCAAGCTACAATATTGCAAATTATATATCACTGTAATTATTTTAGTTGTCTATGCAATCAACTAAGCACTATTTATGTAGCTATACTAGTGTGGTGCATTTGCTTTCATAACTTCATCATCATCATCATCATCATCGTCATCATCATCATCATCATCAACAACAACAACAACAACAACAACAACAACAACAATAATAATAATAATAATGATGATGATGATGAATACAGCTGCAATGAAAGGGCCAAGCAAGAAAGCACCCCCAGATGCAACAACAACTTATTAGAACAGCACCTAGACAAGACTTAAACACAAGGTGAACAGACACTGTAAGAAAACTGATAAATACTGCCACAATTATTAGTGATGTGATCAATGGTTAAGGACAGGTTTGCAAAACCAGTTGTTTTTTTTTAACTATATGTATGTGTGTGTCTGTGTTTAATTTATCCCGACCCAGGGAGAGATTCAGGGGAAATAAGGATCACAACGATTTATCATTCAAAAATATAATCTGAAATCTGATCTGTTGGTGGCACTATAGGGGCTCCTGGTAGGGTCACCCAAAGCAGAGCAATGTCGCAGATGAGGGGCCAGACAAAAAGCAATTCAAAGAACCTAAACCCAAATTTGATGCATATAGCATCAAGGGTCTTGGATTTCTTCAAAAAGTTATTTTTGACTCAAAATGGGAAAACATCCATAATGGCGGACTTCAACAGGGATTGGAGGCGAGATGATTCGAGACTTGAAAGACCACACCGCTAGGACAAATGGTTCAAAAGATAATTGGCCAGTTGGTGGCGTTACAGGGATGGGTGGCTTGAGCTCAAATTTGATACCGTAATACTTTGTACAATTTCAGCAAAATCCAGATGTAATGGGCTGTACTAATAAGAGTGTAATGATTTTATTATAACAAAAAATTCTAACAATTACAATAATAATAATTTATGTAAAGGTATCTAATAATATATACCTGATAATGTGTAAAGTATATATATACATATATATATAATTTACTGTAACTATATAAACTGTAACTAAGAGACTGAGGCTTATTTGTAGTCTCTTATTATTTATTATTATTGCGTTGCGGCTGCGCGCTCTGTCACGTGCTCCTCCTCCTCCTCCTCCCCGTGCGCTCACGGCAGCGAGGGCTCGCGCTGCGCTGCGGGTTCGCGCCAGTTCACGGGTTCAAGCGGGGAGAGCGGCGCGCGAAGACATACACCAGCCAAAAGCCCCGCGCGCTTCACCACGAAGTGCCCGAGAGAAAGAGCAGGTAGGAGCGCGCGAACGGACAAATTACACGGAGTGTCCCGCGAAGAGGGGGGAAAATGGCGGAGCGGCGGAAAGAGGGACACAGAGAGAGAGACCGGGGGGAGAGGAGGGAAGAGCCGGTTGAGAGGAGGAGGGAGAACTGGGGAAAGTTAGCGATGCTAAAGCCCTAGACCAGGGGGCTAACAGAGCTAGCCCTGCTAACGGGGCTAACGGAGCCCATAGCTAATGGGGCTCAGGCAGTTGGAGGAATGTGGACTTGAGTGTGTGAGAGAGCGAGAGAAGGAGAAAGGGAGAAAACGAGGGAGTGCGCGCTCTTGCGTTTCTCGTTGTCGGCGCCCCAGTACCACCTTTAACCGCGCGCGCGAGTGTGTGTGTGTGAGAGAGAAAGAGAGAGTGTGTGCGTGTGTTAGTTTGTTTTAAATCTGAACACAGTTTAGGGAGGCGGGAGTGTATGAGTGCCGTGACTCACCTTCTGCTGTATGTGTGTGTGTGTGTGTGTGTGTGTTATCGATTTGATTCATTTATTACAGTGGTAATTTACTGTGTAACCATCTATAGGTCACTTAGTTTAGCGTAGTGTGAAGATTTCCGACTTAACTTGTGTAAGTTAGAGGTGTGTGTGGGCACATTTGTCCTGGTGTACTTAGCTCCTCTGTTCATGTTCTGGTGCCCGCGTCTGTCTATGTCACTCCCCCTCACTCTCTCTGTCTGTCTCCTACACAATTGCATATTCATCAGCAGTAATTGCAGCGATATTTCTCTAGATTATGTGTCTGTCCCATGTTAAATACGACTAAAATCACCATTAACTTCATATAACATTGTAATTAAAAGTTATTAACCGTCTTATAAATCTATAAACAATCTATACACATTTGAACAATATATGAATGAGTTCTGAGATATTCTATCTATAAGTAATATCTAAATATTACTTCTACCAAATTATGAAGTGTTCAGGCATAGAGATACAGATACAAATTACTCATGTGAGCAGTTACAGATTCTTTTTAATGAAACACTTATTTATAATATAATGAAAATATTTAAAATTTTATTTTTATACACATAAAAACACACACACACACACACATACATATATATATATATATATATACCATATATACCATTATTTTAATTCTTCTTAAAAATTATTAACTATTAACACTGCCGTATTGGAAAGGAAGCATTGAAAGGCAACCTAGGTATTTTGGATTTTGGCTAATAAAGGCTGAGCCAAAAGAAACCTGCTATCACTAAAATGTTCTGGGATGTTTACGGTCAGATTTTAAATGATTAGTTTAAATCTTCCATATAAAAATTAGTATGCAAAAGTTATATCTGGAAGTGGGCTTTCTGCACATTTTAGTACCGTACAGACAACCTAATGCTACATACAAGTTGACACACTGACTTATTAAATTAAATATGTCTGTGTCCCAAAATGCACTCTTCTGTTCTTCACACTGTACAGTGCTGGCTGCATTTCTAATGCTTGTAGATAGATAGATAGATAGATAGATAGATAGATAGATAGATAGATAGATAGACAGACAGACAGACAGACAGACAGACAGACAGACAGACAGACAGACAGACAGATAGATAGATAGATAGATACTTTATTAATCCCAATGGGAAATTCACATAATCCAGCTGCAGCATATAGATAGAATTAATATAAAAGAAAAATAAGTTAATGAAGTGATGAAAATGCAGGTATAACAGACATTGTTGTTTACACACAGTTTATTGTGGTTGTATGTAGTTTGGCATCCAGCCTAATGTGAAGACACTTATCCTACCCTTGACAGCAATTTTTAACCAGTAGACTTTAAAGCAGAATAATCATCATGAATCCAGATTTAATCCATTTGTACCCCTCCAGACTTTTGTAGGTTTTAAAAGACCCTCCAGGGTAGGAGGAGGGAACAATGTGGACAATGTATGTTCTGGTTATTCCCTTGAAAAGCAACATGGGGGGGGTGGGGTATTGTAAAGGTCAATGATTAATCAGTATAGCATTCAATGTCCTTGGAATAAAAGTGTGCAGTGAGTGCCAGTGGTTTGAAATCTGTGCTGGCGCCATTCATTTTTGCTCATGCATCTCCTGCCATCATGGCTGTGTAAACAAAACAAGTGACGCGACACCCAGAGCTCTATAAGAGAATGCTATGTGCACATATTGAGATAAGAGGCTGGTGTACCATTAAAACACAACAAGTTTGATGAATCATAGGAGAGCTTAGAGCCTCAAACCTGTTTTTCATGGCAAGTTCTGGCAGTGGTGGAGGAGGGGGGCCCTGCCACTTGTACCATCATGGACACTCCCAGGCAGAAGCACCAGTTCAGTTTGCCAGTGGCAGCAAGACAGGCTGCACTAGCCATGCAGGGTACGCGCTGAGCCGCTTCCAGGGTGGTCCTAGTTTGTAGGGGCATGCAGCTTTAAGAGATCCTCAGGCCGCATCTCTCTGTAGCTTAGGTGTGACGGAGCTCATCTCAGCCTGCAAGTGTCCCTCACTCCTTCTTTCTGTGATAAAAATGTCAAACCTGCCAAATGAATCACTAAAATGATTTGAAAAGTAAAACTGTAATGGTAAAAATTAATGTGTTAATTCTCTTTAGTTACAGACTTTGCATCTGTAGAAATTCTATACATGACTTACATATGTATTTTGAACTGCTATGACAAGCAAAACACGTTGAAAATTATGAAACTTTAAATATCAGTGTTTTACAGGGGCTGTGGCTCTATTGCTCACATGGCTAATGCTGGAAAATGTACTTAATGTTAGAGCTGGGGAGTACGATGATATTTATCCTTATCTGATAAACTGTGGTCACAGTATAATTTTCTGTGCATATCTTGATATTGTTAGTACTTAAAACACTGATTGAACATTTAATTTTAGGGAGAGTATCATTAGTTTTGCTTAAGTGAACATATTGTACTGTGGTGTAAAACACTGAAAAATAATTTGTACTCAAACTTTTTTTAAAAAACATATGGTGACATATCGCATATCAGGGAAATTATTTAAAATTTCGTGAGAGGATATTTTTGCCATATCCTCCACCCCTATTTTATGTTAATTAATGTTTATTGTTCCTAAAAATAAATACACAAACAACCAACAATTAAATAAAATGGAAATAGATAATAATTAAATATATGATTAATGTTAGAATATAACAGTAATAAAAAATTTAAATAAAAAAATTTGCCACAGGGAGAACAGTAATGCAATACATAGTTTAGAAAGGTGTGTGTGTGTGGTCATGATCTTTTGGGAACTTTGGAATTTTTCACCATCCACATAATACAATTCCACTCATTTGTAAACGCCTATAAACATTCATGATTTTCATTTGGCTTTGTTTTCTGTAGCAGTAAACGGAAATTTAAATGAAGATGAATGAAAATCCTCTTCAGAATCTTCTCATGTTACATATTACAGAAAGACTCAGAATAATTTTCTGGTTAAAGGGTGTGTGTGAGTGTTTTACACACACACACACAAACACACACACACATACACATGAATTAATGATCACAGATTGGAAATTGGTTCCAAAACTTTTTTCAGAAAAACTTGGTTCTCAGTCAGAGCTTCTGCTTCAGTGTGTGAGTGGAGTGTGTGTGTGTGTGCGCATGTGTGTGTGTTGGAGCTGGTGTTTGCTGAGACATGGCACTTGTCTGTGGCTACAATGTCAGCCATTTTAAGCTGGACAGTACAATTCATGGTGTTCCGCCGTCTTCCATTTTGTTTTTAATCAACGTTGGATCAGACTGTCAAACTAAACACATCTCTCACACGTTTATCTTGGGGTGATTAAGGGATACATTTTGGCAGAAAACTCTTCCAAGCTGCTTTTTTTTTTAGATCTGTGGAATTATTTGGGGAAGTGAAGTTATGTTTAAAGGGAAAAAAGGTGTAGATGAAGATCAAGACCAAGCTCGCGCTAAGGTTAGATTTTAGGCTTCAGAGTATCCCAAACGATAGATTGAAAAAGTCTTTATTTTGCAAATTCGAGAAGTGGCATCTGCAAGATTCGCGGAAAAAACCCCCAGAAAAGCTTGGAATTTGGCCTTTTTTCGGAGGGCATAAAAGCCGTCCCCCGTGTGTGTGTGTGTGTATGTGTGTGTGTGTTTTGAGGATTTAGTCCCCTGAGTGTGCGGTGGGCAAGGCAAGGGAAGGGAGATGGGTTGCTATGGCAATGTTAACACATGAGTGGCAGCATAGTCTACCCTCGCAGAGCAAGGGTAAGGGGGGCACACACACCACTGGACGTACATTATATATACAGGATTAAATACACTGTCAGATGCTTTTCGCCAGGCTGACATGCATCCAGACATAAAAGGACTGTACTGAAGGCATGGCAGTGTAAAGGGCACCTCTTTGGGCACGGTTTCTTTCAGATTAATGCCACATTTGCTTTAGAAACGACAGTGCTATAATGCACCACCAAACTGGATGAAACATGCTGCTCAGGAAGACATTGCTCCAAACATTCATTTACACTGAAGAGGGATGGCTGACTGGTGTCTGAAGCCTTACAGCCCAGCTTCCTTCAGTAGACTCCATGTTACTGTAGGTAGGACATGCAGGCTTTAGGCCTACCTCTGGCCTTCCAGCCTCATTCTCCTGTCTACAGACATGCAGCAGGTAGTCAATGAGGATGGGCTTCAGCACACACACACACTCCAGTTGTAGTTTTTTTGTGTCTGGGATCACCAGTTCAGTTAAATCAATAATGAGAGGAGAAAGAAACAAATACATTCTACACAAGGTTCATGAGAGAAAAAAGCTGTCTAATTGTCTCCTCAACTGCTGCCAGTTTGACGACAGTGTTGGCATGGTGGCGTTTCAGTATTTATGCAATAGCAGCATAACATCTGATTTTCTTTAGCAGAAAAATTGCTGTTACAAATCCTAACCTACGGGCTACTATGGGTGTAATGATTTACACAATTATAAATTTGAATTGATATAGTGGCATTGCCATTAGTAAAATAATGCCTTAATGTGATACATTTTTACATACAAAACTGGAGTGGCTGAAATGATGCCGTATATTAACATTTTATAAGATGATTCAACAAAGGTACAATATATGCAAACAAAGTGATTTTACAGTGTCCAATTCTTTTGCCCCAAGCTACCACATTCACCACAAGCCAACATGCTATTCACAATTCAGTGGTACAATACCCTGTGATACAGTTTGATAGAGTATGGTTTGTTGTTTTGTTACGTCCCCTTAGGCTGTATCATTCTACATTTGCAGCACCTTTCTCCAGCACCTCAGGTAACACCACAGAGAAGCCTGCTTTTACTGGACAGGCTTGTGTTTGTGGTCATTTACTCTGTTGTTGCTATTTTTCTCTGTTGTTGCTATAGGTATAATAAATGTGTATTTATTTGCTCAAAAACATTAAAGAGGAATTGTAAATCTTCACTAGTTTTATATTCCCGAGTTGATAGGTTTGGAAGGCTATTCCGATTCCTTTTCTCAGTGTTTATCAAGATGAAAAGGTATTCAGGTCCAGCACAAGAGCAACAAAAGTTGAAACAAGCTTACGCGCACACACACACACACACACACACACACACACACACACACACACACACACACACACACACACAGGGGACACTCTCACTGAAGGGAAGGAGTGTGTGGTTCAGCCTGAAACACGAGGCTTCTCTTTCAGGGCTCCTTCAATAGCGCACTGTCTGGAAGCCTCCGGTGCTGTGTCTGATCGTTTTAGATAAAGCATCCCATTCTCTGACTTACCTGTTTTTTATGTGGAATTTTTGAACCAAGCCTAGTCTCAGCCTCACAAGCTCCACCCTCATAGGAGCACAAACCGTCTGATAATTATTGTATGCTAACATGGCCACAGCTACTGGGATTTTGTCAGTTGCACTTTTATCAGTTCTTCACGGTACCGTGTGCATGTAATTTCTTACACTGGGTTTAAAATCAGTGTGATGAGCAGTTACCAGCTCTGTGCATTATAGCAACATGCTTTTTCTAAACAAGCTATTGATGCATTAAAAGCCCTTGTTAAGTTCAATATATTCAATAGTTCTTTTTAAAAATTTAGTGACTAGTGAATGGTAGCTTTTTGTTTGACATGTGATCTACATGTTACAGATTAACAATGGCTTGTGGTTGGCTGCTTTGCATGTCGGTCAGGCGATTCTTTCCTGTTAAAGTTGGTGGTTCTTGGTAATTTTGGGGGGACAAAACCCAACAGACTCTCAGACAATGGCTTGTTAGTCTAAAGAAATTGGATTCATGAGTAGGGAGCCTATATAGTGTATTCAGTGTAAGTTATATTGTTTTATGTATATTTTATGCATATCTTACTTGTTTGTAGCCTTAGATTAGAAAAGTGCTTCATAAATAAAATATACTTACTTACTAGTTCACTCTGCTGAAAAAGAAAAAGTGGATCAATTGTTTATGAAAAAAGCTTAATTGTTAATCCTCCTGCCAGGTAGGCCCTGATGTAGAGCTTCTCTTGACCTCCCTGTAACCTCAGCCTGTGTAACGGGTTAAAAGTACTCTGATCTGATGAAATTATGCTGAACGTACAGTAAATGCCCATGTCTGGATGCAGAGAACCGGGATTATGGCATAAGATGCTGGTGACCTAGTTTTATTATTGTTTTTTTTCCCCGACAGGAAGGCAGCCGTCATGAGAAATAAAGAGTCAGTTGCAGTGACGACGTCACAGCTTGTCTGGGAGAGCCGTATGTTCTGGGCAGTCATCTCAGTGCTTTTTAATTCCAGAACGGATTCATCTTTTATTTAAAAGACAGGCAGTCATGTTGAAAAAACATAAACACGGAGACCACATTTTTTATACAGTGGTTCTTTATAGTTTAATGAAAGACAAGTTCAAGAGAGGTCAGAACCAAACCCAAAACAGAAGCTTGAATGGAACACATTTTATAGATGCTTATTGCATGGAAAATGGAGCCTGATAGTACCGTTATTCACTGGGTATTTACTGGCACAAGTCTACCCAAATTAGACAAACTGAGTTAGGTGCAAACAGACGAAAAATCTCTGAGCTAGAGACAAAAGCCTGTGGCATTATTAGGCCATGTGCAAGTTGAGGTAAAGGCATTTTCACTCACTATGGTCATATTACTGGGGGTAAATGAACACTGCCTTTACTTTGGGATTTCGTGTTCCAAGCTCATAAACTAGGCTACATATGGTTGAGTGCCCAGAGTAACAATCATTACAAGATATTTACATAATTGTTAAAACAGAACAGGCGGAAAAATGTGAACCGCAGATGAACCTTATCCTGAAAAGGCTCCAAAATGCCTGAAGTGTAGTGTGTGGGGGAGCATGGAGAAAAAGCAGGAGATATAAAGGGGGCAGGGAAGTGAACATATGGTCAAATCACAGAAACATGGTTCTACTGCAGTATGTTGAGCTATATTTACATGCTTTTTAAAAACATGACTGACCAAGCAAAATCACGTTGGGCTTTAGCTTCTATATTCATTCATGCATTATTGTCATCAATATTTTTAAATTAAATATGTTTTCTTTTTGCCACATAACAGACAGAACCAACCTTTTTTAGACTAAAAGTACCATGTGCAAACAAATTTGCACAGTGCCCATTTGTCTCAACACAGATGATACTTGGTGAAAAAGAAACCCTGTCTGGATACATTTCAAATTGTAGTTGCTGGTATCTCTACACATGTCATGTTGGTTTAATTTCAATGCTTTGCTCATCCACAGATTCCAAAAGGGTATCTGCAACTCAATGGGGATCTGTACAATGGGGAAAAATCATAATACCTAAAGAAAACTCCCAATGTCATCCGGCCAATGACACCAAAACGCCATCAAACTCTAGCACACAGTCCTGACTCTTCATTTGACTGCACAACCCTACACCATGGCCAGCAAAAGGAAGTCCACTGTTCCTTGCATGATCCCAGCAAAGAGCAAACATCTGCGAGAGGAGATTGTGTTGGGCTGTTTACCGGAGCTACTACCCACAATTCCTGAAGACAGCATCCTGAGCATCTCTGGTCATGAGAAGGAAGAGACACAGAAGACCTCCAGCATGTATGAAAGAGGAACACACAGATGCCCCCCATGCAGCTTTCAAACTACAGATCTGAACCTTTTTCTCAAGCATATGGACAGTTGTCACGTAGAATTTTACACACAACCATCATTTTACTGCCTGAATTGCAAGGTTTTTCTGGCAAAGTTTGATGGTCTTACATTGCATAATGCAAAAACACATCCGGAACTGCAAATGAAGTGGAGCCCTGGCAAAGCGTCTTTACAGGTTACTAAGCGAGATGGAGTACTAATAGTGGAACAGATACTGTTTACAGAAAAAGAGGATTTCAGTGAGACTGGAATATCTATCACCAAAACGCCCATAATGAAGATGATGGTCAAAGGGGAACACAAGAAAATTGTTGTCTCCCACACAGTTGAGGTACAGAGGGCAGCTATTAGTCCTGAAAAACCAACAACTGTGGCTAACGGCACTGCAGGAAGGAGCATACCCACGCCTCAAACTCTAACTGGTGCTGTTTCCCTCCCTGTGCCGAAAATTCCAAACCCTGGCATACCAGTAACGCAGAACATGAAGCCTCTCTGGAATTCAGCCTCCTCTTCTTCTGATTTAAACAGAAATCTGCCAAAAGTAATGATTCCGCTAAGTAGCATTCCTACATATGACCCAGCAATGGATCTAAGCAGCTTCCTTAAAGCTTCTTTTGGGAAGTTCCCATATCCCACCAAAGCAGAGCTGTGTTATCTAACCGTGGTTTCAGGTTTTCCTGAGGAACAGATTAAGTTGTGGTTTACAGCTCAGAGGCTAAAGCAGGGCATCAGCTGGTCTCCCGAGGAAATTGAGGACACGCGAAGGAGGATGTTTAACACTGTGTTCCAAGCTGCACCTATAGCATTGCAAGGTCAGTCTCATCAGCAGGTTCCCCAACCTTTTATCTCTAGCCAGCCTGCCTCTGCAAGCACTGCCTTCATACCACACTCACCAAAGGGCAATGTGATGGGGAGGAAAGGAGGGGTCATTGTGACCCAGACTGGGATGACCCAGGGGTCCTCCCTGAAGCACCAGGCAGTGGTTCAAACACCACAGGTAAATGTCCGACATGGGATCATCACCAGGGACACTAGAAATGGATTATTGTCACAAAAAGATGAAAGCAGCGCATTGAGCCAAGCCAGTGTCACTGGCAATCATGCACATGGTGAAAAGACTGAGGCTGGATCCAGTAGTTCTGGCAAAGCTGGGGCTACTGGAATAACCAGCAGTAGTCAGAAACAAAACAGTTGTTGCAGTGAAGGTAGCATCATGAACTTGACTAACATTGTCAGGAAAATTGATTGTAATGTAAATAACACAAGTTGCACCAGCAAACCTAACACAAGCTCAGCTTTCCTTTATGGACAAGAGAAAGCAACTGGCGACACAAAAGAAAGCAGTCACATTGCCACCAGCAGCAAATCAAACAATGGAGGTAACTACGAAAGCACCAGCCACAGTACAATTTGCACTAAAAAGGAGATCAATATATCTGATCACACCAGCAAAGCAAAGAACATTGACTCTAGCGTCATTTGTAGCAGCACTGGAGCAGGTGAGTTGGTGATTCGGACTGGCAGTCTTAGCAAGAGCAAGAGCAAATTGCCAGAGCAGCTAGAGGATTTGAAGCAAAGTATCATCCTCAGCTCTTTTCCAGAACAGAAGCTCATAGCAACCAGGGACACCCCTGTATGGGAAGCTGAAAAACCATGTCACAGCCATAGCTCAGCAGACTCGCACTTGGCTCTGGGGCTTTTTCTTGGTAATGTGCTCCAAACCTCAAATGATGCACACTTTCAGGAAGATAATCAATTCTCCTTTAAGTCCCTCCTTGCTAAACCAGAGAAACTTTCCCCAAACTCATCACTGGGAGCTCCTCAGGTTCCATACACAGACTTCACTGCCATCCACTACAAGGACCATGACCCCCCTGCCTTAGAGGACCACCCTCAGACATATATGGCTCTTGTAGACCGGTCTCGCATCAGCAGCAAAATTATACAAAGAGAAGCTGATAATAAGTATCTGGAGCAGCAGAAAAGCCAGACAAACAACACTTTCTACAATACTGACAAAGGTGAGCAGTGCAGAAAAGTTCACCTACAATATGCTTCACAAAAGGATGAGGGTAAAAAGATTGCTGCTATAGAGGAGATGCCCTCACTCCAGAAGTATACAGAAGAGGAGGAGGACCAGTGGCAGGGTATCGACTCCTACTGTGAGCCAAAGACAGAATCCATCAAGATCAACTCAAAGACACTGAATGAAACAGAGCACATGGCTGAAACCAGCAGAAAACAAATAAATAACCAGCAGTTGGATGAAGATAGTTGTTCCAGTGAAAATGGGCCTTTAAAGGAGAGAGAAAGCCACCAGCACATACCAGCTAAAGAGCACTTTGTGAAAGATGATATATGTATCAAGGAAAACTCACAGAAGCCAGATGACCAGACTAGGGAACTTGAAACTGAACAAGGGAAAGCCGAATGTCTTAGACCAGAACGACAAAGTATTTTTCACAGTCTAGACACCCAAATTCCTGTGCGAGCAAAGAAAAATCCAGAAGGGATCAAGGAGACTTCAGAAAAATCACTAGCAAAAGATCATTGGCTGATGAAAGATGAGGAGCCCCAGCAAGATAATCAGTCAAGGTAATACCTCTTCTCATTAATACAGTGATTGTATTAATTGGATTGAAGTACTATCCATACAGTATTAGTTTTATAAAGGGAGAAATAAGGTAATTTTACTACAGGGCACAGTCATGTGAAAACCAAGCGACTCCACGGGATTGTTTTTTTTTAAACATATCTGAACGAGAAACATTTCCTCTTTTTATTACAGTGCCTATTGATAAAGCTAATCAGCTTGAACGAAAAACAAATAGTAAAGCAGATGTTTCAATCATTCAAAATATCTATTTGTTTATTACTAATATTATTAACATAAATATAATTAATATTATTTAATATCGTTCTTTGGGGAAATAAAGTATTCCCTTTGCTCTCAGAAGCTTGTATTGCCTTCTTTAGCAGAAATAACTTCTTGTAGGCCTTTGCATAATTGTCCACCAGTCTCTGATATTAGTTTGCTGAAATCTGAGACCATTTTTCCATGTAAAATTCCTTTAGTTAAGTTTAAGATGTTGAAATTTCATGACATTTCAATGGGGTTAAAAAAAACCTTATTTTTCTTTCTGAACCACCCCTTGCTAATGTGCTTAGGATTTTAAATCCTACTGAAAGAACCACCTCTGGTGCAACTTCAGCTTTTGGGCAGATGGCCTCACATTATCTTCAAGCACTTTTTTATATGATGCAAAATTCAAAGCTGAATCAGTAACCACAAGCTTCTCAGTTCTTGAGGCAGCAAAATCATAACATATCCACCACCATGCTTCACAGGTGCTATGGGGATCTTCTCATGAAAAATTGTGTATGGGTTACACCATATATGTACTGTTACTGTGCCCAAACGACTCTTGTCTACGTTATTCAAAAAGACCTGGATTTGGCCTGTTTGTTCTTTGACAAACTGTAGTCTTGCTCTAATGTTCTATTTGGAAAGCAAAGGTTTTTCCTGGCACACGTCTCATGCGGGTTAAATTGGTCCATCCCTTTCTGATTATAGATTTATTTACATACACACCAACAGCTGCAGTAGTTACCTGCAGTCTGAGGTTCTTGGGAGACTTATGTAGCTCATCAAATGGTGTACTCTTGAGATGAATTTACTGGGGCAGCCAGGCCTGGACAAATTTCCTTTACAGTGTAATTACTTATTTCAGATACTTTAGATATCTTTCTAAATCCCTTGCCAGACTCATAGGCATCCACAAACTTTTTCCTGAAGTTTTTTTTTAGATCTAGAGCATGATTATACCACACAGTTTAATAGTGAGAAGAGCACCAGACCCTAGATGTCAACATAACAAAACAGGTTCCACCTATTGGAGGTTCAGACCGATGGCACCTTATATGAAACACCTGATTCTAATTCTAGGTCTTTAGGTGGAGTATAATCACCTTTATCTGTAGACACTGTATCAAAGAGGGTGAAATGTTTGTCCAAACAACAATTTCTATGGAATATGTATTACAGAGATGCGAGTAGCTACCCAATTTATGCATTGCCATCACACCAGCAACTATACAGAAGCTTTTTGGTGCTTACAACAAGCTGTCTCAAGTACTTAGTCATTAGTATTATCATTGACATTTTGTAAAATGCAACAAAAACAAATACCTGTGATTTTTTTTATTCTCTTGAACCTTTATTGAACCTTAACTGTTAAAATACAAAGAAAATATTTCCAATGTTTTCACTGATGTACTTAAATGTATTTTGTAAATATAAACAAATTTTGAATTTGAACACTCCAAAAAGTTGGGAAAGATGCACACCATGTTACATCATCTTTCCTTTTAATTACACTTTTAAATGAACTAATTTTAACTGAGGAAACTGAGGATACTAATCATTGCCGTTTTGCAAGTGGATTTTTTTGCCTATTCTTGCTTGATACAAGACAGCAACTCAATGGCCTGTGGTCCCTGTTGTCTGATTCTCCTCTTCATGATGTGCTATACATTGTCATTAGGACATCTGCACTGTTGGAATGTAAATCAGGCACATACACTATGTGTCTATGCAGCCATGCTCTTGTGCAGAATGGGGCCTTGTGAAAATAACATGGACCTCCCTGAAAATTATGTTGCCTTAATTGCAGCATATGTCTCCTAAATCCAGATATAGGCCTCCACATCAGTGGTTCCTTCACACATGCAAGTCACCCATGCCATGCTCACTACACACTCCCAAAGCATTACAGATGTTTGCTTTTGCACTTTGACTGATAATAGTCTGCATGGTGTATTTTGTCTTTGGCACAGAGAACTAATGTCCATTTTTCCCAAAAACAAGCTGAAACTCATCTGACCACTGCACACATTAGTCCATCTGAGATGAGCTTGGGCCTAGAGAACTCTTGTTCAAATGTTTGACTTTATTTTTGTGTAACAATTTTTCAGATTGCAGCCCATGTTGGCTGTATTTATCATCCATTTTATGATTTATGTTTCTTATGCAGTGCCCTTCACAGTTGAGATTTCTGCAGATTCCTTAATTTTTTTCACAATATTATTTACTGTACATTGTCACGATCCGGATGGGTTTGGCAGTAAACGCAGGCAGGACTGACGATGAAACATAAGGGTTTATTAAACTCAAAGGGGGACACACACAAGGACATGGACCATGGCAGTTGTGACGTACACAAACAACATTGGACAGGGTGGAACGTCCATGAACACCCTTTATACCTTTGGCTAATTGGGGCGGGGCCTGGACGCCCACCTGACATACACCCCCCCAGGAACACCGACTCGGTGTGGAAAGAGATACTACCACCAAGCGATGTCCCAAAAAAACCACACCACAGACATCTGCACAGAACTCTAACATACATGCCACCCAGCACCCCCTCAAAAACCCGGGAAAACGGGGGCAGAAACAAAGTCCCGAATAGAGTCTATAGTGTCCATGCCCACACGTAGGCGGCCTGGACTGTGGAGCCTGTAGCCCGGACCGCGCACACGCTGGGCTGCTTCTGCGGCGTTGCCTCGGCTCGCGAGTTGGACCGGTTTTTCAGATCGTGGCACACAGACTGGACCCCTCTGGAGACCCAGCAGCAGGCGGGCTGGATACAGCGGCGTGCAGTCTAGATCCGGCTGACCCAGCGGTGATACTTGCTACAGCCCTTCACGCGCTGGGACCCGCCCTTTGGAAACTGCGGTCTGGCAGTACGGTCCGGAGCGGCGCCACTCACCTCTCCTCGCGGCACACTGGCCCTGGGGAGCTCTCGTCCCGGCGTCATCTACTGCGACCCGGAAGGGGCAGGAGCTTACAGGGTCGACCGCAGCGACCCGGAAGTGGCGCGGTTGCTCAACGCCGGCCCCCTCTCCTTGAGATGCTACCTGGCGTCCCCCATTATAACCTGCAAGAGAGAGGACCTTTGGTGCCTCCTGCAGGACTGGGATGGGTGCGCTCCCCGCAACAACCCACCCCACAGTGCCGGCGAAGCTCCCTTTCGCCACACTTCCCAGTGCAGCGCCGGAGCCTCGGCGCGGTTGTGAAAGGGTCCGTGGGAGGCAACGGTGACATCAGCAGCCCCGAATCGCAAGCAAGGGAGATCCCGCTAGTACACCGAGCTGGACACCCGGCGCTTCTGAGCCCCCTCGGACGAGTTATCACCGGCATTCCCCTCGCCAAGCCCCCCCATGCGCTCTCTGCGCCTGGGCGCGATGGAGGACCCGCCAACTGGCTTGGAAGGGGGATTTGCCTTCTCCCCCTCCGCTTCGCTTGTCCAGGGTAGCCCCCGATCGTTGAGTGCCCCTTGGAGCAGAGGCCCCACTCCGATCCGCTCTCCCTGGCGGATCCGGAGTGCCTCCCCCCCCCCCCAGGATTTTCCCGCCACCTGGAGGGAATACTCGGAACACAGCAGGACGTGCTCCGTCGAGATCAGTCCTCCCAGACTACCTATCGCTGGAGAGGTCCTAAACCAGCTTTAACTGGCCCAGGATCACTGACCATGGGCACGCTCGCCCCCTGGGCTAAGCCAGTCGGCCACCATACTCACGCCGAGATAGCAATGGCGCCCTGCCGCCAAGGCATGGTCCAACGTTCTGTCACGATCCGGATGGGTTTGGCAGCAAACGCAGGCAGGACTGACGATGAAACATAAGGGTTTAATTAACTTAAAAGGGGGACACACACAAGGACATGGACCATGACAGTTGCAACGTACACAAACTTATAAACTGACTTATGATTACCTAATAATTAAGGGAAAGATTGACATAAATCAACTAATTGATTTTTGGAAGGGAAATGACGTAAGAAAATGTTTCATACAGATACAGATTAACTACAATGTCAGGATTATAGGAAAGAAAAAAAATTACACATTTATACACATTTGACACACTGTTCTGCACTAATCCAATCGAACAAGTTTTATTATGCTCTGTTTGTAATAAAACATGCAGTTAGTCTATACATACTGACAATGTCTGTGATTTGAATTTTATGATAATAAATAATATTATATTGGCCAGCTTTATGTAGCGATTTTTTTTCAGACATGTTGGTGTCATTACAGTCATGCTGAATTCTGAAGGATCAAATCAGAATGAAGCAAATATCCAAGACATTAGTTAAATCCACTGTTTGGAACATCATAAAGAGAAGAAGCTGCTACATCTTGTTGTACCCACAATATAGTCCACAAGGCAGGACCTCTTAGTAATGTGAAAAATTTAACTGAACTGAGGATTGTTCAAACAAAATGCCTCTGATTTGACAGACTGGACTTCTGGCAAGCTGAGAAATCTCACTTTGAAATAAAACCCAAATCCTGCTTTGAAATAGGGGCCAGTCACAGATTAACAAGAATCTTGGATTGTCATTCATTGTTGGCAGTGTGTTTGTGGCAAAATTTTTTATAAAAAATTAATTATGCAACAAAGCATTGGCCAGTGATGCCACAGTCATCCATCACAAGGAGTCCAAGATAGCACAGTTGGTCTTGTCCTCTTTGGGTGGAGAAGATAGCTGTTACCTGAAAATACCTCATTCTCTGAAGCCATCGTGCAGCAGCATTAAAACAGCACAAATTGTTTCTGTCTAAATTCTTTTCAGGTTATCATGTGAACAATCAGATTACAAAAATTGTCTGCAGTATGTACAATACAATGCACATTGTGTACAGTTGTTTGTTAGCTTGGTGTTCCATTTGGGTTGATTTTTCATGATTAAGTCTTTTGTTTTTACCGTCTGCAGGGACTGTGTAAGAGGCGAGCTGCTGAAGGTGTGAAAACTCCACATGAAGGATGCAATCCATGATGAATGTTGGCGTGTTGATAACAGACAGCGGATCAGATTGTAGTCTATGAAGGAGCAGCTCTAACATGGGTCAGACTTCATTCTGTAATGGGTGAAAAATGTTGTAGGAATATATAATGTAAATGGTTGTACCTGCACTACTGAGGGTGTTCAAGACTGGACAAATGTGTGTGTCAGTGGGTCGTATTGATGTTTCGTACTCTTTCAAGTAATCAGCACTTCTGCATTGCCTTGAGTTTTACATTATCTACTTTACTTTTCCTTCTGTATGTCCAGATAGAATAAGAGATAAAGAGCGGTTTAATTTTCACACACAACAAAAAAAAAGTTTAGCAGTTACAAAGATATTTACTCTTAACCTGCTTTAGTGGTGTTTTGTCTGCACAGATTTGCCAGACCTGGTAATATTGCCTTAAACGTCACCTTATACTCGTATGACTGCCCAGCCAGCTTTCAGCAACTGTGTTGTAAAGACAGTGTGTGTACAAAGTGGGGATTATAAATCCCAAGAGAATTGCTGCTATAGTTTTTGAGGAAATTGATCACTTTTTATTTGCAAAAACAAATTATTATAATGTGAAAAACTAAAAAGAAGAAAATTAAAATAATTTGTTAATTTATAATGGAAGTAGCTTGAAAACAGTTCAGTGTGCTTGCAATCAGAGTGAGGAATTCTCACAGCCAAAACAAAGCTAACTGGATATTCCCTGTTTATAGATGAAGTTGGTCTTTGGTATTTTACATATTATGCATCACTGAAATGCTGCTAAATTAGAGAAAAATCCAAAGTGAACAACCTAAGGTGCTTATCATCCTGTATTATTTGCATTTGTATTCCACTTAATTATTTTTAAACATAATATCAGAAATCTGGACTTACAGTATTATATTCACTTTAATTTCCATTGTACAGGTCTGTCAGAAGAACACGATTACACTGTAGTGTTACCCTTTCTACACATTAAAGTCTTTCATTGATAAATGGATTAAACTGACTGTTTTTTTTATTTGTGTCTTGCTACATACAATCAGTTTACTCTTATAAAAAGAAAGTAAACTTTTCAAAATCTTTAAAAATATTTGCAAACTAAAGCATTCATAGACACACTTCCTAATAAAATGTTTGCAAGACAACAAACTCTGTACAAGCAACAGAATTATGAGTAACATTTGATGTGAAAACAACCTATAGTCATGCAAAGTTTGAACACACCCAGTCAAACAAACAAAACAAACATGACTGTGTGTCCAATTTCTGTTTATTTAGCGAGGTTTACCTGTTGGATAAACGTAACCATATGTTTTTATGTGCTATAGTAGGCCATTTTATGTTTTTTTTAACAGTAGTTGTGCATTAAGATGTGCAGAAGTGTGTTCTCAGTAAAGGAAGCGCTAACATATTTTCACTTATGAAATCAACAAAGCATAATTTGTCCAGGGGCACCCAAACTTTTACATACAACTGTACACATGCATAAGCATTGAATAACATACTTATACATATGTAACATTTATCTGAGTGTTTCTAAACACTGTACATCCATAATTGCACGATGACATGAGAAGTTATACGTAGGAAATGACATCGTATTGCCTTTAGCTGTGTCTGATGTTTATTTTGCTTGTAACATCATTGAAGCATCATTCCCAAGTAATGGAATTTATAAAGGAGAGGCCTAGTGTGGCTGCAGACATAAAAAGTAATTGTGTGTACTATGCCAGAGTACATTAAAATTACTTTTATATAAATATATAGAACTGATGATATAGAACAGTGCCATAAAATGTCCAGCAGTTTAGTTTAAGGTCACTTATTGTTTCATTGAATTTTCATCACTGATTTCAAATATGTGGAGTTCACCAGTCTATATGAAACTTGACATGACTGTAGCCCCACATTGCTGAAATGGAATATGATATTTAAGGCATCCCTTAAAGTGAGGTAAGCACTTACTGGCAATAGCAGTTTCTCCAAAAATAATGCAACCTGGCCTGTACATCTCATTACGGCTCATTTTTTGAGTGAATTTAGTAGATTCTTTGACAGTATGCCAAATTGATGTGAAGTTTTGACTATAAGGGTGATCTCAAAAGCCACTTAATGTACAGTTTTGAAATTTGGCATGCTTCCATTTGGCTCACTCAACAAAATGGCTGCAAATGGCCAATCAAACTTAAGCTACCATTACATGCCTGTGGTGATGTCATGAAATGTCAAGAAAGGCCTAAACCAGTATCGTGTGATGAAATATATCAAAATTCGTTTAACTTTCATCCATTGTAGTTGTGACAACTGACATATTTCATTACCTCAAGAATTGCTTAAGCTAGCATACTAAAATTTGGTACATTTAGAGGACTCACAATAATGCATTAATTGAAACACAATAAGACTACATGTAATTAAAATCCCATTATCTCAATTTCTCCAGCAGTCCTGTTAAACACTGCAACTTGGCACACCTAAAGAATCGTCATTTGGCTTCACTTTGCAGTTACTGGCATCAGCTGTTAAATTTTGAAGTCTTGCTTTAAAAGTGTAATTCAATGCATGTACATATGTCAAGTTGCTACAAAGGCACCCTTCTTATAAAGTGTTTAATTGTAGCCACACTGCAGGCTGCACTGTACAAAAAGAGACAAAACCTCAGCCTGGCTAATGCCTCACACAGCAGCTGCCTCCAACACAAACACGGCGGCTCCTCTTCCTGCAGCCTTTTCTGACTCTGGTGCTCATTTCAGGGGATTTGAGGAACACAGGAAGCCTTTCATCTGCATTACTGTACATGTAGAATAGATTTACATATACCCACAACCATCCATACAGTCCTCAGTAATCTGTTCAGTGAAACTACAAAGCCTTGCTTAAAGGCCCCATAACCTACATTTTTCTAACATTTTATGGAACCAGCAGTTAAAAAGAATAAACAATCGTAATAAAAGGCAGGCAGAACCAACACTGATTCTTGCACCTTAACCAAGAAACAGTGGTCCATGGACATGAAAGGGCTAGGAATTAAGTTTGACACACACTGCCAGCCTTCTGGCTTTGTTTTCTGTGTTTCTTCAGTGTCAAAATCAGGTACTTATGTCTGAAAGCCCACATGCTGTGTAAAACAGGGTTTTACAGTGTTTTGAATTCATCAAGTAAAGTGTCTTAGAAAGTTAGTCTTAAAACACAATGTCAAATTCAAGCAAGCAGGATGTATTGTAGGGTTTTATTCTTAAATAACCTACAATGAGCAGAGAAACAAAAAAAAAATAAACCATGATAGGAGGCAATGATGTGAAGTTACACTGACGGTAATATCAATTTACATCTTCAAAACGGTGATGGTGCAGAGAGGAAAAGCATTAAAAGAATAATTCACATTAAAACCCATGTTAAAATATTTGTCCTCTGTCTGTACACAGTTAAAAAATAGAACTGCCTACAATCATAACAACCAGTTATTGTATTTTTTCTTTCCTCTTCTTTTTGGCAAAGTTGATATCCCTCACGTAAGCTTTTGGAAAGAAAACATTTTTCCTTTCGACTAACCCCAAACCAATACATTATTATAGTGATATCTTCAAGTAACAGATAAGGGAGGTTTTTTCCTCATTGAAAGTCATTAGACATTAAGTTAAAACCAGATGGAGACTCAAAGCTGTGCAGAAAGATTTGTAGGACACCAGAAATGAGGAAAAAAAAAAAAAAAAGAAACGTTCACATTTACACTGAAAAGTCCCTGATAGAAGCAGTTCAAGAGGAAGGAGGTGGAAGGAAAAAAAAGTTCACTTTCTGCTTGCTTAAGAAATATTGTCATATTTGATCTTACAAATCTCCTAGTTTATGGTATTGATACACAAGCATAAGTCCAGTTTTAAAAAAGGTGACACATTCACTCGCTCACGCACGCACACAAACCCATTTCATCAATTCTTCACTTAAAGCCTCTCACAATAAGTACATAATTCTTTTCCTAAAAAGGCCCACGGGTGTATTTAAGGAATTTGACTTTTTCTCTATTAAAATATAGAACATTAATAAAGGAGGTCTAAAATACAGACAAATTAAAACAATACACAAAGCAACTGGCTGTTGAACACAGTAGCTGTAGGAATCCACAGACTTCATAAGTTCAGACATCCACGTGCACTTGTGCCCAACGGGAGGGAAAGAATACCAGTGGAAAAAGTGGTCAAACTTGAGCCGCTAATGGCCTTCTGCTATGGACAGACCCCCAAAAATTTTTCACGCAAAAAGGTCTGATCAGTCTCCATCCTGTTAGAACAGCAAAGACCTAATTTATTCACCCTGTTCATCTGATCGAGTGTTTTGCTCCACATCATCTATTCCCTTGTAAGGTTCTTCTTGCTGGAATCACGTATGCTAAAAGTATTTCCAAAAAAAAAAAAAAAAAAGGTTTAAAATTCAAAGTCTTCATCTGCCATGTCGATCGCCCATGCAAACTTCTCACGCTGAGTTTTGTTGTAGATTTTTTCAACAGGGATACCCCATTTCTTGCACCTTAAAATGCATAGAAAATTAAACAAAGACATGTTACAACTTAATGATTAAAGTACATTTTCTATCAAAAAAAGAACATTGTATAAACTAAAGTATGAGTGAGTATTTGTGTGTCCTGACCATGCAACAGATATGCGTGGGTCCAGGTAGTTTAGTTTGGAGGTGCCAAGGGCAATCTGCTTGTTCTCCTCACGGTCTGTGGCCTGCACCTCCAGCTTCATCAGTTGTTCCTCTATCCTCTGCACTGCTTTCTTCTTCATCTCTACAGTTCTGAGTTCAACAGAATACACACTTAGGCAATTCTACAAGAAACATCCACCCAAACCACTGGATGGAGCCAAATTTCCCTGGGTGCCCTCCAGGCAAATATTTTCTTACTTACTTCTTGGATTTCTCATCTCTGCGTACTTTGGCATCAGCCTTGGCACTCTTCAGTTCTCTTTTAGCATCACCAAGCTGCTCCTTCTTGGCATCAATCTGATTTTAATGGACACATAATACATGTCAGGGTAAGAGTCAAAAGAGGGAAAAACAAATGACAAACTTGATACAACACCACATACTTTTGTTTGTAGATTCTGCATGGACTTCTCAAAAGTCTTGGGTGGTGCCCTCTGGTGGTTACACAGGATGGCTACAGCTCTGTTGGCCCGGTTATAGGAAAGGATCTTGGCAGGGATGTTTTCATCCGCTATAAACAAATACAGTTGTTGGAGGTTTCAAGAGGAGTTTGGGAACTTCAAACATATTTTAATCTAAAGTTCAAGGATTGACCCTGAAGAAATCCGAGGATGCTTACGGCTGGTCAGTTCCTTTAGCTGCTGCTGCAGTGTGATGGATGCATTGTAGGTACGGAACACTTTAGCCGTCAGACCATCCATAAGCTCCTGAAGATGCTTGTTCAGAATGGTGGTCTGGGGGTGTTGAGGGACAGGGGTATTTCAAAGAAATAGAAAGTCACTTATTCAGCAAAAAAAAAAAAAAAAACCCACACCACACACTTGACATGGCAATCGTTCCTGGCCAGTCAACGGTTTCAGGTAAGTGCCACTATGTATTGGAATAATTAGTGGGTGACACAACGGGTATCCGCACATCAGACAGGATTTGATTCCCATTTTGGGCACGAACACTTAGAGTTCTTAGAAAACAATCTTAAAAGATACATTTGACTTCTATAAAATGATTAAACTAAAAAAAATTAGAGCGTACATACATTTAGACGGTCAAACAGGTCATCTTCTGGCTGCTTGTTCTCCATGAAGAGTTGTAGATTCTTAAAAACCTGAGGACACATACCCAGATGTGCACAACAGTAAGATGAAGAAAAGATAAGCATCTACACAAGGTTTTAATGCCACTTCTGAACAAACCATTAAGTCTCATTTCAGGAAACATTCTGCTTACTCTTTTCTCCACAGGGACTTTATTGTAGTAGCGGATTGAATCTTTTCCCAGGAAATCAAACTCCACCACGTATTCCTGGCCATCTTTCTCTGGATACAGGTTGAGATGCTCCACTCGAAGTGAACAACAACCCACTGTATCTGCTGTTTCACCTTCCTCTTTTTCATTTCCTGCTCTCAGCGCCAGCTACAAGCACACGCATACAAAAAAATTAACTTTCCCCCTCCATTTTCATGGTCATCTTATGTGCTAATAAAAAAATGTGAGAGCTTGGAAGTAGCTATTTGACGTCTGCAATGTGTATATTGTCTGCGATGTGTATATTTTAATAAGAGTCAAGTTAGACCATAAAATTTTCACAAGCATTAGATGTTCCAAAGGCATATATGTTCAATGCCAATGCACTGGCAAATTACATGCACAGATGTATGAAAAAAGTAAAAACAAAGCTGCAAGAGACCTTGTCAATGAAGTAGAGGGCCACAGCTCTCTGCCTGATCCTCATTTCCTTAGACTTCCAGTCCTCCCTGTATTGAGCCCGTAGACGATCGACACACTTTTTCAGCCGACGAGCAGTCTCATACTTCTGCCAGTCTTTCTCTCCCTGCAAAATCCAGCACAAATATTTGAAGAACCTTAACCTTAAGACATTTAACTTCACACAGGGTCTTGCTGGATAAATTCAACAAGAGGCAACAGTATGTGCAGGTCATCAAATATTACAATCAAACTGATAAAGGAGATGCTGTATTTTCACCTTGATTCTAGAACTGGGGTTCAGCATGATGTACTTGATGGCACCTTGGATGTTCTCAGTCCAAGACACCAGCCATGTCACTTTGTTGTCATGCCTCACCTCTTTCCATTTGGTTCCTGGAGGGGGCTTAGGATACTGAGAGTCCCTGAGGATGAAAGATTTTCTTTATTAAAGTGCAGATTATTATTAAAGATTTTGTTTATTTGGTTTTAGTAAGGAAGCAGTTATATTAGCAAGTGTCCTCAAAGCAAGATTTTTTAACCAACAATGGTGCTCAAATAAAGGAAAATCTTTCATCCTACTTGTTAAACACCCTCAATACACTTCAAATTTATAACAATACCCACTATTTCATAAGGTTTGCTACTAAAAAAATGTTAAAAAATAAATTTAAAAAAAGAGAGCGAGAACACTGAAGAGACCCTGAAGCTATCGTGCACAGGCTCACAAAAACCCAAAGTGCAAGCACACATTTGGTCAGTGTGTGTAAATTTAGCCGCACTTGCTGCAGTTGATGATGATGTCCTGTGGTCGGATGCGACGCTTTAACATTCCCATTTTTGGATGATCTCCTCTGCCACGGAACAGGCCAGGCGGCTCAATACGAAAGTTAGCGATTCTCTCTCGGTGATTGTCCATTACACAGAAACCATATTCCTGCAAGATGCGCTCATTTTCTTCTTTGATTTTCTGGAGAAAAGGAGACAAATAAATATTATGTTGGTATCTGCATTTGTATTGCTATACTATGGGAACAACAATTTGACAACACAATAGTATTATTGAGCATACCTGTTTATCTACTTTAGTCATAGCTTTCCTGGCCTCTGACTGAGCTTTAAAATATTCACTCATCTCCCGAAAATCGCACTTGTTCAAGTCTGTGAGCTTTCCCTTCTCTTCTGAGGTCATTTCCTACAACAAAATTTAAAATATTTCACAAGTGCACTTTTTTCATGGTTTTGAATGGATATCGTCAAAATGCTTAAATACGGTTACCTTTCTCCAGTCTTTAAAGAAGTTCTTCCGGAATATGTCCTTGGTAGTATATTCGTGGTCCAACATTTTAGCAAAGAAAGTTGCTACTTCCTCTGCCTCTGGGCTAAGTTTCATGGGTTTTCCTGAAAAGAGAAACAAAACATTACACACAGAATAACAAAAGGGTGAGCAAAGGGGCCAACTGTCTATCCAATTCAGCAGCTTCAAATTCAGCTTTAAAAAAGGCCATTTTGCAGTACTGTGCATTTATAAACTAATGCAATACAGAAAAACATACAAGCAGAAGATTTAAGGTCTTACCATCATAATAGAACTTGACATTGCTAGGAAGAGGCTCATACGGTGGAGCAAACACAGGCCCTTTATGCTCTAGAAACCGCCACTTCATTCCATCGGTGTACCTCTCCTCTTCCCACCTACCAGTCATTAAACGGCACAAAGAGAAGAAAAAATAAATGCATATTTTAATGCACAAACAAAAACCCTTCAGACAGCAAACCCAGAATGACATTTATATACAGAATTTCAGTGGTTGACAAAGAGAAATACGATGCAAAACATAATCTGAGAAAAAAAGAACCTATACCATTTCCACTTCTCCTCCGGCTCCTTCTTTGTTTTCTTTTTGCCATCTGTCCCTACTTCCCCTTTCTTGTTCTTAGTCTTCTTTTTTGGCTTAATATCCTGAAAATAAAAAGTTAAAAGTGGCAGATTGCTTTTACTGCTCAAAAAGACAATTGGCTGAAATGTAAGTGGGTAAATGGTTGAAAATGTGACTGCACCTCTTCCTCCTGTTTCCTTTTCTTTGCTTTCTTGTCAGCTTTATCATTCTCGGTTTTGATTTTTTTAGGCTTAAATTCAGCACTGGGAAGGGGAAGCATACAATGTTATATATATATATATATATATATATATATTTTTTTTTTAAATTAAGTTTGTCAATCCATAAATGCTTTGTGACACTGCAGGTGTGTAGTGCAGTGATGTAAACAGAAGTCTGAATTGTCATTGCAATGAGAATGATTAGAAAACTGTAAAGATTTTGTTCTAGTCACTTACTCATCATCATCACGCTCTCTCTTCAGTGACTTGTTTTGCTTGGGCGAGTGGTAGAAATCTTCATTTTCTGGCTCAGACTTTATGCGAGGAGGGCTGTAAAGAGACAGATTTAATTCTTCCTTTATTGACACACCAATCAGCCATAACATAAAATCCACCTGCCTAACATTGTGCAAGTCCTCCTTGTGCTGCCAAAACAACTTTGTTGAGGTATGGTATCTGGCACCTAGATGTTAGCAGCAGATCTGCAAGTTGCAAGGTGCAGCCTCCATGAATCAGACTAGTTCGTCCAGCATGTTCCACAGAGGCTCAATCAAACTAAGATCTAGGGAATTTGGACGGCAAGTTAACACTTGATCTCAATGCTCCTCAAACCATTCTTGAACAATGTTGTTTCCAGTGTGGCTGAAAGGGGCCAGTGCCATTAAGTAATACTATTGCCACAAATGGTTGTTTTTGGTCTGCAACAAAGATGAAGTAGATAATACGCGTCGGTAGCTTTGACATGAATGCTAGGATTGAAGGTTTCTCTGCAAAACATTGTCCAGAGCATCATACTGTCCATGTTGGCTTGCCTTCTTAACACAGTGCATCCCCCCTCCACCTTGATGCTCACATGTCCACTATAGTTGATTTGGTAGTGGACTGGCACGGTGTATTCTGACAACATTCCATCAAAGCCAGCAATAAACTTTCCAGCAAATCACGCTATAATAGCTCTTCTCTGGGTCTGGACCAAGCAGTTCCCAACACACATGAATCAGCTTTGGATTCCAATGACCCTGTCACCAGTTCACTGGGGCACTTATGGTAGGTACTACTAATGGGAAAACCCCACAAGACCTGCCGTTTAACACTGTGACTGATCGGTGTACTTTTAAACTGAATTTTACTGATTGAATATGTTCAATTCACACAGAGTAAATCATTGTAAAAGCCATTGGAAAGGGATAAAAACGAATGTGAAAGTGAAACAAGGAAAAAATTTCAGAAGAAATGAATCTAAAATTTTCCACTTTAGTATTAATTTTGAAAGAACGGCGTATGAATGTGAACAGACTAAGTAAAACATGAAAACAAGTGTGTCTTAGACTTGCATCATCCGTCAGAACCTGTCCTGCTTACTCACCTAGCAAAGCCATTCTCTCTCTCTTTCTTTGACTCGCCATCAAAAGACTAAAGTAGGAATAAAGAAAGACCATTAGAAAAGTTACATTCCACAGTGGGTTCATCATAGCTTTACAGTGGCAAATTAGAGCATTCAGAGTGTTGCAAATAGAGAAAGTTTTCACCCTTTCCTCCTTCCTCTTTTCTTTGTACTTGTCCTTCTGCTTGTCTGAGGATCCATCTTTGTGCTTCAGCTTCTCTTTGTCTCTGTGTTTTTTATCTGAGGAGTCCTTGTGCTCACTGCCAAAGTACAAAAAAAAAACCATAGTAAAGCACTCACAGCGCAATGCAGGAGGACAGTCATGTTTATGTTTATGGGGAAAGCTGTATAATGCCAAAATTCCTTCCTGTGGCTCTGCAGACCACACCCTGCTTATCAAAACACCAGGCGAGAGTCCACATCAGCAGAGTCTGACCATAAACCTGACACACACACACACACACACACACACACACACACACACAGCAATAGCAGGGTGTAGAAAGAGGCTGTGGTTGAAAAAGAAAGCAGTGAGTCATACCTGTTGCTGTACTTTGATTTCTCACGTTCTTTGTCCTTCTTGTGGTCCTTGTGTTTGTGTTCCTTGTCCTTATACTTATCTTTGTGTTTGTGAGAATCTGCCAAGGGGAAAATTAAAAAATTATGCAGCACAGTGAAGGGACATAAACACCTGGCAGTAATACTCCTCCAGTGGAGCAGCAAATGCATCCAACTGCCAGATTCAGAATGTCAGTAAATGTGCTTTAACTGCAATTCACACAGGACTGGAGCGATAACAGAGAACCCGACGCCAACTTTTAAATTGGAGATTTGTTTTTGGTTGTAACATTCTGTGTTACAGCTATGCCATCAACTCTCACCAATGGCGGCAACAAAAAAAAAAATTCAGGCCTAGAACACATTATCCAAAGAGGGGAAAAAAGAAAACCCACACTAAAGGGTACTGAAAATCCTCACCATGCAGTACTTTTCTAGGATAAGATCAGTTTCAGTTTTGCAGCTTTAGAGTAAAGCTCATACCAGGTCAACTCGCATAGATAAAAGCTGCGTATTTCCAGCTGCCTGATCTCCAGCTGCCATGTTAGTCAAACCATGTAGATTTTGGCACTTCTCTACTCCAGCTATGGAGGTGTCCATCCCATGCATTGCCCTTGGCAGAAGAGGGTGCGTTTACAGTGGACCCTTTCTCTATAGGTTCAGCTGGGGACCTATGATTTAGTAAGAGTTCTAAATGGTTCAGGGTACATTGAAACTGCTGCTTTAGCAGTGTGTGTGTGTGAGGCGTTTCCACATGCCTCAGGTGCACTCAGCATTACACTCTGTTCTGCCATCTGCATGCATGAGCCCAAAGCCATGGAGACGAACAGAGTGAAGAATTATCCAAACCCAAGTGCATGTGCACATCCCCAATAAACACCTATTAGCATTACAATTGCAGTGTTACACATGGGTGTTCCAAAGGATGCAAAGGAAAAACTTTCAGAAAACAAGCTGAGCCTGAATGGAACTCAGACACATTTTTAACTGACATTAATTAAACTACAATTCTTTTACTACCCATTTTTTTTGCATTTACCAATGCAATCCTTTCTAGAGGCAACACAACTCCTTTGTTTCTTTTCATCATACATTTAGGTTACTACACTGTCCCTCAACAATACACTAATCAGCAGCCTGTCTGGAACATTCTGTTTATTTTATGTTCTTCTAACCTAACTGGCCAACAGACTGGCTGTGTAACGAGTTTAAACTGTTCGGCATGGAAGTATGGCCCTTCAACCAAACACATGGACATGTGGAGGACAGGAGTTTGTAAATGGCGCCCTCTGGTGTTTCAACTCCTTCAGCCTTATTGAGGTCAAAGTGGTCCAACACCAACTAACCCACCCACAATATATTAAAGTTTTATTATTGTGATGACAAGTAGAAACTTTTATACATTCATCACTTTATACACAGAACTTATCTTCATATCCTCTTTGTCATATCAAAATCTCTAATCTCTACTTCTGTTTTTCTGTATTTTTCCAACATGATTGGAGCATGGCAGATGCCCTGTACATGACATTTTATGAGGAGTGTAAATATATATTTGGTCCCAGATTAATGGGTTAACACCTTATTTACTTTCATTTACATTTATTCATTTGGCTGACGCTTTTATCCAAAGCGACTTCGAAGACATGGAGCAGAGTAGTGGGACGTTACCTTGCTCAAGGGTACCTCAGTAGTGCCTGAGCTGGGACTTGAACCTGCGACCTTCAGGTCCCCAGCGCAATGTCCTAACCACTAGGCCACCACTGCCCACTTTCACTTAAAGCTACGAATGTTTATTTCTCCTTCTCCTGCAAAGTTGGCATTTAGGAGAGAGATGCATTTGTTAGGCTAACAACTTCTTGGGCCTTAAAAATTTATTTTAGGCAGTAGAAAGCAGTTAGTGTAGGCATACATCTATAGCTGTAGACATACACTACAAACAGTATTTACTATAATATTTGAGAACAGCTGTTCTTACTTCTCAAATACATCCAATTCATCATAAAGCCATGTAATTCTGCAAGTGCCTTATGTTACAATGTGAAACAAAAACTCTAGTGTTACAAGAGGCACGGCAGCAAAATTCAAAACAAGTGGATGAAACAGGTTTGCTCTTTAGAAAAGTTCATTCGTCGCCATTATACAGTATGCCTTCAAAATTGCACAACGCTATACATCTGTACCTGTTACAGCGTGCAGGTTGAGGGCAAAGTGGAGCTGAGGTTTCAACAAGAGTTTATGCTGTAGAAACCTGCACACTTCCTCATGCCACCTGAAAACTGCATGCAACGCAACACAGACCTCACATGGTCAGGCTTGCGTTTAAAGATGCGAAGTGTAATGGTCAACATCACAACAGCCTCAGTACACTGACCTAGTTTAGTTTCTTTAGCTTAAGTTCAATTGTGAAAAACTTAAGTGGTACATTAACATTTACATGCTAAATGTAACTTGCATTTGAACAATCTTAATTTCTAATTTAAAATCTAAAATCCTATTCTTTTTAATGATTTGAATGTGTATCAGCTAAATCCACTGTACTGTCTCAGTAAGAGACTAATTTCAAATAACTGTCATGGCAGTTCCTAAGGGTCTAAATCTTTACTTTTTGAAAGAAATGCCGAAGTACTGAAGAGTTAAAAGGTAAAAGCATAGCACATGAATAACTTACACATACATTTTTAGGCAGAACTTTTATTTAAAACAAGGAATAATCCTCTTGATTATAACACACGATGTGTGTCTTTGAATTTATGTACATATCTACCATATTAAACATACCTGAAGAATTTGAAGTCTTTATTTTGCACTTTTAAACTTCTGATTAGTGTCTTAATTATGCTCACAACTGCTGTACAAATACGTGTTGTGACTTGTCTACGTCCAAAAAGCTTTGTATTAAAAACTACAACAGATCAGTGTTGTAACAGTTCATGACAGTAATGATTGTATTAAATGTTATTCTTTAAAAAATGAATAACACACCGTTTCCATCACTGAAACTACTACGAAACGCTGTGTGTATGTATGTATGGCCTAACGTCTTTTCCCATAGTGTGTAAACCTACAGCATGAAGGTACAGCTCACCATAAACGAGTTGTAAATCCGCATCAGCACTTAGGCCACCCTTTAAGAAAGACTTTAGACAACTAGTGTTAATCTAAGCTCATTTTAAGTAAGGAACTCCAGCTTATCGACTCAATTTCCTCAGTATAATGAGGAGAGATCCGACGGTTCTGCTGCTCCTCCATATCATGTCCATCTTAATGTTTCTACATTCAGACCGTTGGAGAAAAAGAAAATGGCGCAGAGACTAAGTCCGTAACCCCCAAACCCCGACTTTCAAAACCACTAGAACGCAAGGCCTGTCGCCTTTTCGCAAAACGAAAGCAGTATTTAGAAAACTGATCTCTTTATTTACCAGAATCCGAGGTCAAAGTTACTAAAAAGACAACATTATCCCAGTTTCTGAGGCCTAAATGTGAACAATAGGCGGCTGTCACAGGGAGAGGGGACTTAGTCTCTGGACGCCATTTCTGTCCCTAGTAACTAACGGAGAGAAACACACAGAAAACCACTGTCTTTATCGGGGTAAATCGACAACACTCACCACCATATCTGGATCCAGAGTCAATCTGTGAAATAAAAAGGGGGGTATAAGTCAATCAAGACATCACCAGTTCGCTAACTTTAAACTTACAACCGGACAGTTAGCACGTTAGCGCACTTAAGCTAACTCGATAAAAAGCGAAAAACAAAACCAACATCAAGCCTAAACAAATAAAATATTGTGAAGTGAACTTACACCATAACCACGGAGTACTTTAACTATTAGTGTAGAAAATCCGCCGATAAATATAGAAATGTGACTATTTATTGTTCTGCGCTCAACACTAGTAGCTACAGTAGCCTGTTAGCTTAGCACTACTGGTTAAAGCCGCTGTGGTGTAAACAGCAGCGGTAGTAATAATCGAAAATATACAAAAGACATTTAGAAAACTTTACCTGAGAATCATTGTGGGAATGGTCCCCGCTCATTTCCAGTATTACTTGATTCTATAAACAAGCTAAAAACCGTGTGAGAGTAAAACGCCGGCGCGCAGCTGCGGCAGAAATGGAGAAACTCGCGTTGTGTAACAGACTAAGTCCGAAATCTCAGCAAGTGCGCATGCGCGGAACTTTAAAGCAGGGGGCCCACGCTTGCCTCTTTAAGCTCCGCCTACATAACGTGCATACACAGGGACAGCGCCATTCTAAAAATCATGATCCCTGCTCCCTATCCCCTTCACAGTGAACACCCGGGCTACTGGGTTTTTGGATTAAACTAATAAACTGTCAAAATAAATTTACGACTACGCCAACAAAATCAGGTCCTGTAACCTAAGGAAGCAGATAATGTTAATTAACTTATTAAATAATATTAAATAATTATAAAATAAATTTCATTTCCTGTTCATCTTCAACATATTAGCATTTAACCAGGTCTAAAAACACAATAAGTGGCTCACTTGCGCATGCAAATACGTACGTTACTGTACTTAAGCACTGTTTTGGAAAACCTATACTAAAAAAACCTCACAACTATGCTATTTAGTCTTGTACATGGACCAGTATCCCCCAACCCCACCAAATAAGGTTTAATAGACTAAAAACAATTTACCTTCTGAGTCAGTCAGCAACAGAATATACAGAGCCTTCTAGAATTATTGGGACCATTATTTAATGAGTTTAAAAGGCTGTTTTAAATCATCCTTAATGTTTAACATATCATGTCTTTACACAACAAATAAAGAACATACATATATCCCACATAACACCCATTACCATAGGAAAAAAAGTAACAGGTGATTGCAAAATACATTTATTTAGATAAATGGCAATGACACACTTTCATTTAATGTGTTGTGCAGCTCCCCTTTGCCAACAGAATGGCCCTAAGTCTTCTCTTGTAATGTTTCATTAAACTTGAGAACACAAAGGAAGGGATCTTCAAACATTCCTCAGTGCAGAAACTTGCCTCTTGACTACTGGGAGAATTTGGGTCTTGGGTCCTCTTGAGCTCAACTCACAGGTTTTCTTTTTTTTAGGTTACCTATTAATTTTCTGTTCATTTATCAATTTTTGAGTGCATTTTGACATTGATGCTTTGGATTTTGGTCCTGCTGGAAGGTCCAACCACAACCGATATTTAGTTTCTCTTTTTTAGATTATGATGTAAGATCATCTGGTACTTTTTGGATTCCACAGTGCCTTTTATGTGAACAATACTGCCAGGAGAAACAGCCTTACATCATCACAGATTCTCCATGATATCTAATGTTTGGTATTAAATGCTTATTTCTGTAGCCATCTTTATTTCTACACCAAGCCCACCTTGAGTGTTTTGAGTCAAAGAGCTTAATACTTGTATGACCACAGCACTCTGTCTTAGTTACAAGTTACCCTTGAGCAAGGTACCGTCCCACTACACTGCTCCCCGGAGGCTGTTGATAGCTGCCCGCTGCTCCACATGTGATCGGTTAAATGCAGAGGTTGTATGAGGTTATGTCTGAGATAGTGACCTTAAGATGCTACTAAACTCAGCAAATTCTAAAACTGTGGTCTTTGAAGCTTCTAAATAATTGCCGTAACTGCTAACATGGGCATTTCAGGCCAAGCAGCTATTTCTTGATTTGTGCAGGTCATTATATGTTTGACTTTATAAGGTGGAATGTTTTTCAATCTTTCCCCTTGTTTATGAATGAGTTTGGGATTTTAAACCCATGTCACCTCATTTTTTATACTCCAGTGAAGCAGGAAATCATTGATGCTTAAAATTTCCTAAACACTTAGCCCAACTTAAGATTAGTTAAACATGCATAGGATTATTCACAATTTCCAGTTCATTCATTCATATTATTTGGGATGTCAATAATTATGAAATAGGTCATTTTGTTTCATTTTTTTAAACAATGCTTGCTTTATTCTCACAATAAACTTTCCTCAAATAAATGTAAAATTCTTCCCATTTTAAATAATATATTAAGAAGTGATTTTTTATAAGCCATTTTAATCATTTTTTGGTTGGGTTTTAATTCAGGTCACTGTAATTTAATGATACAGCTAAAACATTTAGAAAGCTGTAGAAAATATGTCCAAAATTACAAGTAGAGCTAAAATGCAGGAGTAGATCAATGCACAACATGCAAAAAAAGAGAGAAACATAGTAATTCATTTCTTATTAAACACAGGACAAAATAAGCAATCTATGTTTTATTTCTTCTAGACTCTAAAAACACTGTTTAGACAGATTACGCAAAAATGCATCTGAGTAAACAATACAGCTGCCATTTGAAGAGTACACTAATTCATGAGGTTTAAATCTTGAAACAGTATTTAAGAATGAATGCAGGTATGAAAACACTTTCACTAAAAACACCACATTGTGTGTCAGTGAAGGCTATCCCATCAGTGCATCAGTGAAGTGTGTTTTTAGTCTGTAAGGCTGCCCTGCATTAGTGTTAACATATGTGTTTTTTTAATCATTGTGTGTGTTTAGTGGCAGATGCCACGAGGGGTGGGTTGCTGGAGGACTATGCGTTGATGTGGGTAGTGCAGGGATCGCTGGTGAACCCGGTTCCGGCGTTGAATGCAACGATGACCCAGCTGGCGGTTGACTGGAACCCGATGAACTCTAAACCCCTGGACCGGTTTAGGCTGAGCTAGATCATCAATCACATGCTCATGAGAGACAGGAACCTCTGGATCACTGCACACACACAACACATAGCTAAGGATTAGAGTTAAGCCTCCCCAAGAAATAACACACCCTATGTGTCCAGTTTATTCTTAACACCTTTTTTAGCTACACTTATTGCGAATTGTATCAAAAACTACCACTGAGGTGGACTAGGTTTACAGTTACTGACTCCACATCTGTTACTGGACATACGTTATATACATTAATAAAACAGGCATTGACAGCAGCAAAATGGTTGTGGGAATGTGTGATGTAAAAACTTTAATTGCTATTTCTGTAAGGGGAGCTGAGGCTCCCCCTAGATGGGCGTGCAAGGTCGGCCTCTCCTGAATATTAGGTGCCACGCCCCTCCCAGCTGGAACTCATGGGGACTAATCAGGGCAGGACTTTAAAGGGGAGCCAGACCGGCAGGATGGCGCGAAGTCTCGTCAGTTTCCTGCGATTCTAAGCGTTTATAGGTTTGTATTTGGATTTTTGGTTTTGACTCTATTTTGTACTTGGATTCTGATTTTTGCCTTTGCCCTTGATATACCTGTTTGCCGTGTTTTTGACTTCTCCCTGGATTTTTGACTTTGCCCTGATCATTCTTTGATGTACCTCTTTGCTGTGTGTTTCGACCTACCTGCCTGGACTACGTTTCTGAGTCGGATTGCCTGTGACACAGTTTGTTTGCTTCGGTGTTTGACCTTCCTTTGGCTAAGTGGAATTCTCATTAAACATCTTAAATTTTACCTGTGTTTGTCTCCTGCCTCACTACAGTACGTGACCATTTCCTTCATAGCTTGTTCTGCTATGGAGGAGGTTTAAATTTAGTGAATTCGCCCCGAGGTCCCTTAAACTCCAGGACCCTTGACACCTCACCATCTGTAGACCAAATAGACCATTTTAGACTAAATGTTCTCTTTGCTTCTTTGTTAACTTACCCATGACCATATCTCTTATCAAGGACACTCATAGCTGGTTAAAACTGGTTTTGACACGTGGTAAACAAACAGTATTTCTGAATTAGTATTGACCATCATTCAGTGTGTTCAAAGACATTCAATGCAAATTGAAGCTCTGCGCTCATGAACTTCCTGCCTAATCTTCTCTTAAGGAACCTCGATTGGGAGAATGCTTTTTCCAGCAGTTGCTCTCTCTTTTAAATAAAACCTTTAAAAATAATTTTGGTGAATCCTGACCTCTCCTTGAAGACCCGCCAACACTCAGTAACACCTAGTTCATTCAAGTTTTGCATGTTAATTTAGAAGTTTATCATACCCGTATGACCTTTCTACGGTTTTATTAACATTCAGTAGGTAATTACTGTACAAAGACTGTCAAACACATTGTTATAATTGTTGCTCAGTGACTCAATGACTGTAATTTAAGAAAAAACAAACAAAAATTGCACCACTTTGCACCTTTTCCAGATTCAGTTGGCCAAGTCAATGGGTGATCAAGTTTTGCTTCCTTCATTTAACAACAGATATATAAGACTAAAACTTAAAAAAACCCACAGAGGTCAATAGTCACCCAGTAGTCACAAAAACATTACTGTCAATACATTGTCCACTTCTCTCAACCTGCTCAAAGGTGGCGTATACTTCCCAATGCAGTTAGGACACATTTTGACTTTTAACTCTACAAATAAATAAGAATTTATGGAGTAGCTGAACGGTGCAGCTGTTTTAAGACACCAGATTTGCTGAATTCCAACTCCTCTACATGTCCACATACATCACTCAAGCACGTAGATGCTAGATTTATATTAATGATGGTTTCTAATTATAAAATGTGTTATAAATTCTTTAGTATAACCAGTTATTTGTCAATGCCTGTATGGGGTTCATGCACATAAAGGGGAGCCTACTCAGGGCCTGTTGGGGCCCTGAGTAGCTCCTTCAGTAACAGACTGTTACACCCTGTATGCAAGAAGGAGCGCTACCGCAGGTCT
>JBBPDA010000132.1:7907857-7937780 GCA_037974385.1 Arnoldichthys spilopterus | reverse complement strand
ACTGACACAACCCCATACCATGACAGACCCTGGCTTTTAGACTTGTTGCTGGTAACAGTCTGGATGATCCTTTTCTTTTTTGGTCCGGAGCACATGGCGTCCATTTCTCCCAAAAAATACCTGGAATATTGATTCATCTGACCACAGTAAACATGAGATTAGTACTGGATGACCTAAGGGAGCGAGGTGGGGAATAGGGTACGAGAAGTTGGCTAAGATATGAAGGGGCAAGATTGTGTAGGGCTTTAAAGGTGAGAAGTAGTATTTTAAATTTAATGCTGGATTCAATAGGGAGCCAATGTAATTGGAAGAGGATGGGAGTGATGTGGGATGATCGTTTACTATGAGTAAGAACTCTGGCAGCAGAGTTTTGGATGTAAAACATGGTCACATGTACTACAGTCAACCTGTCCCTTGTAAGTTACTGGTTGCCAGTTTTCTCCAGGTAACTCTTCTGTTAAGATGTTTCCTGTAAATGTGCTTATTTTCATGCAGTTCCAAATTCTCAACTTTTTTTTGTTTGTCTGCTTCAGTTCTCTTCTGCCCCCTTAAGCTCCAACACATTAAAACTAATCACTCAGGAACATGTGCACTGCTGAGGAGGGTGCTCAGTTCAGCCATCCCTCAGAAGAGCTCAGTAAAGCAGAGATAAATGATCACATTGATTTATCAGTCTACTCAGGCTTTAGCAGAAATGTCTGCATGTGTAAAGAGTCTGCTGAGCTCCCCGTTTTCTTTCTAAGAAGCTTGTTTGCTACATGTCAGTGAGTGATTTTAAAATATCTAATAAAAATGTTGACAGTGTTTATTTTAGAGTTGGAAAGCTCTTTTTAAATTTAGTATAAATATATAAATATAATATATAAATATAATAAATGCAGAGGTCACATTTCGTTGTGGTGCTTGAGTGTGTTCACAATGACAAATAGTCACCTTCACCTTCACTTCATTAGACGCCTTCCTTGGATAATAGGCTCTTCTGACCATCACAACCAAAGACACAACAGTCCACATTGTCTTCACATGCTACTCTCACACATATTATGTAAAGCAAATCGACTCCGACCAGGAGAGGAATCAACTGTAGGTGGGTGGAAAGAACATGTGCAGTGGGAGTTTGGTATTTGGTTGTCTATAATAAGCGTAGCATTAGACATACTTCAAAAGCTATGCAAAACCCAAAAGAGAAATGATCTGGTCTGAAAAAGCAAAGCGTAGGTTCACAGTATAGAGCATTTGAAAAAAAGCAACACAATAGGGACACTGACAATAATAAAAGCTCTTCATTTACTTGAATTTGATTTTGAATGAAATTAAAGTGGAATAACAAAACTCTCTATAAAGTTCTGATATAATTGTGATCAATGGTGAATTATATTTCAAAGTCCATGACCAGTTCTTCAGTTTTTCAGGACTTTATCTCCCTCTGCTGGCTGTGTGAACAACCCTCAACTCAGAAGATTTAATGACACAAGACAAAATGTATGGAAACACAAGGCGACATACAGATAATGATAATACTGCGAAACAGGTTAAACAAGTTTGTGTTCAGAACAGGTTGCTGTGTTAAAAGCACAAAAGTTTTGTACAGTCTATAATAGGAAAGAAACATTTTTCAAGATCAGCAAATGGACTGCACTGACTAGTTGGAAGTGGACACTCTCACATTGAAGTTTTCCTTTCATTTCACCACAGAAAACTCTTATTAGCTTCACTCATTAGCTTCACTAATGATGTACTTTTTGGTTAACACAGTCCCAGGGAGGCATAAATATAGGCATTATTATATATGGCTAGACGAGTCTCCAGAACGGGTCTTGTGGAGTGTTTCAGTTATGCAGTACTTCATACCTATTGAAAATGGTCCAAAGAAGGACAACTGGTGAAAGACTGACAGGGTCATGGGCACCCAAGGCTTACTGGTGCATGTGAGGAGTGAAGGCTAGCCTGTCTGGTCTGAGCTACTGTTTAAGTGAAATACAGATGGCTGATTGGTGTATTTAGCCTGGTGTTCCCATTCATTTGTTGAGATACACACCCTTGCAGTTTTTGATTTTACTGCAGGTAATATATTCTTCACACAAACCACACACATCTGCAGGCCTAAGAGAAACTTTCTAGTCCATTTCAAGCATGGACTAATGATAGGCTTGCTGTTCATCCATCCCATCCACTTAGAAAAACATAATGGGAATAACAGAGCACTCAAACCGGTAGTGAACTAAAACTGCTCAGCACACTTTCTACACAAGTGTTTGCCCTTAGAAAGAAGTGAAAGTGACTTATTTGTCATTGTGAACACACTTAATGTGCACCACAATGAAATGTAGTGAAGTTTTCTTTTCATTTCACCACAGAAAACTCTCATTAGCTTTACTAATGATTTACTTTTTGTTTTGTCCCAGTTTTCGGCCTGAGGAACTCATTTCCAGTTCCTCCCACTGGCTTGGCTTTTTGAGCTGCTGCTAACGCAAAGTCATTGGAAAGCTCAACACACTTGGAGAGGAGCACTAATCTCCAGTTCTGCCAATTGTGACTCTTTGACTCCAGGTTACATATGGTCATTCGTGGCCATCCAAAAAATTTGATCTCCCAGTGACAGGGCCAATGTTTACACAGTTGTGCCATTAGGGAGCATAGGAGGCTTAATCAGCCATAACATTAACATCACTGATAGGTACAGTAAATAACATTGACTATCTCATTATTTTATTACAATGGCACCTGTGAGGGATGGGTTATATTATGCCTCAAATGTACAGTTTTTGAAGGTGATGAGCTTAAAGCAGGAAAAATTGATGGATCTGAGTAATTTTGACAAAAGCCTTATTATGATGGAGGGACTAATGAGCCGTTGTATGTTTGTCATGTGTTTAAGACCATAACATTATAAGCAGTTGTTCCAGGTTAGGTGCCATTGATTAAAGAGTTGGAACCTCTTAAGACGCTGCAGTTGGGCATCTAGGATGTGGTGCTCTTCATGCTACTAAAACATGTGCTATCATCATGTCAAGATCTAAACTCTCTTAGGCTTTCAGAAAAAACGTTGTGCATGCCTATGAGGGTAAAGTGAAATAAATCCTTTCAGTGTAAAATCGTGATCGTGAATGGTATAGATTTCAAACATTTTAAACAACTACCAATTTGTCCAGAACCCGCTGCCCCAGCAACTGAGAATAGGCAGTTTAATGTAAAAAGAAGTCTTCAGATACCCCAAACATTGGTGTTCGAGCTGAATGCCAAAACTACTCTGTAAAAGTACATTTTACTGCCGCTATATGGATGCCGTGTGTATCTCTACAGTATTTTATTAATCATTTATTAACAATTTTTTTTTACAGCAGTGTTGAAGCTTAGAAACTGTCCCTCCTCAGGTCATTTTAATGAATGAGAAGTCAGTGCTCTGTCTTAAAGATCACTCATTGTACCTCTCTGTCCTTCAGCCACTGTAGGCTTGCAATAGCATTGTGTCATGTTGAAAGGTAAATCTTCTTTTTAAATTTCCAACTAACAAGTTCCCCAGGCTGATTGCCCAGATGAACTAAGTCGTCACTTAACTCCAGTCAAATGTAGTTCAGGTTTGGTCTCATCTGTCCACATTTTTTGTCAGGTTTTCAGTCTGGGTGTGTTTACTTTTCCCTTGCCATGTGCTTATGTCTCGTGTTTTGTTTATGTTCTAGCCACGCCCATGTCCCGCCTTAGTTTCACCCTGTTCACCTGGCCCTTGTTTGTTGACTCCTCCCTTACCCAGGTGTATCTTTACTTGTCTCAGTATTTAGTATCTTGTGTTTGGTTTAGTCTTGGTCTGTTAACTGTTGCAGCAACCCTGTTTGTCAAAATCTGTCTTGTTTCATGTTTTGCTTTGGGTTTTCCATGTGCTCCTTGTCTCGTGCCCTTAGCCATGCCCTTGTCTCTCGTTTCCTGTCTCCTCCCGTCACCTGTTTTTGTTTCACATCCCAATTTAACCTCCTGGCTTTTCCTTAGTCCTTGTCGGTTGTTGTCGTAATTGTCGTTATCACCTTGTCACCTTATCAACTACTTGCACTTACTTCCAACAAGCTCGAATCGTGACAGTTTTGGCCATGTTAGGGTATCTTTAAAAAATACACAGTGAGTTAGTTTAACATACAAACCAGAAATAAGTCAACTTTATTTACAGGAAATAATTAAATAACTGGTTTAAAATGGACAGGATTCAAAGAAAGAACAGTTCAGATAATTAAATCTATTCATCCTGAATCAAAAAAGAATTCTGCTCCAGTGACAGATGAATACATTGCACCAAAGTGTTTTAATTTTGATACATTTTTAATCACTCTCCTATATAAATCAGATTTGTGAGCACTTGTGATTTTGTTGCCACATGCACACAGTGGCTTTGCTGTGAAAGCTTGTGGCAGTTTCACAGTTGCTCTCCAGATATCCTCCCTGATCAGTGACCTTCAGCCATCCAGTGTAAAGAGACTGCCTGGTCTAGGCAAGGTCTTAGAGAAGCCATATGTTTTTCGCTTCTTGTTTCTGACTGATATTTAAGGCACTTGAAGTATTTTTAGATGCACTTTATGACTTGTACCTTTCCTTCCGTTCTTGCGAAAGCATGTTTCTGCAAAGAGGATTTGCTGCTTTGAAATCCAGTTTTAAGCAGCAGAGTTTTCCAGAAGCTATTCAGATTTCTGATCTATTGCAGAAAGGGCTGCACAATATATACAAAATGTTAACTGTTTCTGTAATTAGAAACTTACGTAAAGTTGCAAAAATTGCATATTTTTAAAGTCCCAATTTTTTGCAATGTCATAAAAGCAACATTTTTAAACGCATTTCCTCATTCAGCTTCCAGCATTTTAGTCCTGTTCAATTTAGCTGAAGTTCTATGGAACTCCCTGCTGCCTTAGCTGTAATACATGCCAGCCAATCAGAACAGAGATTTGAACACCTCGATTCATCAAAGACATCAAATAACCTCCACTGAGGCTGTGACTGGTCATCCTGTCAAAACAATGATTGGTCAAAGTCTCTTTTGCATATTGCAGCCTCCTGTGAGTTTAGTATTGCAGAGATCAATACTGTGATAATGATGTACAGATCAATATTGTGCAGCCCTAATTCCAACAGTTGCATATCAGTTAGTTTGTTGTGTTATACTGGAGCTGGATAAACTGGCACTGCCTGTCTCAATATAATACTGTATTGTTATTATTTTAATTATGTTTGATAGTATTATATAATCACAAATGTGGATTAGTCTGTAAACAACAGAACAAACGTAACTGAAATTGCTTTTATTTCCAGTGTTTTACACCAAAATAATACACTTTCTGAAGGGGTGGTGTTTTCTGTGCCTACATTACAAACAAATGTGTTAAATTAGTAAAGTGCTATTTAAAAAAATGGTTAAATTAAAGGGGGATACTGATATGCAGTACTCTACAGCACGACACTGTATCCCTTAGCCTCTTGGGTTTGACAGAATTCGCAACTTTATATATGCTCTTTTACTACAACACCCAGGATACATTACACAAAGATGTCATACCACCATTGGGAGATACCCCTGCCTGCAAGCCTAGCCTCTGATCTATAGACCAATAAATACGACCAGGCTATTAGTGAAACTTTGACTTCAGCCACTGAACAAGAGAGCTTTCTTCTTTATTAAAGACACATATCAGTTGAAGAATACCCACAGAGTACAGTACAGTATATGTGGATGTGGAAAATGTGAAGAGGTGAACAATAAAGCTAGAATGAGTGGCTAGTGGGATGGAGTTCAATTCCATTCTCTCCAGGCAGAGACGGTGAGCAAGATACATTCATGTAAAAACAGACACATGGCTGCAAATTTAGTTCACTTCAATTTAGTTCAACCATTCTTCTGGTTGTGTTTAAACTCTACAAGTATTGCAGTACTGCTCTTATTTCACCAAGTTTGAGTTGAACAAATATTGAAGATTCAAAGCCCAACAGAAAAACTGGTCAGTTTTGTTTCCAGCATTATCTAAATATGGAAATATATGAATTATAAAAACATTTTCCCACTAGCCTTATTGCTTGTCCATAAGATGTTTAGCTAAAAGTAGAAAGGCAGCAATGTTATGTAATAATATGGAGACCAGTGGCTTTCTTCCTGCAGCTCGGACATGCAAATCATTGTTGTTCAGCCATTATCCCTCCTCAACCAAACTTTACTTTCGGTTCTGTGCATTCCAGAAGGCAGCGTTCTCCTAAATCGGACTGCCAGACGCCAAAGAGCTTACGATAGTGACTATTGTAGCACTGCTCTAGGTTGTTCACATATAGTGATGCTTTTATTTTATATCTGCCACTGCATGAGCTGTTCAGTATAGCTGAAACACATTGGCTGGCCTGGTTAAGCATTGTCGGTGAAAGCGGTCCCAAAATAGCTTCTCATTTATAGAGCTTTATTTGACTTTGGCTTAGATCTGGTTTCATCATCTAATCACAGATAAAGAGCAAATGACTCATAGCATAACTGCAATAGAAGAAACAGTCAATGAGTTCATGTACTGTGGAAACCTATGGGTGTCTTTTATTTATTGCTCACAGCAAGTGATGTCATACTAAGAGACGTCCTGAACAGTGGCTTCATTCACATCGCTTTCACCCCGCTTAAGGTCCAAACAAGTGACTGCTTAGCAACCGAGGCGAGCTGCGAGCTACAGCCTTGTTGTTATTTGTCGGACGAGTCAAGAGTTGTGAACGTAAAAGTTTGCAGTAGCTTGGGGAACTTTTACTCAAATGGTGAGGTGGTCTGGTGTTGCCATACGCTCATAGATCAGAACATCAAAAATGTACTTCACAGCCAGAGTAGCTCTTTAGTCAGATTTATTGTGCATGTTTTTGACAAGCATCAACTTTGAAACAGTCATGGCAAGGTTAGATGAAGTCAAACTGGCATGTATAATAACCCCTAACAAGAAGTAACGATTAAAAAAAGGATTTAGCTTTTCTTTGGCAGACATCTTTTGATTATCTTATATTAATATAAAAAGTTAAATGCAGTTTGTCTAACATGTCGCTATCTTGGCAGTTCATATATTACTACAGCCTTGGTTACATGATAGTACATAGCAAAAGAACAACTGATTCAGTTCATAAAAAATATCTCGCTCTACTCGTGACTGACAATCTAATCCTAAGACACTACGAGAAGTATTTTATACATATTTAGCCAAACATATTTACAGTAAAAAAAAAAATAAAAAAAACAAAAAAAACAGAGAGTTTACATTCAGGGGTTTGCCATGACATTAAGAGCACCATGCACCGAGAGAAAGGCTCAATGTTTTAAAGTCTATAAGTCTCTGTTAACAAAGTTTCTACACCCTGGAACACGTGGGAGGTTACTTGAAGCAATACTTACAAAATTGCACTATTTCATACATTTCAGGCCACATTAAACATCATTCAAATGGCCATTCAGCCAAAAGGCACATCAAATTTTACATGACTCCCATCGCGAGCATGTCAGTGCTAATCAAAACCATTAGTGGCACTTACTTGGAAAGTGCTATCTTCCTCAACAAACGTTCAACTCTTTGGTCATTAATTCAGCATATTCTGAAATGCCGTTTTAAATGTTTAAACTGTAAAAAAAATAAATCATTATAACTCATGTGCTAAACATATCCGTTACGGCAAAACCCACTGCGAGATGAAGCACAATATCCGTATTACTCGTTAATAAAAACGTAACATTTACAAAAGGGAAATTCAAGTGCAAGTGTTGCGATTGTCACCTCACAGTCTCTAAAAAAATGGATGTAAATGTCTATGCCAAAACACTGAGAGACTATCGATAAGGCAAGGTGTAAAGATACAAACAAAAAACTTACTTGTACTAACTCTAAATGAGACAATTCAGAGTCAGTACCGTTTTATAGCTGAAGGCACATAGGCTGACATAATGATCCTTGACTATTTACAGTATATGACAAAAATGTCCTTGACACTAGATGCTGATACAATAGAATAAAATATACACATGTAAAAATATTACAAATCTAATTTTGCAGAGAAACTATATACACAAGTACATATAATTCACTGGCAAGAAGTGCATACTTTGCATTTAAGGCTTCCCTAAGAACAGTGCAAATAATTACAAGCGATTAAAAAAATGCATGAGGCTTTAATCAAAATGGACATTTGGTGTAAAGTAGGAATTCACTTCATGACTTATTTATTTATTTAAAATTTAAGTATTTTTATTTATATTATATTATATTATATTATATTTAAACTTAAGTATTAAATGTAAACAGAGGTAAAGTTCATCCAAATAATCATAACCTGCTTTTTTTTTTTTAGAGTGATGTGTCTGTGCTTTGGAAAATAGGACACAAGTCAATGATCTAGACACTAAGCCATGCAGGATGAAGCAATTGTTCCAGACGTACTAAAGCGACAGTTTACTACAGTGAGCCAGAGAGCTATGAAATATGAAATCAGAAGAGAACCAAATGATTTAACTCACTTATCCAATCTAAACTCTTTGCAAGGCTTCGAAAATAAGCCACTGACACATCGACATGTGAGATCAACACTGGACACATTTCATGACCAGTCAGGGCTATATTTTGGAAGCGCAAGATATTAAATATCAACACACTGGTTTCCTAACAGCTGCTTCAGATGGTGTTTGGTTATGCAAGCTATGAAGCATAATCCTTCTGGCATGAGAAAGTTTGCAGGTCAAAAACCGTTAAGATGTTGAAATAGCAGAAGGGTAGATTATTGCTCTTCTCCTCATAGTTCAGTGGTGGGGCGGGGGCAGTGTCTGTAAAACGCAAGCTGGGCCGGGGAGAAGCAGGCACTGCAGAAGTCCCACATACTTCCTGCTGCGTTCTTTCTTTATGTCTGTCCTCTGGTGTGCACGCCCGTCAGATCCTTTCTTATGATCTCATTAACTGAGGAAAAGAGACAGAGGAGAGGAGGTCGTTTAGAACATGAAAGAGGCCACCACTCAGCAGCATGGCACTCAGCAGAACGGCTCAAGAGACCCATGATCGCCACTCTGAGGTTTAATTCAAGGAAATACAATCCAGTAAAGGTCTGCTTTGTCCTTGACCTTGCAAGCCCAGTTTTAAGGGTGTGCAAATCCTTTCCCACATGTTAAAACTGACAAAGAGGGTTTTTTTGTTCACTAAACACCAGTAGAAGATTCACAGTGGAAAAAAAAACAGTGAGTGTTCTTATTAGAAGAAAAGCGGACATATAATGAATTGATATGAAATATGCCCAGAACAGTGATGCCACAATACCAAATTAGTATCAATTAATTATAATATTATATTTATGCATTCTTTTTCTAAACTGCTTTTTCCATTTCGGGTCACGGGAAAGCTGGAGCCAGTCCAAGCTGACTACGGGCCTAAGGCAGGGTACACACAGGACAAGAGGCCAACTCATCACAGGGCAATAGAGAGACAGACAATCACTTACACACACACACCCACACACTCACACCTACAGGCAATTCAGAGTATCCAATCCACCTACTGCAAGCCTTTGGACTGTAGTAGGTATTATTTAATACAAATTTGTGTGTGTGTGTATGTGTGTGTGTGTGTATATATATATATATATATATATATACACATATACACACATACACACAATTTTGCACACTGTACTGCAAAAAAAAGGCAATATTATTACACTCTCTTTATAGTCATGTTAGTGTTCTGATATCTACAGAGAAGCTTTTTGTGACACAAGACATATTTTATCAAGATAAAGATACTGCCTATGCCTACTCAACACACACTTACACAACTCGCAACTGTTTTCAGTAACATAATTAAACATGTTGCTGCAAAAAAAAAATTCTAATGCTAAGTCTTCACATCTTCAGACATTTCAACTCATCTGTAGAAAGCTGTAAAACATTGCATCTAGATTTGTGTCCAGAATTCTAAAAACAGCCATAAATGATTTCACAATGACTGATATTATTGTTAAAATATCTTAATCTAAGTTGTACACATTTTTACTAAATAAAATAGCATATATAACAAATAACAACAATAATATAAATCTTAATATGACGAGTGATTTTAAACGTTTAAATATTAATGTACCTTAGAACAGACAGATCAAGTTGCACTGACAAAGACTGGCCACTAGAGGGGTGTTATATATTTGCGTTGGCTTAGCATGCAGTGAAGGCTCTATACTGGCAATCATTTCCTGTTCTTTCTTTGCCTACACTAAACAGGGGGCACAAATGGAAACTTTTATGGCCTCTACATGCTAAAAATAGCATCAAGGTGTGTGGGTTGGTTTACAATATCTTGATATACATCAGGAGGACCCACCGCCTGAGAACATCTGCTCTTGACCTTACATAGCTGCCTTGAATACAATGTAATGTACAATTGCGTAATCAGGGAATTCACTACAACTGGATTACAAGATTGGTGTGGTTATCCTGACTTTGCATGTGGTCCAGGGATGAATACTGTCTTGACAGAATGAAGATTTCTTGAACAATGAAAGAATAGGCTTACATCCGTCACTAAAAAGCAACCAAAACATGCTTCATTCAAGGATTCGCGAAAGAAACTGTCATCCCAAAAATGGGGCTGATACTTTTCGTGCTCAGCAGCAGCTGCATCTCTCTAACCAACAGCTGAATATGTTTCTTTGATGAACCTCACACAAAAAAGTGCTTCTACATCAGGAAGACTGCTGAATATGACCTACATATTTCCCTAAATCACAGAGGAGCCAGCAGTGGCAGATTGCCACTGAACTTTGCTGTGCATTCCCACAGACCCAGTAGTGTCAGTTTGAAAGAATGCACAGCATGAAGAACAAGTTGTCTGGCCTGATAGGCCACATCCTCTGTGTCAAGCAGGCTTTTATCAGTGTGGGGCAGCTCCAGGCTGGAAGCCCCCAGCATACCCTGGCATTGCAAAACAATGTTCGGCCTCACGGTCCATGTTTTGAGCAGCGGGATCCTGTACAGAGGCAGCCCAGCACACAGGAATAACAGGCATCAGGCCCCAGTTCCCTTTTCACAGCTAAAGAAAATAAACTGTGACGTTGCCATAGCAGTTGTACAGTGTTTATGTGACATTTGCAAGAGGTGGACTAAAGGGTCATCTTAATTATTAATGGTAAATCTGAATATTTCATGGAAGATAAATAATAAGTAAGATACAAAAAAAACTGCTTTTGACTCTGGCATATCAAATAAAGGGACTGTTGCAACGCAGTATTAAATTCAGTGCTTAAAACCCATGCGCTGCAGTGGTAAACAGCAACAAATGAAAGTGGTTTTTAATGATCATGGTGCCTCGTGGTGAAGAAATCTCAATATTCAGCTAGTTTCCATATCCAATAATGTTAAAACCCAAGACAAGGGCAACAAAACCCTTCAGTATCCTGCACTGTTGAACAGGATGGCTGAGCAGCATTCTGTAACAAGCACCACTTTAATAATTGTAATTAGAAATGATTAACATAAATAATAATGAATCTATATAAACATTTTATTAGCAAGAAATCATGTTTAAAATTCAGAAATTATAACATTTTTCAAGTAAAACTTATTTCCAAAATGTAATTACAAAACATACAAAAAATGTATAAAGTGTACTTTTTGATTACCAGAATTATTCATTAATATCTACATTTAAAATGAAAATATTCATTAAAATTGTACAAGGTTGTAATTTAAAATAACCTCCATTCTTTTTGCTGGCAACCACTGATTTCAAGTGCCCTGTATGAACAGCATCTGTTTTCCCCACTGCATCTTATCCACAGCAGATGTGCAAGGAAATGAAACTAGGAGCAGTACTAAACTGTGGACGGTAAATCTAAACATAAGGCCTTGCAATTGCCACTGCCTCCATATACCTGTTTATACAAGGAGCCAAAGGCTGTCCCTCCCACAACTCGAAGCTGAAAAGAAAGTTTTCATGTTTGTGACCAGGGCCACAGAATTTTCCAGCGTGTAAATAGGGGAAAGGAGGAAAATGCGCCAGGAGAGCTACAGCTATGTACGGCCACAGAGAAGGGCTATAGGGAGAAGAGCGAAGGGCGTATGAGGCTGGCAAAAAGGATGTGCTGGCACGCACTGGGCGTCACAGGCTGGCAAAAGGGACGTGCTGGACAGCCTGTACAATGGGAGAGTGTCTGGCTAGAGTGTGGAGAACCAATGTGAGTACATTTATTAAGCAAAGGTGTAGAGTCAGGCGATAACTCATTTCACCCTGTGTGTGCGACTGGCTGGTGTGTAGCAGACAGAGTGAAAGAGGAACAGGATCACTTATGCATGCACTGTCACGGCCACGATACAAAACAACTGACTTAGGGTGAATTTAGTATGAAAGTGAGTGGCTGCATGGGTGAGTATGTGGTATAAGTGCATGAGTGACTGTGAGCACAGAAAAAAAAAAAAACGGCACAGAGAGAAGTTGCAGAGACACAGAGGAAGAAAGCAAACCACAAGCCTGGCCAATATCCTCCCCTTCCCCAGCAACCAATCCTAGAGACCACGCAGAGAAAGTAAAGAGCAAATGGGAACAGTCCACTTATATCAGCACTGAGCTACACCCTGGCCATTTCAATGCCACTCCAATACTGCTGCTGAAACGAAGGCCAGGCTGGTTGGGAAATAATACTGGCTGATGGTGAGACGCACTCTGGATTTATCAGTATCTGTGAAAACCTCACATGAAAAGAAAATGACATTTTATTTTAATCTTTTGTGAGGCTCATCACTTGCTCACTTCTAACACTATTATGGTTATAACAAAGGATGTAAAAAGCATCCAAACCAAACCTTCAGCATTAAAAAGTAACGACATAGCAAAAACCTATGAAGTCTGATGAAAAATAAGAAAAAATAAGAGCTCAGAGAACATGCTCCATTTGTGTGAATGTTGTTATTAGTACACAAGAAAAAAAAAGACATTAGTCTAGTGTGATTACACAAGAAACAACCTATTCAGTGACACACGACACCACATGATTGTACTGAGAGTGGAAAGACCTACGCTTTCATTACAATATGTAACAGAGTTCCTTTTTAGTTTTGTTCCTGGGTACAAAGTGTGGTTTCCCAAACCCTTATGCCTACAATCAATAGAAAAGAGCAGTTGTTCCACAAAAACTTTGCTCCTGTGCTCAGGACAATGACATTTCAAAATGTATCTGTTTTCATGACCATTCTCCATTCACATGCTAAAATGCAATATTCTGGAACCATAAGAACTGCCCAGAAGTTTCTAGAATTGCCCAGAAGTTTCTAAAATTGTCCAGAAGTTTCTGGAATTGTCCAGAAGTTTCTAGAACTTTCTGAACTCTTTTAGAACTTCTCTTGCCACCACAAATAAGAAACATTTGTGGGCTTTGGTCATAAAATCAAAGTTTGTAATGAATACAGCAGTTTTCAGATTTAGATATAAGCAGTTGTAATATAACACTCACTGGAGGAACTGACGAAGCACACTGAAATAAACACATTTCTTTTGAGGTTTGACATTTTTATACCCAGAAAAAGACATCTTATGGATGCAATTTATCAAACAAATCTGAAAAATGGAGGGGTCCTTTCTGCCTATAGTGCCTTAACTTTAACAAAACAAAAAACGCTATGAATTCCGAGAGGTTCCTCTGTTTACATCACAATTAAGGATATAGCGAATTCATCCAAAGGATTTGAATCTGAGGCACTTCAGGCACTTTTTATTGGATTGAGTATCAGCTACATTACTATATTATTATATTATTATATCCTATTTTTTCTTGTTTTGGGCCTTTTACTTAACGTACTCTTATAGAGGTGATTTAAATAAGCATTATTAACACAACATGCAGAAGTGACCATTGTTGCCAGAAGTTAACAAAGGGTTCTAAATGTCCACAATGTGGAAATATTTTACAGTGAAACATAAAAACTGTGTGTTGACTGTGAGCAAGCTATTAGTTTCAAGCCTACTTTGTACCTCTTACTGTAAGTGGCAAGACAACAGAAATGCATGCAGCAGTTTTCACAGTTTTCACACATGAAAAACAAAATGATCTACTTAACCAGCCACACCACCTTTGGTTTTAAGCCTAAATTATCTCAATTTTAATTGGAATCTAATCATATTCAGTACTGAAATGGACTCAACACTGCGTCAACACTAGATTTGGGCATTTAGAACTATTATATTTATTTTATTGACAATTTTGTGAGTTTCTCTTGTAATTTGACACGGTCTAATTAGCAGCACGAAATTGCTATTCTTTATTACGTTATAGTGAACATACCCATTCTTGATGGATGCAAACGACCTGTAACTAATGTGCACACCTTACGTGCTCTATCTAAATCATTCTCACTCTCCCCATCTGGAAGAACTTCACCTCTCCGTCGCCTCAGGGTTAGAGTGCAGTCTGGAAAGGCTTTGAGGACTGTATAACTTTGGGCACAAGGAGCCAGTTTAATGGCCCCACAGCAGTATCAAGCTTGTTTTTTGCTTACGTGATGCATCCACTTTGATGATGGGGAGAAAAAATCTGAGTTGAAATCAGCTGTTTGCAGCAGAAAAAAAAGATCTGTTTATATGAAGTGTGCAGGAATGTAGGGTTAGCAGGCACTATGTGCCCATTTTTACTTCTTCTCAAACAGAGAGTTTACAGTAAGATGCCTGTGGTTTATTGATTTGCTATGAAGAAATTGAAACATATTTTTACACAAAAGGGCAAAAGATGTTAGCTGGATAGTTCAGCGTATCTTGAAAAATCCACCACTAGTTTGCTCAAAGTGAAATGTGTAACTGCACGTCTGCAGAGAGCTTCATATCAGGAGCAACCACAGAAACCTTCATGGCCCTCAGCAAAGCCACTAACAACAATGAGTGATGAGAAAGGCAAACTGGTTGACTCATACTAAAAGTGAATGTGTGTGTAGGTCTTAGAGGACATCAAATACTGAGATGTTTGTGGGTGGAACCATACCTTCGACACCTCTGCACTGACAGACATGTGGGACTTTCTTCAGTTCTCAACTTTCCTGTACCTAATGACCCAGGCCCAGCCCCCATATACCCACTGCTACAGTGCCATGAGACAACATCAACGGCCTGTGTAGAGGGCAGCATCAGTCATTTTTTAAGCTGTTTAATGGATGCTCATGGCATCAAACTCAGCAACTACTGCCACCCTTTTAAAAAGCACTTACAACCACTCGATGAGGGAATTCCCCAATTAGTGGCTTTATGAGATTTCCAGAGTGGTGTTAAAATTCTAACAGTGCTACCAGATCCACTCGAACATGAAAGCCTGCTGAACAGCAGAAATGCATTAGAGTCTTGAAGTGCCTGGTAGGAGCTCCCTGACCAACACCTTGTAATGAAAACATCAAACAGTTCGTGTCCAGGGCACCTCTCATAGTAACATGCTTTAAATGTGGCAACAGCAGCTCCGTTGCTGTTTACAGAGGGAAACCCTATTAGGCCATCCAGAAGAAATTCCATCTCTGGCCCCCTTTTTCTCATCTGCTTCATTTTTTCCATCTAACATGGCCCCTTCCTTTTCCTGAGGACTCCCACCCAATCGCTATCTTGCGGAGATCAGGTTGGCTTTCTGGAGGAGCACGGCAGCTGCAAATAGGAATTCTGCGTGCCAGATTGGCAGGAGCACGGCTGGTGGAAAAAGAGCAAATCCTCTCGTGGGTTCCCCTCACAGAATTGAGGGGCGTAAGGCCAAGGGGAAGCCCTGGCCAAGTATAACAAACAAAAAGGCTTTCCCCAGCTCTCCCAGGCAGCCCGTTCCACTGTTTGACAATGGTTGCCATAGAACTTGTTTTGCACATCATAACAGTGTCAACATATCCATGAACTGCGTTATTTTTTCTCGTTTTTGGGGTACCCAAGGTTGAAAAAGATCAATTTCCTGCTATGATGTACAGCCAATGTAACCCCACAGCTGAATGTCCTAAAACACAGGGAAAATGTCCCTTAAACTACTAACTTGTGTTACAAAGATTATGTTGGAATTTCATATTTTATATGCATGTTATCTGCCAAAAGGTGGTATGGGTTTGGCTGTCTTCACAGTCATTACTGAGCCTAACACCCAAGTAAAACAGAAGCTATGCATAGAAGATGATCTCATGTGTTATGTGATTAATCCCCTATATTATTCCTGGTATTAATTCAGAGTAATGGAAAATGGCCTTTTGTCCTGGCAGGTCTCCTTTGGGCACTTCTATGTGTGTAACGTGAGAATGTGAGTGTAAAAGTAAAAAACTGGATTGACAAAAAGAGACATTCCAACAGAAAGCAGATAGACCTGACCAGGACACTTCCTGCTATTGTTTCAGTGCTGAAACAGCATGACGGTGGCCAACTGGTGATCTTCATCACAGTAAAGAACACCACATATTAGGCCTATACCAATACCATCACCTTCTTTTTGTATAACCGCATGGAAAATAACCACAGTAAATGGCTTATAATTTTCTGTAATAACATAACAGTTCCGTCCATTTGTGGTTGTGTAACGTCATCATTAATTTGGTCATGAAACTGTATTTAATCTTATAAAAAAAAGAACAGAACTGTGAATGTCAAAATAACTTAATCATCTAAGGCTGTGTTGTCTGTAGCCACTTAGCTTAGCCTGATGATGCCTTTTGTCCAAAGCTGTTTTGTCCAGCTGTGCCAGAGCCAAGACACTGTTTTACCGGAGACGTTATTTTGTGTAATGTCTGAAATCTCTAACTACGGTCTTAGGATGTCTTACGGCATAACATAGGCATCATTTTAACAGGTTACAATGCAACGGCACACAAAGCCCCCCTGCCCAAGTCATCTTTTGTGTGCAACAAATGTGTGGTTTTGTATGAAAAAAAACATTACTAAATAAAAAGAAAAGCCAGCAGTAAATGTGTTCGCTCAGATATTGGGAACGGATACTCACAGGCCTACCACACAGTCACTTTTTGCTAGACCAGCACAAGACCCAGGGCTGTATGAAATCAACCATAGAAAAGAAAAAACAAAAAAAAGAGATATTGTTTACAGCGCTGTCATTTCTCCTAGACGAAAATTTTATCATATGAAAATGATAAAATAGAGGAGATTTTGTCTCCTGCGGATATTTTACCAGAGCAAAAGACCCCATTCACCTCAATCAGCTCAGATTTGTCAGGATAATAATCTTATTTTATCTGAAAATGCACTAAAGGCAAGAGTCTCGACATGGATTAAATGCTGGAATAAAATGATATAAAGTAAAATTTTAGCTGTTAATAGCTATTTAGCTATTTGCTCATTTGAATAAAAATAGAAGGCATACATAGTTCATCTTGCTGAAGTCCATAAAATCATGTCTACTTGGTCAAATATGGCTAACAGAAGGTCAGGCTATGTTATGGCAGTCTGTAGGTAAAACAATCAACTTGCCAACAAATGTATTACTTAATCAAATGTTTAAATGAATTATTTAAATATAATATGAAGACGTCAACAACAATGGAAGCATAAATGCAGGTGTGCTATTTATCAGACCTGTGGAAGACAAGATGCAGACAGAAATAAAGTGGCAAACATATACAAGTGAGCTTTAGCTAAACGTTCTTTATGAACCTTGCAAGGACCCACACCAGATGGTCAGTGTTTATAGTGTGTAACAAATAAAATAAATAAAATGCACCCATCCTCCAAACACATTTGTTTAACAACAGAAAATTCTGCAGCCAACTGGGAGGCTGTTGACCATCTGATGTCAACAGATATGCCAAACAAACAAAACACATGTCTAACAGACATGTACTCACCATCATCCAGGTATGCCTGGTCCAGGTTCTCTTGCTTGATGGTGACTCGCCCAGGAAGGGAAGCTCTCTGTTCCTCAGCAGGAGAACATCTCTGTGGATCAACCTGGCCAGGAGAGGACCTATCTTTGGCAACTCTCTGCACATAGGGCTGCTGCTGAATGACAGTGGGATAATGCTGGGGGTGGGGGGCCTGTGCTGGAGCAGGGGATCGGGTCGCTGCTGCTTGAGCCCCATGCTGACTGTAACCCTCACAGTAGATGATATGCTGATGTTCTGGGGGTGGTGGAGCAGGCGGGTCTCCCCCGCGCAAGAGGTGGTGGTTGGTGGGGGAGAACTGAATGATTGAGGGATGCTGGGTAGAGGCTTGCTGACCACTCAAGGGAGAAGACTGGGCAGGGGAACCGGTATGAACAAGAACAGAGCGATGTGAATCTGGCACCATGCTGACTCCGGCCTGCGAATACAGGCTGCCGCCTAAGTTCTTCTCAGCGCGAGTGTAGACAATTGCTGGGCTATGCTGTTGGAAGCGGGGGTCTGGAGGGGAGATGCCTGAGCGTGGCTGCTGGCAGGATGCTAAGCTGGGTACCAGGCCACTATCTGGGTTGAGGACTGAACGTGGATTATGGTGATAGAAGGACTGGGGAGAAACTCCCAGGATCTGAGACATCGTGTAACCCATTTGTCCAGGCTCATATTCGTCCACTGGTTCAGTTTTGATTGATGGAACTGTGAGAAGTAAAAAGCATTTTGGATTTCTGTGGTTAGGAGTGGGAAATACAGCAAAAATGTAATAGCATGATATGTGATAACACTTGCACAATACATCCATAGTAGGCATCACAAAAATTAGTTTATCTGGAGCATCATAGGTGAACAGTTTATCTGAAGATGAACAGGAAAAGATACACTGGAAAAACAGTAGTAGCCACATTGAAAAATGTATTACACTCATATCTGCACCATTTGTATGTGTTTTACCATCTTTACTCACACCTTGAACTCCTTGTTCATTTTCTTTTCTGACAAAGTCTCGATTCATTCAATCACTAAAAATTCTTGTGACCGTGTGATAACAATATTGTAATGTCATCACATCACTCACCACTATCTGCCTTCAGAAAAAACCCCCCGTTCATCCACAAAGGTCTATACACTCATACCTGTGTGAATTTAAATACCACAGGTTTAAAGCAGCTTTTAAGAGTAGTACTTGTTTCCTATGAACCATTTTGCTCCCTTGATTCATCAACAAGCCCTTTCATTAATCCTTTAAAGTTCTAAACAGTGTTTTAATGTAGCACATCATCAAAACAGAGCTGGACTTGGATTGCATACCTGGCAGGGGCGTGTATGTGAAGTGCTGAGGCTGACTGCGCTTCCTTTTTCCATTGATAACATAGAAGTTGACCTTAGCTGCATGGCAGATTGATGGATCTCGATAAGGAGGCACCTCAATGAACAGCATGTTCTGAGAAAGAGATACATGTTTGTGCATTAGTGTTCTGTGGCTTGTTATCTGAATGTTTAACACCCAACTGCAAATGCTACAAGTACCTGAGGTACTGAAAGTGTGGTGTGAAGGTGGATTAGCCTTTACTTAATGGGTTTGTGCATATTTACAGAAAGTGTACTTACTGCCTGACTTTTGTCTTTGTCAACTGTGGCCTCTAGCTCCCAAATCTGCTGTCCATCTAGAAAGGAGCATGGAAAAGAAAAAGAGAGAGGCATTTTTACACAATGTTACACAATTTTTGGGTTTTTTATATTTCAACTGCTTATGTCTAAAGCCTATGTAAAAATGGCTATATCCAACTTAGATGTTATAAACTATAAACACAAAACAATTCTAGAAACTTCTGGACAGTTCCCATAGTTACAGAATATTCTTCTTAGCATTTAAAGTGAATCGAGATTGCTCTTGAATACAGATACATTTCAAAATGTCATTGCCCTGACCACAGCAGCTACGTTTTTGTGGAACAACCACCATTTTCTAATATTTTAGGCATAAGGGATTGGGAAAAAAACACTATGTGTACCCAGGAACATAATTAAAATAGAGGATTAAACAGTAAAATGTTTTCTAGTCTAATGTATGATACATTGTGCCACCAACAACAGGGGGAAATACAGGTATACCCATCAGGTTTGCACAAGTTCTTTGGTTATTGTGGTTTGACCTTTCTGAAGAGACACACTAGCAGATACTGCCCTATCCCTCATACACAATGAGTCAAGGCCTAATCACTGCTGTGACAGGTGAACGTGGGCGATGATTTTTCATGTTTGTCTGTCATTGCTACTGCTCACAGAATGCTTATATCATGCCTCGCCTACCATCTATGTCCCATACAAAAGAAATGGCAGAGAGAGATCATATCTCTTGCCTCAACCACTTCCTCCAACACCTCTAGCCCACCTCAGGGCAAAGCAACTAAATGGGAAGCCAGTTAAACCTGTGAATGTTAATGACAGCCATCCCACAGTTCATCTGACTAACTGGTAATTAAAGTCAATCTTACATGAAAACAGATCTTTACAGCTTTGTTTGCTCATGCTCCTGGTCATACTATGACCAGATTTAATCAAAGTGTAATGACTTTTGCCCTCCACTAAAATGTCTTCTGACTTCTGGCCACATTACCCTGCACTAGCGTGCTAAAACAAAATGAACCAATGAGACCACGTTCCCCCCCCCCTCCCACCTTCCTTTCAGAAAGTGAATGGTTCAAGGCTGAGGACCTTGGAATGAATAAAGAGAGACAATGAAGGGTTTTATACCAGAGAAAGTCTTACTTCAGCTATTCTGGTCTTGAGTATTTGCATGTAGAACCATTCCATAGCCAAATATAATATTTTTTTATATATAATATGCTAGATTTCAAAGTTACCTAGGAAAACATTGACGAACAGGTGAGAAATAATCCAAACAGAACCCAACTGACTAACAAAAATTGTTTATTAGGTAGTAATCATTTTTACATCCTTTTTAGCCACTGTGGGAAACCCCTACCATGGCTCAAAATGAGCTGCATATGGCTTAAATGAGTCAGCAGAAGAGAGGGGGGATTCCAGACTTGCTGCCAGGTCTACTTCTTAAGACCATTTTATGATCAAGTTGCTCCATTTCACTAACGACAGGTGATGACGGCTCCTTTCTTGGCGTTTTTTGTTTGTTTGCAGTTTGTTCCAAAGCTTCCTCTGCAGGAGCCCTCATTTTTTTTCTCTTATATAACTCGACATGGACGTTTCTGGGGAGTGGAAGCCCAACTTGGCGTCGTCTCTGGCTCTCTCCATACAGCACCACTGGCAGAAGCCAAATAAGTGCTGGCCAAAGACAGCTGTCTCCCATTCAGAGGGATTTGAGAGGCGGACTGTTCCAGAGGACTTTGTCATACAGAGAAACCCTCCAAAACAAAGGCAGTCCTCCCTCGATTCTTTGCTTCTTCTTCTTCATCTTCTTCTTTTTTTTCCAAAATTAACCATTAGCGCAGAGGGAAATCATGCAGCAGGGAACCCCAAATGAAAAAGAAAAGACGAATACTCTGATAAACGTGAGTGAGTGTGTATGAGAGAGAGAGAGAGAGAGAGAGAGAGAGAGAGAGAGAGAGAGAGAGAGAGTGTGTGTGTTAAAGCCGACCCCAGAGAGTTCACATCTACACGTTGAAAGGCTGCCCTTGTGTAGAACAGCCGGTCACTGGATTCTATGAGTCACGGCTATACACTGACAGACTAAGCACCTTACCATAGACCCGTATTCAGCCAAGGTTTCAGACACCACAGAGAACCATAAACAAAATCTAGACGTAAACCAGACAACAAACACAAACTAGACAGCACACCTTGGATACACCAGGCAGCATCATTTGGGAATTTTGGAAACAAAATAAACTGAAACTTAAAAGCAACACAGGAGCGAGTTCACAAGTGAGCCATGAACAAAAAGCACAATAGCAAAGTCTGTACTGTAAGGTGTAGAAATTCATCGCTTCAAGAGCGTTGACATTATACGTAATGTGCCTAATTTGACCTATTATGCATATGTTATGAAGAGAGCTGCCATGTACCACCTGCTTAAAACTATCACTACTTGTCAAACAAAGGGCAAAGTAGCAGTAGTATGCAACAGCTCATCGGTTTCTTACAGCCAGGGCTCGTCATGCTTGTATGACCATTACGTTTGAATGCACCATAACAATGACACCTGCAGATGACAGGCCCTATCATGATGTGAAGCATCATGTGATGAAAGCGTTTCTCAAAGCCTGTCAGTGACATTTGTTTAACGTGCATCTATTATTCATCGAGATCAGTGTAAAAAGACCTAAAACACCTGTGAATGTGACTGCTGTAAATAAACACTCAGAGAGGCCTTTCTGGGGGGGCCTGTTTTAACATGAGGATAACACCGCATTGTATCAGAAATCTAAATGTCATGCAAATGAGAGTGAAGCAGATTAAGAAAGGTCACGATTCAAATGCCATTCCTGCGTGCTGATACGTGAGGTTGAGCTCAAGGCTGTGTACAAATTTCTTAGTCTATATAAAGTATGGCCCCCATGTTAGACTATGATTTCTGATGTGGCATAACATCCTTAAAGCATTTTTCTCAATCAGTCTTGGTCCTGTTTTAACATCGGAGATTACCGAATATTTTAGCTAAATCACATCGGAGGGTTTTTCATAGGGATGTTTCTGATCATGTTTTTTTTTACCCTCCATACTGATTGGAATCACTTAATATTGACTCCTAATCAGATGTTTTTTTATTTTTTTACATGAGCTCACTTAATATGACAATTTTTTCATTTTTCCATATTTCTTGCATTGGCCACAAAATGACGCTTTTCTTGTCTCTTTCCCAAGTGCTCTCCTTGACTACCTGTTTTACACCCTCTGCTAAGTGAGATGTGCAAAAGTGATGAGCGTTCAATACCGCACGTTTTAACGCATATATGGAGTCAGTTCAGTGTGCAGTGAGACTATAGGGCAGTGTGTGAAATATCGTGGCTCCAAAAGCTCCAAAAGACAAAGAAAACCTCTTTTCTCTACCACATGTTTTGTGGCCACTTTGCTGGCTCAAGGGATGTTCTCGTGTGTAGAAGTTTCCTCCTTCGGTGCAGCATTTGCCGGGGTGACCTGAGTGAACTCGCTGTATTCCATGTGTTTGCGGTTTTAGGTGTCTTACAAAATTGGACGTATTGAACACAGCTCGGTTTCTACCGCTCGCAAAACGATTGTGGCTGTTGGCTTACTTTTGCTTTTCCAATTTGTTCTCTTTGCTGATATTTTAACGGCATCCTGCCACAAATTGTGCTCTCCGTTTACACCGCCCACGTGTCGATTGACATAAAACAACGGATCAGGCTTAGGCTCGTTCCTGCTCGGGCCGATCCCAATCAGTTAAAAATACTGTGATCAGCCAAGATTCCAATCTTAGACATTGGATTGGGACAATCCCTAGTTTTTAGCATTACGTACTGTCAGCAGAAAAAAACGAAGGACATTGAATGACATAGTGAAATGCAAGTTCATTCTTCACTGCTCAGTGTTTGATGCTAAAAACATACTTAAATCAGGCTACATCCAGATGGCACTAAAGGGCATAAAGTTCACAGCCACCAACCTGTCCGATGCTACTCACCGTGGGTCTTCTCAGTGAAAATCACTTTAGAGTCAGCGCTGAAATTCTGCCCGGTCAGAATCATCTGTTGACCTCCGAGCACTGAACAGCTGTCCATGTCCTGCTTCTCCACCATTGGCAGTTCATGCGCTGACCTTTGAGCTATGGTGAATGGACAGAAAGGACACATTTAGCACACTGAGAATATTTATTAACTGCAATTGAATTACTGTATGACTCAGACTAAGGTATAGCTATACACATTGCTGGATGCAACACTATTACTTTTAACTACATCTGTATGGTTTAATAACTTATGTGAACTCAGTTCAAACAAACTTGGTGGCCTCTCTATGACTGCTAAACTGCTTCAGTGCACACATTTTAGAATAAAAAACAGCTTTATTATTAAGATAATAGGTTTCTTCTGTTAAAATTAGAATTCACCCTTTTCCCCATTTGGTTCAGTCCTCGGTTCCTGTGCAATGGTTCAGTTTTGTATCATGGATTAGCTCGAAAAACTTTTAGACAAATTTAACCTTTGGATTTCATTCGCACATTCATTTTTCAAATCCCAGCGGACTACAGGCCCAAGATGCATGAACACAACTGTGAATACATTGTACAATATGACACATATGAATTTGACACCGTCTGTCATGTATCTACATGCATATGTAGCCTGCAAAAAAGTCTTCTAAAGTGTGAAACTCATAGAACACCAACTCTGCTCTTTCACCAGAGCGGTCTCATTACATGTGAACATGACATATCAATGACATATATAAACTCACTGATAATCTTGCGTGTTTACTAGCTGCCATGGGAAAGGATGCTAATGGGTCTTACAGCTGGCTCTTACTTTATCAAGCGCAAATGCAAGCTATAAACTGCTGAAATACTGAAACTAGCAACCAGCTTCTGCTGGCTTATCAACTTGCAGCTCTGATTCAATATCCGCTGAAGCAAATGCAGTTGAACCAAATAGCAGTGACCTTTGGACGAATGTGTGAGGCTCACTATGATCTGAGTCAGTCAGGTGAATAATACTTAGGAAACAGTGCAGTTAAGCACAGCTGTGTTTTTGTTGATAGCCTCCCTACATGGGATGAATATCAAAACAGCAGATTGTGTTATCTGAACGATGCCTTATTTAAGAGGCCCGGTTTCTGCATTCTCCTAATAAATCCATGTTCGATCCTGTTTTATGTCCACTACACATCAAACCAACATCAGCATGCAACGGCTAACCAAAGAGGAAGTATGCTAGTCAGAACTGATTTTCCTCTTACAGACCATTTAGGAGAATAGAACACAAAATCCTTATTGTTCTCTAATAGGAAAATAAACCAGTAACTTTTCTCAGCTTTGCAGTTCTCAGCTCTGTAATGACTATAAATAGAGCAAGCTGAATATGAATTCCACAATACATTTGTATAGCGATGGTACATGTATGCAGTGATTACTCACAACATTCAACAGGATGCGAAGCCACCTGTAGAGATACAAATTGGCCTCCTGGCTGGGGTATGTGTACGCGAAAAACCAGCCTTACACGAGTATTCTTCCTCCCAATGTCGGTCTCTCCCTTCCTCAGCTCTATATCAGCATTCCTCAGCTTCAGAATCCCAGCACAGTCGATTCTAGGAAATGGTTAACAAAAGATGGTGAGTTAAGAGCAAGACAAGGGCACATACACTTCACGCAACATGTTAAACATGCAACTGAAAGAAAGAAACCGTTTTACTCACATTGCTTTCATGTTGTTCTTCGGCTCCAGGGGGATCTCCAGGACTTTGGTGCTACTGAGCAACTTCTCATAGCTGGTGGTGGTCACAGTTTTGCCCGTGATGCGGTGAACCTGATAGAAGGCATGGGGCTTCAGGATCCGCTCGTCCGCTGTGCCGATGAAGATCTGCAAGGGCAGTGGCTCTTTGCCTCTGTATCCATGCAGCTGAAGCACAGAACAAATAATCATCAGTTCTATTTGCTCTTTCTAAAGGTTTGGTGCTACTTTGAAAGCATAACGTACATATGGAGCACTGTAGATTACAGCTCCTGGATCCTTTTGGCCTACACCAAATCTTACTCTTCATACTAAATGTATGTGCTTGATTGCCAAGTAAAGGGTTTGGGCCATGGTGGAACACAGGGACTGCTGGAAACAACAAGTAACCTATCTTTTGCAACTTTCAGCGTTAGCCAGCAGGGCCTGTGCCGTGTTAGAGGCCACCGATGTTTAATCTTTGCCATTTTGATTCTCTTACAGACTGCAAGAAATCCATCAATCACTAGCGATAGCTCCTCAAGAAAGCTCTCCCTGACAGCCAACAGGATATCGTAAATCATATAGGACTTCTCAATTATGTAGAATTATGTATGACTTTATGCATTTTCTTCATTGAATAATATACTGAAAGTGACTGGAGATATATATATATAGATATATCTTAAATCCCAGTTGATCTAGCTGAAGTCTACAGTTCTGGTGGGCTGTTTTCTTAAGGTAAATAATTGTTAGCTTTTCCCACTGTTTGACACAAAGGTGTACAAGAGAATTTCCATATGCAAAACATAGCAGCTCTCTCTGTGAGAGGGGGAAACAAACTATGATCTTCTATCTTGTATAAAGACAAATTCAGCAGTGAGACATTCGGTTTCAGATTAAATCATTTCAATTTCACTTAGCTACTGCTTAAAAAAGGCTTTCTGAATATTGGGGAGAGCTCACACAATAGTGCGAAGGACTGTATGCAAAAGATTCTCTTGAAAACACTCGTCCCTTACAAAAGAAGCTCCACTGTGCAGCAACAAATGAATTATTTCAACAAAAGGACTTGTCGGATTAAAGGAATCGATCACAGCATTAGCTCTGCAGTGTTGGGTGGGGATATCTGCAACCATCTCATTACATTCCACCAAGAACTTACAGGCAATATTGAATAAAATATTTGCTTGAAATTTGTTCATGACCATTAGCTCAAAACTGATATAGCGCATTTAGACCTTGAGCTGCAAAGCTCCAAAATTACAAACTTCTCCTTTTATCTTTGAATCACAAGTTTCAGGAAATTCAGAAACGCCACCATGGGGTCATGTGAATTCTGAAAAGGACATGTACACAATGGAATAAACACGCACACACACAGACAAACACTCACTCGCGCTCAAGACAAATTAGATGTAGAGACTACATCGGAAGGAAGTGTGCAAAAACCACAAAGCATGAAGAAGCAACTAAAATTACCCAACCCACCAAAACTAAAAATGAACTAAACTATTTGCAAGTAAGTGAAAGGAACCAACCTATCATACCTAACGGTACAACAAGTAAAACTCTTCCACTGGTTGTGAACTACACTTCAACCTGAATGTGGTAGGCAGTCTTGGTGACTTCAAAGGCAACATCATTCCTTTTACAAAACACTCATGGCAACTCGGTTGTGATTTTTCAGTAACAGTGGTAAATGTCAAGGTCAGCTTAGAATTTACAATACACTCTAAGAGCTGTAAACGCTGGCTCTGTAGATGCATGCCAGCCTCTAAAAGCTCCCGCAGCACAGGTGACAGTAGCTCCTCGGCGTGAACTGAACAAACACTGCCGTTTGCATGGGCCATCTGAGAACCTGGTCACCATGGGAGCAGGCAAGCTGTGACTCAGAGGTGGGCGAAAGTAAAAGCAGGGGTGGGGGTGGGGGGTGGTAGAGGTAGAGGAAGGGGCAGAGTCCCCCCAGCTCTGAGCAACTCCCAGCCTCGCGACTGGCTCCAGCGGTACAGCTTGGAGCGTAGTGTGTGCAGGAGAATGGAGAGCCATAAACACGTTGGGTTTGCCAAGGCCTGCTGTAATCTATACCAGAGTCGTGACATCGGAAGCATGCTCGCCACTCTGCTAAGACGCCCAAAGACGGTTTACACTGGGCAAGAAAAAAGAAACAACAAGAGAGCTCTAAAGTAAGCTGTTGCTGAGGGAACGCCAAACTTTAAGAGGTAAACAACCTGAAGATCAAGATATTGGAGAGGTGGACCAAAAAAGGTTGCCAGGATGTGAGTACACAATCTCTCCAGCCTGATCTTCATTCAGAGGAATATCTTAAACATTTTACGACAGCCTGCCTAAACCTCATTTTAAAAAGTGGCAGAATATTTCCAAAACAAACCAAAGTTATTCCCTGCTGGTCCTTTATACCTGCAAGCCAGATTTACAGTCCTCTGCAGTGTGAACACATGCAAAGATTCAGGACAGAATTAATAATGGTTGAGGTATAACTCAAACACTTAATGAGCACACCAAAAAATCAGACTGACATTTCCTTAACCCTGACCTGAGGCAATGTCTCTTTATACTGCATAATGACTAGGAAATACCATCACACGCACAGGCTGCCAGAAACAACACCCACCTGGACCACTGGGTGACCCCCAGTGGGAGCTTTGACTGCCCCACGGCTGCCCTCCGTTTCGTAGTGGGCCCTGTGATGGGGTTTGGGCTGCACTTCAATGTGCAGCTCATACTGGTCGGTGCGGCTGGGCAGAGGCCATTCCAGTGGGGGCAAAGAGGTCACAGGGATGCTAAGGAAGAAAGCCATGGAAAACGACACTTTTTTGTAAAGAAAACAGAAAGTATTCAGTCGATGACTTTTTTAATAGTAAGGACCTGTTTGGCCCTGCAGGGATGTAGAAGCAGTGACTTACAGTATTCGCTACAAAACAAATGTCTACGAAAGAAAGACCCAGATTTGAGTGCAGAATCTTCTCTGCATGATTTTTCTTTGGGGGAATATCTTAAAGGGCACATGTCCTACATCCTGAAGCCCATTTAAGACATTTGTTTTAGTTTATGAACCAAAAACTGTCAAAGCTGTAAATGGTCTGACTGGCTGCCCTGAACTGTGCTTTAGTAGCTGCAGTGTGAATGGGCATCGTTAAATGGTTGTAAGCTGAATAGGCAAATATATTTCAATTTAATAGTTTTTTGTGACATCACAAAAACAACTCATTCCGGATTTTATGTACTGAAGAGTAAAACCTTTAATCTAATTTGCATACAACTTAATGTTAACGTTGTATCATTACGCCAGTGTCTGTGAGTGTTATGGTGTTAACACCATACCAACTTCAGTCAAAACTCACATTCAGTAACAAGATCACTTGACATTTACCTGCAGATTCCAGGCACCAACTGCTTGGGCCAGATTGAAGGAATGACGAAGAAGGGCTCTGCTTTGGTCTTGATATCTTGGTCACATGACACCAGGTAGCTCTCGGAATGATTGTCGGGGTAGAGAGTGTAGGGCTGCTGATTGGTTTTCACTATCTTGGTGGGCACTGAACTAGGCTGTCCAAACCCGTTTATGACCTCCGCCAGGTTACTGGAGTTATAATGGCTGGTGGGGTGGTGGTCATCATGCCTGCCATGGGGCGAGGGGCTGCGTGAGCGAGCCCCGTGCACCAGGCTGGGATTTCTGTACATGTCGTAGGTGCGTTTGCCCTGGGGAGAGGTGGAGCGAGAGCCAGGCCTGGGGGAAGGGGAGCGACCCAGGTAGCTGTCCTCAGCCAGGCTGGCGTGGGGTGAAGTGCCTGGACTGGTGCGTGGTGAGCCTGTGTGGATGTTTTGGAGGCGTGGGCACAGCTCCCCAGTCACTGCCTGTCCGTTGCTGGGGGACACACAGGGTGAGGCGAAGGGTGAGTAGGTCTCGGAATGCCACGAGGCGGAGGAGTTGCTGCTGGCTGGGCTGAGGCAGAGAGGCTCGCGATAGATTGTGGTGTCTTGGCCGGGCACAGTGAGTGTGGGTCTTGGGCTGGCGTTCACTAGGTGGTTCTGGAGTGAGTCATGGCCATGACTGTAATGCTCGCGGGACGGGGTGATCTCGATCCTTGGACTCAGGGCTTGGCCGAGAGGCCGGGTGTGTTCCAAGTAGTTTTTAGACCCGAGCTGCTCATAGCCAGAGACAGCATCGGAGCCGGCGTCAGCGTAGAGAGACGGCTCCTCCAAGGGGTACGGGAGGCCGCTGGGGGGGCTGATGACCTTATGTGGGTGGAGGTCGATCTCATCTACAGAGGTAGAGGATAGAAGATCATGTGGAGAAAAGGGGAGTTGGAAAATGAGGCCTTTGGTATTGTCTGGACATGCAACAGCTGGCATATGAAGTGATTAAGCGTGAAGCCAAAGATCTTGCATGATTCAGAAATACAAACGTGGGATCCTACAGACGTTCTTCACTTTTCTGATATGTGTTGTCAGTCTCTAAAAATACACATAAAAAAACGAAAATACGAAAAACCACAGAGTCTAATTCACTATATGGTGAGGAGTCGTCTCACATATATAACCGATCAATCAATCAATCAGTCAATCAATCAATCAATCAATCAATCAATCAGTCAGCATGCCTGCCAATCAATCAATCAGCCTCCCTGCCAATCAATTAATCAATCCAACCAATCAATAAATCAGCCTGCCAATCAATCAATCAAATCAATCAATTAACCAATCAATC
>JBBPDA010000132.1:7874224-7898462 GCA_037974385.1 Arnoldichthys spilopterus | reverse complement strand
GTTATTTCTGTGACCATTGTGAGTTTTTCTTTCATTGACTGAAGGGTACCAACAATTTTGTCCACGTGTGTATATAGGTTTATATAGACACATTTCATACATACACAAATGTCTATTTTTTGTAGTAGTTGTAAAATCTACCTTTTATCTACCTTTATTAGCTTTTTTAATCTATTGCTTTGCCATTTTATGCTGCTCTTACCTTTGCACTGATGTAGCAAGGCAAATTTACCAATGGTGGGACTAATAAAGGTTTATCTTATATTAACATTGTCACTGTCTGAACAAAACCTTATATCTCCAAAATAGTAACTTTACAGAAGAAAAAAAAAGCTTAACTTTCAATTCAAGTTACTGTAACAGTGTACAAAGTTTACAATGTAATTGAATGAAATTAATGAGAATGAAATCTGAATGAAGAAAATGATGACTGCATTCAGTTGTGGGACAATGTACTAATGACAAGGAGACAGGGAGGTGCAGTATGACATGAAGGTCCTTATCTAGGTTGTTGATTGCCATAGGTTGAACTATAAATAATGCAGTTACATTAAATACCATAATAGAATGTTTATTCTCCATAATGCATTGTCACATTCCCACCATTATTATTGTCACATATTTGCAGCTTTGAACATACAGTCAATGGTACTAAGTCCTTCGCTTCTGTATCCCTCTGCTCTACAGTAGAAGCTCTCAAAGGGGAAGTGGCTTCAACTTTCCTGTTGCTTTTGATAACAGCATTAAAATTAACTGTGGCATGAATAACATTTTGCATTTATGCATTACCAAAATAAAATGTAATCATAATGAAATAATTACTATTCTATTTATAAATACAAATGCAGTATTGACTAAAAGTTTAGAAATCTCTTCAAAATCTTTGCAACGGTTTTAACAAGCTTAGAGTGAGAAATCACTTATATCCAATTACACCATGCTTCTCTTATCACTGGTTTTAAACTATAGAAACTTGGCATTATGGACATTATGTAGATTCAAAATTTCTTTTATTTGCAGATACAAAAAAAACATGTGTATGCTCATACAGCAGCACTGATTCAAATTGACTGCCAGTTTACCATACATTTTTACAGTTCTATCTGTGGGCAGTGGTGGCCTAGGAGTAAGGACATTACCCTTGAAACCTAAAGGTCACAGTTTCAAGTCCTGGCCCGAGCACTACTGAGGTACCCTTGAGCCTGCTACACTGCTCCCCAGGTGCTGTTGATATTTGCCTTCTGCTTCACCTGTGCACATGTGATGGGTTAAATGCAGAGGTCACATTTTGTTGTGGTGCTTGAGTGTGTTCATAATGACAAATAGTCACTTTCACTATGCAGTTTATACTGTTAAAGTACAGTTTCAGTTGTGGTAATAACAGACAATACCTGGAATGTCTAAGGTTTAAAGTAGTACCTTTTGCCAAAAAAGTATTTTATATTTCATTTTGTTATATATTCTGATTAGGGCTATGTTCTGGAGCTATGCTAGTGACAAAAATCTGAAATCTTAAATTTCTTGGAACTAGTATGCTGTTTCTGCACCTCTGCCTCTTTCTGAATCATAAGAGAAAGAGAGAAAAACACTAACAGAACTAATGATTAGACTTCAAACATACATCTCTAAAGCACCATCTGTTCCATACAGCAATTCTGTGATGTGTCTATGTTCAAATCAAAGCTGCCAGTCAATAGGTAAATATGCAGAAAACTTTGATCTATTAAATCTTTTACACCTTCTGTATTTGCTGGAATCAGCTTCCTTTTTTGATACAACACCCCTAACTGTTTTGTGAAGATGAATTTCCTCAGGAGCTGGGGTAAAACTGATAATAATGTGTTGATTGGTTGCTACATCGATGTGCAAGACATTGTATTCCTCAATAAGTATTCAGTAGTGTCGCCAATAAATGTGTCTGCCCCTCTAGATAGGGTAGTTTTGAAGGAAAACGTTCTCATCTGTCATAGTAGTAACACACTAAAAATAGCAGAATAGTAGGTGGTGACAATCAGATAAGCAGTGTAAACTATAACATCACATTTCTTTTTTGTTTCAGTATAAAACGAGTCACTAAATATTAGTATTTTACCCACTAGGCCACCCAACCCACAATAGGGGAGGGGCTGTGATTTTTTTGTGTATTTGTGTAGCCTATACTTGAAGGAAGTATATAATAATATATATAATGCACTAGTTAATACCTACCAAAAGTGAGCCCAGGAAGGACAACTCACTGATGCATGTGGGGAGTGAAATCTAGCCTGTCTGATCTTATCCCCAAAAGGAGCTCCTATTGCATAAAATGTTAATGCTATGATAGAAAGTTGTCAGAACTCACTGTGCACAACACTCAGAGCTGTTTTGGCTGCATGATGGGGACCTACACTATATTATGCAGGTGATCAGTGTACATTGTGCAAAAAAAGTCTTATGTTGGATGCTGGACAGCAAGTTTTTGAAACCGTAGCAATCATCTGGGGTTTTAATAATTACAGTCTGAAACAGTGATACTAACCATCTGGAAATTTACTGTGGTTTACCAGGAAAACTCTAATGGTTTCATCCCTTTAACATTCTCAGTCAGAATTATTTTCAACATAAGAGCTGTAGCAGTATGATAAAGCGGAGGGGAAATCAATAAAGACCCTACGCCACCCTCATTACTGTCTCACCACAGCTGTTATTATTACACAAACTAATGGCACAGTGTTAAAGAAATAGGTGATTTTGGAGCAGAGCATAAAAAACTGAGTTTAGCACTTGCATGCCAAGAGAGCTCTGCTCCTTCTCTATCTTACAAACCAGAATACTTCATGTGATGAATTTAGTGTCACTTGCCTACAAACAAATCACCTTTGACTTCCTCTCTGGTTGGTAGATTATCTTTCATGTTAATATATTCAGTGACCACATTGCTGCTACTTCTTGGGGCCTGAAACTTTGTTACTGCATGGCCACAATTTGGAAGTTATTAATATCACATGTAGCAATCAAACTAGGTCATCCAGGACCAACTTTTTTGGGACAACTCGAGCCAGGCCACGTCCCCAATTGCATTGTTTATTCATGTCTCGAATGGTCCATGAAAGCTCCGGCTGGTCTCAGCAAGAAGTGATGGGAGTGAGAGTGAGGGAGCATTGAAGAGGCTGGCAGTCTCTTCAGCCTGGGTGTGCTTGTTTGAAGCCCTGCCTGGCCATGCTAGGACGCCCACTTCCAGCTGTCCACGGTGCTGAAAAGAACTCCGCTCTGTCATCCCAAGCTGCTGAGATTTCTACCCCCCCCCTTAAACTCCCACCATCCCTGCTGTAACTAATAAAAAGGTTTTCCATGACTTGACATGCAGTTGGGCTGGCGAGGGAGTGATGAGACATACAGCCCTGATGAGTCAATGCATTTGAAGTGGGAGAATCACTGTGATAGGCCCACACAGAATTCTGGGACAAGAATAGATTTAAACCGGATTCAAACCTTCACTTCTGGGAATGTAGGCTACAATTACGTAAAGACAAATATGCTACACATTTCTATGCATTTATCCATTGAATAATCTATTCATTCTTCCATTCTTAGAGCTGAAACAAATATTCAATGAATTATCAATTCGGTAACAAACAAAAAAACTAAATTTAAATTAAAATGAACAAATTAAAAACAGATCAACATTTGAAAAAAAATTACTATTGCAAACTAAACACTAGCAACTGAAATGTAGCATGCAGTTACAGTGCATAATAATCTGCCTTTAGTCATGCCTTTATGATTAGCCTTTATATCACGGTACCTTCTTTTCAAAACCATGGTCAGGCAACACTCTGGACTATCCTGAGTAGTGGCAAAAATGAGGCAATAATCTCTGGTTCCATTTCCTACATTTTTCATGTATTATTTTTTTTTTCCTGAGGCCTGTTCATGATGTCCAAAAATATTATTGCATTTCATTTTTTAAAAGATATAAATATATAAACACTGAACAAAAATATAAACATAACACTTTTGTTTTTGCTCCCATTTTTCATGAGCTAAACTCAAAGATCTGAAACATTTTCTACAAACACAACGTTGTGGATCGAGTGGCCCATGCTGGCGGTGGGGTTTTGGTATGGGCAGGCGTATGTTATGGACAACAGGTGCATATTATTGATGGCATTTTGAATGCACAGATACCGTGATGAGATCCTGAGGCCCATTGTTGTGCCATTCATCCATGGCCATCACCTCATGTTGCAGCATGATAATGCACAGCCCTATATTGCAAGGATCTGTATATAATTCCTGGAAGCTGAAAACATTCAAGTTCTTGCATGGCCAGCATACTTACCGGACATGTCACCCATTGAGCATGTTTGGGGTGCTCTGGATCAGCGTATATGACAGTGTGTTCCAGTTCCTGCCAATATTCAGCAATTTAGCACAGCTATTGAAGAGGAGTGGACCAACATTCCACAGCCCACAATCAACAACCTGATCAACTGTATGCGACGGAGATGTGTTGAACTGTGTGAGGCAAATGGTGGCCACACCAGATACTGAGTGGTTTTCTGACCCCTGGTTTACCCCCCCCTTTTTTTTTATTGGCCTTTTATTGTGGGCAGTCTAAGGCATACCTGTGCAATATTCATGCTGTCTAATTAGCACCTTGATATGCCACACCTGTGAGGTGGGATGGATTATCTCGGTAAAGGAGAAGTGCTCACTAACACAGATTTAGACCGTTTGTCAACAATATTTGAGAGTAATGGGTCCTTTGTGTATGTCAAAAATGTTTCAGATCTTGGAGTTTAGCTCATGAAAGATGGGAGCAAAAACAAAAGTGTTGAGTTTATATTTTTGTTCAGTGTAATATATATATATATAAAAAATGCAAATTTCTCACTTGCGGGACTAATAAAGGTTCTCGTATATCATCTTTAAGGTTATCTTATCTTTTTTCTTTCTTTTGCTATTGCTATAGTTATTCACTTTTTCTGTTAGTGGTGTTAATGTAATAGCTGATCAGTGAAGTTATCAAGAACTTATAGGCTAATGATGTGTCTGTAACCTTCTGATCTGAAGTTATTAGGCTTTAAATGCAACTGTACAACTAGACAGGAATTTGCCAAATTCTCCCTAGTTGTACATTATATAACATAAAACTATGAACAATTTATTCTATCACTTTGAAATCGTAAATGCATACAGGGGACACCTGTGGGATGAACATAATAAAAATTCAAAGAGATCCATAGAGTATTTTTGGATTTTTTTAAAACTAAAGACACTTTTTCTTGATCCATTTTCAATTTGAATGATGTTTCTTTGACCTTCTGATCTGAAGTTATGAAACTTTAAAGACAAACTAAATGGAAATGACCAAATCCACTCCTGCGTAGAATAGGGTTAACGTTTAATTTTTCTGATATCAAAAGGTTTTATTCAGGAGTTTGCCTCCCATTCTACAGTTACAGCCTCTACTAGCCTTATGGAAAGAATGTATACAAGATCTTCAAGGTATTCAGATGAAGATGCTTAGAACTGTACATGGACACACCATCAGGCAAGCCGCTACAAATATTAGTGCGCATTGCGCATTGGTGGCCTAGTGGTTGGGACTTTGCCCTTGTGAGCCCTGATGAGTCAATGCATTTGAAGTGGGAGAATCACTGTGATAGGCCCACACAGAATTCTGGGACAAGAATAGATTTAAACCGGATTCAAACCTTCACTTCTGGGAATGTAGGCTACAATTACGTAAAGACAAATATGCTACACATTTCTATGCATTTATCCATTGAATAATCTATTCATTCTTCCATTCTTAGAGCTGAAACAAATATTCAATGAATTATCAATTCGGTAACAAACAAAAAAACTAAATTTAAATTAAAATGAACAAATTAAAAACAGATCAACATTTGAAAAAAAATTACTATTGCAAACTAAACACTAGCAACTGAAATGTAGCATGCAGTTACAGTGCATAATAATCTGCCTTTAGTCATGCCTTTATGATTAGCCTTTATATCACGGTACCTTCTTTTCAAAACCATGGTCAGGCAACACTCTGGACTATCCTGAGTAGTGGCAAAAATGAGGCAATAATCTCTGGTTCCATTTCCTACATTTTTCATGTATTATTTTTTTTTTCCTGAGGCCTGTTCATGATGTCCAAAAATATTATTGCATTTCATTTTTTAAAAGATATAAATATATAAACACTGAACAAAAATATAAACATAACACTTTTGTTTTTGCTCCCATTTTTCATGAGCTAAACTCAAAGATCTGAAACATTTTCTACAAACACAACGTTGTGGATCGAGTGGCCCATGCTGGCGGTGGGGTTTTGGTATGGGCAGGCGTATGTTATGGACAACAGGTGCATATTATTGATGGCATTTTGAATGCACAGATACCGTGATGAGATCCTGAGGCCCATTGTTGTGCCATTCATCCATGGCCATCACCTCATGTTGCAGCATGATAATGCACAGCCCTATATTGCAAGGATCTGTATATAATTCCTGGAAGCTGAAAACATTCAAGTTCTTGCATGGCCAGCATACTTACCGGACATGTCACCCATTGAGCATGTTTGGGGTGCTCTGGATCAGCGTATATGACAGTGTGTTCCAGTTCCTGCCAATATTCAGCAATTTAGCACAGCTATTGAAGAGGAGTGGACCAACATTCCACAGCCCACAATCAACAACCTGATCAACTGTATGCGACGGAGATGTGTTGAACTGTGTGAGGCAAATGGTGGCCACACCAGATACTGAGTGGTTTTCTGACCCCTGGTTTACCCCCCCCTTTTTTTTTATTGGCCTTTTATTGTGGGCAGTCTAAGGCATACCTGTGCAATATTCATGCTGTCTAATTAGCACCTTGATATGCCACACCTGTGAGGTGGGATGGATTATCTCGGTAAAGGAGAAGTGCTCACTAACACAGATTTAGACCGTTTGTCAACAATATTTGAGAGTAATGGGTCCTTTGTGTATGTCAAAAATGTTTCAGATCTTGGAGTTTAGCTCATGAAAGATGGGAGCAAAAACAAAAGTGTTGAGTTTATATTTTTGTTCAGTGTAATATATATATATATAAAAAATGCAAATTTCTCACTTGCGGGACTAATAAAGGTTCTCGTATATCATCTTTAAGGTTATCTTATCTTTTTTCTTTCTTTTGCTATTGCTATAGTTATTCACTTTTTCTGTTAGTGGTGTTAATGTAATAGCTGATCAGTGAAGTTATCAAGAACTTATAGGCTAATGATGTGTCTGTAACCTTCTGATCTGAAGTTATTAGGCTTTAAATGCAACTGTACAACTAGACAGGAATTTGCCAAATTCTCCCTAGTTGTACATTATATAACATAAAACTATGAACAATTTATTCTATCACTTTGAAATCGTAAATGCATACAGGGGACACCTGTGGGATGAACATAATAAAAATTCAAAGAGATCCATAGAGTATTTTTGGATTTTTTTAAAACTAAAGACACTTTTTCTTGATCCATTTTCAATTTGAATGATGTTTCTTTGACCTTCTGATCTGAAGTTATGAAACTTTAAAGACAAACTAAATGGAAATGACCAAATCCACTCCTGCGTAGAATAGGGTTAACGTTTAATTTTTCTGATATCAAAAGGTTTTATTCAGGAGTTTGCCTCCCATTCTACAGTTACAGCCTCTACTAGCCTTATGGAAAGAATGTATACAAGATCTTCAAGGTATTCAGATGAAGATGCTTAGAACTGTACATGGACACACCATCAGGCAAGCCGCTACAAATATTAGTGCGCATTGCGCATTGGTGGCCTAGTGGTTGGGACTTTGCCCTTGTGAGCTGAAGGTCACGGGTTCAAGTCCCAGCCCGGGCAGCACTAAGGTACCCTTGAGAAATGTTCCACTACACTGTTCCCCGAGCGCTGCTGATAGCTGCCCGCTGCTCCACATGTAATGGGATAAATGCAGGTGTCATTTTGTTGTGGTGCTTAAATGTGTTCACAATGACAAAAAGTCACTTTCACTTCACAAATTATCCATTTTTAAATATTGTCCTCAGACAGCCCTCCAATCAGTGATGAGCCTTTGAAACTTTCCTCCCCCTTACAGTGGCCATGCATACCACATATAAGGTTTAAGATATGTAAGAGTATGTCTTAACACATTTGAACATATATTTAAGTGGCTTAGGGGTTAAGAGCATAATAATGTGCAGAAGTATGTGCCATTTGCCGCTTGCACACATAATATGTGTTCCACTAAGACATTTTCCACTCAGCACTCTCCTTCAGTCTCTAGGCCGTACATGTCTCTGTGGAGGCACGCTTTTTCCACAAGCAGCACACTCCCGCTCTGATGCATAAATCTTTTAACACTCCCGCTGCTGACGTTCCTCCTCACAATTCAGAAAAATCTCATAATTATGGCATTTAACATGATGGCCTGTGCCAGGAACCACTGAGCACATAATTCACTTCACTAAGCTGTATAATTGGCCAAACATCCTTCATATTCCAAACCTGCAATGACCATTAATAAATGGCAATGGTATGATCAACACAATCAGATTGCAAGAATAGTACAAGTATTTGACATTTTTCTTTCAATTATAGTCTCAAAATAATTTGCAGTGGTGGCCTAGTGATTAGGATCTTGTCCTTGCCCTTGTATACAGAAGGTTGTAGGTTAAAGTCCCGGCCCAGGTACCACTGAGGTACCACTGAGCATGGTACAATATATTGTTCCTAGGTGCTGCTAATAGCTGTGTGATGCTCCATGTGTGCACGTGTGATGGGTTAAATGTAGAGGTCACATTTAGTTGTTTCCCTAAAAACAACCTTTTAACCACCAGTAGCTTGACAGCATTTACCAGATTGTTTAATCAGAGTTTACATTTCTAACAAGCTAACATGACACCTTTGGTTGTTGGTCTAGTTGTTCCACACAAAACTGCAAAAATAAAGTGAAAAGTACATGTCTAGGCTTCAGCTAGGCTGTGTTTAACATCCTAAATCCTAATGAACTAAAGACTCTATAACAAAAAAGATTTAAAGAAATTCTTTAAGATTGGTTTACTCCAGTTGACTCCCAACTATTTTAGGCTTTCTTTTAGATTTAAAAGGCTGGCAAAATCAGTATTTCTAGAGCAATTTGCAAGGAATTCAAAAAGCCAATCCTTTCATGTGTGCATCCTTATTAACAATAATCCTGTAGGCACACAAATAAGCAACTTATCATCAGCTAAGATGCAGGATGGTTTATAAAACCATATGTGTTCCTAATCAAAGAAAACAGAAGATTAACTAAAGCTATACATGCCCACTGTATCATACTTGTAGATTTACATAAGCTCATCTTATAATAAACCCATTAATGTGGCTTTCAGGATGTCCTAAAATTAGCTTGACTTGTTACTGGCATTAAATGTAGAAGCTCCATGAACAAATCCACACACTTTTCATAAATAAAAACATACATATATACTATTTAAGATAAAGGGGGTACTTTTGTTAACCTAAAGAAACTTTAAGTGGAAAGATTCTATAACAATTAAACTTTCATTTTTCCTAGAACTTAAAACATCCAAGGCAGGTAAAGCGTTGTTTATATCTACCGTCACTTCACTTCACATTACTTGTACTGGTGGCTTTAGACGGGCTGCCCTATAATGTGAATTTTTGTAAATGTGCTGTTTTTTGCTTTTTTGTTTGTTTGTTTGTTTGTTTTTTTCACAAGAACAATTCATTTAAACCAAGCAGATTTCCATGGAGTGGTAAGTGATATCATTAAAAAAAAGTAACTGTCCATGATATGCGTTCTACAATGTTTCCAAAGAACAATTGCTAGGACAGTCGTCTTTTGATCTAGCCAATGCTGGGAGTATTAGCTGGACATGCAGTGGTTGGGTTGGAATCATGATGGATACACCCAATGAAGAAAAAAGTGACACTCCTGCTATAGGTGAAATGTAAACTTGGTTGCACCCTAAGTGCTCTTGATGCAGATGAGGCCCAATATAATTATATTCACTAATAAGGTTTGGTTTAACTGCACCTATTTTAATTTATCTGATAGAAAAAACTTTCTTCCTGAGTTACCTGCTCTGAATGCCATGTAGAGCATTTTGGAGCAAAATATAATAGCTACATTAAAAAGGTTTAGTGTACACCACTTTGTATTATTTGTGTCTGTTTTTGCTGTGGCAAAATAGGGGTTTTAAATAACCCCTGCCCATGCCACATAAGAACAATATCTGCGAATGGAAGGTTTACATGTCAGTTAAACTGATCTTTCTTGGCAAAGTACTTGCGTGCAGAAGTCTGGCTTGTAAGACTACGTAAGAAACATTGAAAGACCTATGTTTTTCACCCTTAATGTCAAGTGCAACAGTCAAAATAAGGTTTAAGATAGCAGTTTCAATCAACTGCTAAATCTGAAAAATTGCAGAAACTGCATTGTGGAGATACAGCTAATGGATACAAACTGTGTAAGTTGCTATCTCCCACACATGCATTCTGAAATGCATGACAGTGAACAGAAGGTAAGAATATAATGGAAAACGGCTTGAGCAAAAGATTATGCACAAGTAATGAATTGACACTCGCACGTACAATTGTGCCACCGAATAGAACATACTTACTCTGCACATTCTTTTCTTAACGGAAGGCTGCTTTCCATATTACTTTCCCATGTGTGCATATTATGAGCATAATACAATTTCCTATTTAAATGATTGTATATACAAGTACATATTAAATGCAGATTTGTATTGCTAAAAATTGCTTGTTTAGATACCAGAAAGTAAAAAAAAACCTTAATTCCAATCCAATATTGTACAAACATCTAGCCGGAAAAAACACACTCACACATGATGTGATGCTGTGTTAGCTGTTTATTCTTTTACATGGGGTAGTACAGTAACCTGAGCAGGATACACACAACTTAAGTGAAGTGTTTCAATCCAACATAGCTCATTTCTTAGAACTTAGAAGTAATTAAAAAATACAAGATTCATACATGTTTCAATAAGGGTATCAGGAAAGGAAAAAGAGTCTTTAATTTGTACATCTGTACATGTTATAACTTATCACTGCCTACCACAGTGACAAATAATGCCACTTGTCGAGTTAATGATGTTCTAGCTATGGTCATCAGAAAGCCACTCCTTTCAGCCTATAGTGCTATAATGCAATAGAGGTAATAGTGATCTATGACGCAGACACACAGGATTAACAAGGTTCACATCTATGACTAGTTCAGTCACAAAAAGACATGGCCTGACACTAAAGCTGAATAGGTTGCCTCTATTCTTGCTTTTTTATAATAAATAAATATTGAGATCACACCAAACATCTCTGATGCTGCATTTAACAGCTGAAATGAACTTGTGACAACTTCTGACTTGTGTTGTCTGCTTTTGTAGACAGAAAAGGCAGACTGCCTTGCACTCTGGCAATCAGGTGTACTCCCACCACGTTGAACCAATGTGCAGCACTCTACCACCACCTGTTGTTCTACCAAAGGAACTGGGTTTGCATCTGAACAAACATCTTCCACAGAACCCCCAAATGTGTGTATGTGACAGATGATGGCATCTTATAGGGTCACAGTAACCTATCCAAAAATACAATTTGGCCTCAGTTTGTGGTATGAAGAGATACCTTTCAGGCAACATTCTTCTCAGCAGATCTTGCTGGAGCAACCTCTAATGTGTTGTAATGAGACCTCATGCATTTCTTTTGAAATTTTTACATATCAGATTATTCCTTAAGTTCTTAATGCTTGTGCTCTGCAAGGAAAAAATGCCATCATCTAAATGCTGACTACTGAAATAATCAGCCCAAGACAATGCCAGCAATGTATAGCACCAACTTCTCAAAGAGGGAGAGAATCCAGTAAAACGAGTCAGTTCTTCAACACAAACCCACTGAGTTCATTGCCCATGCATTTTAAGTACACCGCTCCACCACAGTTCTGGTCAGGTCGACATCACCAAACATGAAAAAGAGAGATCTGACTGTTGTCGTTAGTAATATCATGTTGCAGTTGACACTAAAACTCAATGTGCAGACCCAAAGACCTGGAAAAGTCACAGTCTGTCAATCAACCCAGCAAATGTCAGTGTTTGGTGAGTATACACACATGCAGTCAGCCCCCAACCAGCACATCAACACTGTGATCCATACATTTTCCTTGAGAAGGACGTGCCTCAACTCTCAAATACGAGCAAGGCAAGCATTCGCCAGCTCCTCCCGTGCCTCCCATTCAGATATCAACCACATCCATGTTTTTTTCTTTCTACCCGAAGACGGTGGGGGGAAAGGTGGCGACAACTTGTTCCTCGCTGTCAGACCGCTTATCTTACCTTGGCTGCCGCAGACCAGCAATCCAAGCAAGCAGACGGATTTGAGGAACATTTTTTTCAGCAGCTTCAGCACGATATGACGAGCGAACAGAGTCTTGCGTGTTGGCGAGTTGAAATCTCTACCAGCTCTGAACCGACGTCGCTGAGCAGACGTCTGCAACCGCTCGCGCGCGCACACGCACTCTCCTGCCCCCCCCCCTCTCTCCCCCTCACTTCGACTGTGAGTGTGGCTCCCTCCTCGCGTGTGTTTACTGAGCAGCGCCACACTCCCGCCTCAATGCAGCACTTAAGGAGAATAACTACCACAACGGTTTTGACACGCTGTCAACTAATCGATGAACGTCAAGAGACCAAAAAATGCGACACTGCGATCTAAAACTGTTTATGGGAGAGAAATTACATCAAGAAGAAATATTATTTAAAAAATAATACCCCGTGTGTTGTACAGTTGGCGTTGGACAATAGTTAGCTTGAGCTAACGTTAAGAAATCATTCTACTATTATTCTAAACCTATGAAAGTTTATCAAAGTTAGTTAAGTTTGACGTAATAAAAACACCAAAGTTAAGAAAATGCTACCAATGATGAGATAAAATGTCCTTTTCTTTATATTCAAATGGCTTGTGAGGAAAATAGACTAAACAAGTCTTTTCAAGCCATTAAAGTTCAGGGATTCTCTTTCTTTTAAAGCACAAATATTCTGGGCTAAATGTTATGAATTTGTGAACTTTTTTTTCGTTGTTGTAATAATTAATGATTATAGTCATAATTGTAACTGTGCTTTTTCCAGAGATTAATGGCATGACAAAGCATCTCATTACAGACAGTACTAGAGAGTAATTGCATAGTTTTCTTGTACTAAACGTCTTGACACTGTCATTTAAGGCTTGGACAACAAACATCTACCAGAGCATGTGAAATGCCTTTCACAAAACAAGGTTGGCCTTCTGTTATGCACTAATCAGCCATGGTAGTAACACCACTGATAGGTAAAGTGAAAAACATTGACTGTCTGTTTCTTTTATTACAATGGCACCTATAAGGGAATGGGATGTATTAGCCGGCAAGTCAGTTCTTGGTGTTGAAGTGCTGGAACCTGGAAAAATGTTATCTGAGTCACACTGACCTTACTTTAGTGGTTAGACTGAATCATAACATCTCCAGAGAGCAGGTCCTCTGAAGTGTTCCAAGTATGCAGTTGTTAGTACCTACCAAAAGTGATCCAAGGAAGGACAACTGCTGAATTTGAGACAGAGTCGTAGGCACCCAAGGCTCACTGATGCATTTGGTGAATAAAGGCTAGCCTGTCTGGTCCAATGCCACAGAAAAGCTGCTGTGGTTTAAAAAATAAATGCTGGCTCTATTAGAAAGGGGTCAGAACACACAGTGCACCACAGTTAAAGCTGTTTCGGCAGCATCACGTGGACCTACTCAATTTTACTAAGGTGGCTGATTAGTAATTATGGCTGATCAGTGTATATTATATAATATTTATTATCTAAATTAAAAAAGGAAAACCTGTTGTAAATGGATACAAAGTAATAACATAAGCAGAAGGAAATGCAAATGTCAAAGATGTCACTGACATTTTAACCTGGCCTTATACTCACCAAAATACAGGCTTGTTGGCACAGGTTTCACTCACTCATTCATACTGTGTGGCACAGGTTCCCCATTCTCTCATTCATACTGTTTAGCCTCAAAAGTAAACACTAATCTTAAAGCAATTTTTTTGTGGACTTTACAGACATAATTTGAAGAGCTAAAAGTCAATTCAGGTGCATGCTCATATCTAAGAAATTGAAAGTCTCAGAAGACCAGAATTTATTTTATGCCATTTCTAACATGCAATGCATTAGCACAACATATCATTTAACTAGTGAACAATATGTACAGATTTGTGAGGTCTGCTTGCCCTTGGTTAAAAGAACCTCATGGAAATCTGTTCTTCTGTGTGGATGTCCGAGAAAGTCTACTAATACTGGATTTGTTGACTTTGACCTGTGCACTGCTCCAGTTTTAGCATTCTCCCACTTACACACTAATTTGACTGGAAAGAGATACTTCCCTAGTGGCCAGAACTGAATTTCTTTTTTAATTTTCTTTGACAGTTTGAAGGTTTTTTTTCTGTTGATCACTGCACACATGATCAATTAATGCAAATTTTATGTCTAAATTTAGATTAAGTAGTGTAACCAACTGTATGGAGTTATAACTTTCTTAGATGTGCAATCAAATCTTCTCAGTCTTGTTCATGGATGAGTCAAATGAATTCAATCTTTCTTTATCTTAACCACTGGAATACCTGTAAGAAAAGAATGCACTGAAATTGAGGAAGCAGACTATTTAAACTTATTGTTCCTAAAAAATTGTGTTTGAATGTATGGTTCTAAGAAAAGAAACATTTCTAAGATACTCTAACTTTCATTATGAATTCAAGATGTTTTTTCCTTCATCTGGGAAGTTACTATTTTAGAGGTACAATGTTTTGTGCCAAAAACAACAAATCTTAAAGAATCTGAATTTCATTTACTGAAATTTCATACTACTGAGACAACTATACTGAAATTAATGTTTAAGGTCTTTGTTATGACCTTGTAGCTTTTTCCACAGAAATGGAATAAACAATGGAACAAGCCAAAGAAAATGTTTTTTTCTGTAATGTGTAATCTGGAAATAATTGTAAGATGTTTCATCAGTGTGCTAGGGCAGCCAATCCTGGACAAACCGGCAGTTGTTAAAATCTACCCTACTTGTGGATCAGAATGTTCAGAATGTTTTTAACCTCTGGGGTCATCCTTCATTGGATTTTAGAAATATGGATCACCTCCTTATGTTAAAAATCCACCTAATATGGCGAAAATTATCGCCGCCACTACCAGTTTCGCCGTCTGACCGCAGAATCATGGTACATTTCTGGTCCTCCAGAGTGCTTAATTAACAGCATGCAAACTCAGTGAATACATTTTCTTTGGGCTTATCAGGATTTCAGCAAAAATTGATGTCAAGAAAAATCTACATGCAACATTATGTTTATACGTACATAGCAAAAAGCCATTATATGTATAGCATATATGTATTAAATAACAAACAAAAAGTGGTGTGTACTCAGCCTTTAAAATAAAAAGATAAAAACCCCTTATTTTAATAGATCTAATTTTTAAAAGTGGTTCTTTAAAGATCCATTCTTTTGAAGTTTCTTTGGGTACCAAAAGCGATTCTTCTATGACATTTACCCAAATAACCCTTTATTTTTAATCTTCCAAGTCCAGCACAGCCCAGGCACTGGAATATGTCTTTACTAACCAGCTAGTGGGCTCAAGGGAAACTAAACACTTGTTCCTGTGCCGTATTTCCCCAAATCTCAGAGCTTGTTTGCTTGTGCCCTGCTCTCTTTTCTTTACTTTGGGTCTGGTTTGATTAACCTTAAGTTACCGTGTGTGTTTACCTGATGTTTGGTCCAATTTAGCCACACACCCAACATGTTAGGCGACTGGTAAGATGTCAGGGGCTCCTAAAGGATTTCTACCAACCTGTGAGCAAAAGACAGAAAAAAAACAGTTGGGAATTTATGAGTGATCAGCATGAACTTCTGAAAAGCTTTTGGAGAGGGAAAATATTCTGCAGTGGCTATTAGTAGAACCTGACAGTATCATTAGATAGCATCCCAAGGGATTCTCACAGCAGCTCATTGAAACCATTGCACAGGCAACTCAAGTCTTGTCACCTTGGCAACCTTCTCTCCTTTGTAACAGTTGGTAATTATTATTGTGGAGTTTTCTTTGGCTCAGTCTCTCTACACTTCTGTCTTATTTCTTCATCTGCCATAGGGTATGCCCTGCTCTGTAGTGGCATTGTAACTGAGCTCCACAACAGTACACTCTTATGAACATAAGAGTAGTCACCCACAGCAAGATCAAGTGGTCTTCTTCTTTCCCTTCATCCTTTCTCTGTTTTTCTTCCCCTCAATTGCTCTTTTTATAACAATAGCCTGTCTTGCTTTTGGCTGATTTCTTTAGTCTGATCTTTGTTTTTTCAATGAAGTGTGTAATATCGTATTTGTAGCTGCAATAGCATTTACAGTGATATACTGGAGGGATGTTGGTAATAGCTGTAATATGTAGGTCAGCATTCAACATTCTCTTTACATAAAATGGCATCTACTCAAATTGCCTCAATTTCAGGGTCAACAGAAGAACTGCCTCTTAACATATCTCAACGGTGCTATTTTATTACTGCTTTTATTTTATAATTTGCTTTTTGCTTTGCTATAAACAGTTATCCATTGTGTTGAACACTACACTATTTTTTTCTTTGAGATTTTGTGAAAAATTCTGATAATCATTATTTTTGGAGCTGTGGAGCTGCATTTAGAAAAAAATACTCCATATGTTTTTGAGAAGTTTGATAACATAAAATGGTGTCCAGTCACTTGTATTTAAAAAGGCTTTTCCACAGTTGTTAGATGGTGAAGTTGTGCTTGAATAACAGTCTTTAGCATGCAATTCTGAGTAAAAACCGGTGTGCAGTTTTGAGTTTGACAGTCTACAGGTTTCTATATGAGATGCTGTTTTAGTGTTTGATATATATTTATTTTTCTGTATTTGATCAAATTTACTTTCACTGCATAGCAACAAAAATTACTTCATAAGAAGGAGCTTGCTCTAATAATGGTATTGCTTTTGTGGCAAAAAAGAAAAATAATGCACAGTGTACTTTCCTCAAAGAATGTTTTATGCTCATTAATGTCACCATTAATAACTGACCCTTAAATTGCCTATGTGCCTAAAATGTAAAATATCTAAATAGCAATCTAAAGTCATACTGCTTTCTTACCAGCTACAGTTGTAACTAAGCGTAATTCAAGCAAGAAGCTCAGAGGATGCAAATTAAGTGAAAGTGATTGTCATTGTGAACACACCCCATCACACAACGTGCATCACAATGAAATGCAACCAATCCACACATGGAGCAGAAGACGACTATGCACAGCACCAAAGGAGCAGTGTAGGGGGATGTTACCTTGCTCAAGGGTTCCTTAGTGGTACCTAGGCCAGGACTTCAACCTGCAACCCTCCAATCACATAGGCAAGCCTTTAACCACTAGGCCATCACTGGTCTGACACTGAAGTGTTGAGAGGTTACAGTGTAGGTCACTCCAGAAATTACATCAGGATTAAAGGAAAGAAAAACACTAAATGCTGCTTATTGGTGCACAATAAATAGTGATTTTATATTTGTTAGCCCAGAGAACCATAATAACAATAAATTTTAAAGAGTGAACCAGTGATGGACACACTACACCCCAAGTGTGGGCACACTTCACTTACACATTGTCACGATTTGAGCACTGTAGGATGTATGTGCAAGTTTTACAGTTTTAAAAATGTTTTATTTAAATAAACAAACTAACACTAAGACAAAACATAGACTAGGATTGAACAAAACATAGACTAAGGAACCCAAATCAAATAAAACAAAAGAAAATGCACAATGCTAACAGCAATATAATAACAGGAATAACAACAGCAGAGAACCAACAAAGGTAGAGAAAAACACACAAGACTATATATGAAAACATAACGAGCAACACCTGAACACAGGAGGGGCATAAAACAAGGACCAGGTGAACGAGGCGGAGAACAAGGTGTGAACATGGGCAGGGCTAGCACTAAACATAAACACAAGACATGTGGACATGGGGCACATGAAGCACATGGGAAAAACACAGACATGACACAGAGAAAATGTGACATGTTTATTCAGTATCAGCTGATTCTGCGTCAACTGTATCATTTAGACTTACTAATATTGTTGTTGTATTATATAAGTCTCTGAATTGAGCCTTTACTTAAGTAATAGGACACAAGAGGGAGAATGAATAACATCACAGCCAAAATGTTTAATGAGAAGACACAATCTCTGTATTTCTATTAATGCTATGCAACTGTTTGGTAAAGTAAAAAAAAGGTGAAAAATTAGCAACAAAGAAATCCCTGGAAATTCTTTTTGCCAAAATTCACTTATGAGTCTATAACAAAACGTTGAAACAATGATTTCTATATGACATTTTGAAAGTTGGTCCCTCACATCTTATGTAATAAATATATTATTTTTTACCCAAATCCAAAACAGAACATGGAGATCAATTTGAATTGACTTGTTTTTTGCAAAGGCTCTTTATGAAGAGAAATTAAAAATTAAACACAACTGCATGTCTGAATATCTATTTAAAAATCAGTAAATCACTAATAACTCATGTATGTGTCTTATTTGTTTGGCCCTCAAATCACTGATTAGCAATTGCTAAATGCCATTACCTCAGCAAACACTGTATTTTCAGCAGGTATAGTTAAATTGAAAGCTCTAGTTCTGGTCATAAACGTAAGCCTGAAGACCAAGCATACAATTTTACTTGGCATGCTAAAAGTTAGTATTTGCTGACCCATCCAAATCTTTATTTATTTGAAATGGGTAATAGCAAGCAAGAATGAGCTGCTTTTACCACATTGGTTTTGCAGCAACATTATCTCAGATTTAGAGCAATAGCATTAGATTTTTCCCCCTTTATTTTGCTTATATTTGTTGAAATACTAAAATATTATGCATGCTTCTAACATATGTAGCAGGCTTGGTAGCAAATGGTAGCAAATTTAACTCAAAGTAACTCAAGAAGTGTTCAATCACATTATATTGATTGCCACCTACTATGGTGAGAATCAGCAAAAACAGTTTAGAATTATACACTGTTCCCATGTATATTTAGTAATAAAAAGCTTCAGTTATTTCTTAAGAAATTATCATTAACTTGATATGTTACATTGTAAGTAGCAATACTATGATACACTGATAAAAAAATTAATTATTAAAACATGTCAGTTGATTGCATACAAATAAAATCTGACCTCAGATAGCAATTAAAACAACAAAAATGGCTATGTAAATGTAAACAAAGACACATGTTATAGAGCAAGGAAAAAACACAATACAATGAAAAAAATGTAGCAAACTGTCAGGTGGGCGTCCAGGCCCCGCCCCCACAGCTGAGCCGGGCTACGGGCTTTCATGGACGTCCCTCCTCGTCCATTGTTGTTTTGTACCCTGTACATACTGTTATTGTCCATGTCCCGGTGTCTCCCCCTTTTATGTTAATAAACCCTCATGTATCACTGTCAGTCCTGCCTGCGGTTGCTGCCAAACACACCCGGATCGTGACACAAACACTTGAAAGAAAACACCATTCCCTTTAGTGTACTGCCAAGGCTAACTGGAATTAAATTATAAATTATTTGAATTGTACCTGTTGGCAAATTCAATTCTATTCATAGTTTTTTTTATGTGCCAATTTATCTTGCCTCTCTAAAACTCTGCATGGTGTAGGATAGATAGAACAGTATAATTTGTATGACTGGAATATGATAGTAAAGGACAGAAAATGCCACTGCTTAGACAACACCTGTAGGCACAAACTACTGCACTTTTGCATTCCTTTTTTTAGATTGCAACTGGTTTAAAGCAGGAAAATTTGCCTGAAGTGTTTAAATGAGGCTTTCAAGAGTGAGAAGGATAATCATTTGGACCAGCTGTATAAAGGCTTAATTTCAATTTGGAGTGAACCATCTGAGAAGGAACCTTTATGTATAGCATCAAAAGTTACTGCTTTAACTTTTTGGACTGTGCAGAGCTGTGCTGTCAGTCACTGAATTGGAGCCTTTTACTCTATGGAATTGTTTTCTACATACAACTCTCACAAAACAGTGTTCTCACTGGGGTTTCTCCATGCTTTTCATAGGTTAAGTTCCAATGTGTTTGTGGTGTAATGTATGAGTGCAGTAATGTTATGTATGATGTGAGAATAAATGTAACTTCACAAAGACGGTTAAAGGTGTAGTGTCTCTGGCCCTTATTCTAAATGGAGGGTTTTCTTTGGTGTTCACTATCTTAACATCTAACTGTTTGTTAATGGTCAGCACAGAAAAGACAGTTGGACCACGCAAACAACAACAATTGTATCTATGCCAGAACAAAACTTACCACCAGATCTGACAGCAGTAAAATATGCATCAAATATTTAGTAAAGTTCACATAGTTATGTATAAGTAACAAGTAACTGTTTTTTTTTTTGTTGTTGATGTTTTTGTATTTAGTATTTTTGTGGATGGAAATAATAAAAATGAAAATGGAAAGAAATGAGGATTTGATTGATTTTTTATGTGTTACTTGTAAAGCATGTTGTGTATAACTGTGTATAAATGTATTTCCAGAGTGTGCAGTGCCTCTTAACCACACCAGTTGATTTTCCTGACAATCAAAGGAAGCTGTAGGAATATGTACTGGAACAGTATGCCACCTTCTGAAGTGGCAGTTATGCACAAACATAACAGTAGACCTCTAAAAAAACAATGTCTAAAATGAGTCTACATTTTACGTAGAAAAGACGTTCACAGCGACCTCATTTGGACTAGAATTAACCCTTATGAGGAGGTTATGGGAACGTCAATAATGGATGTTCGGAAGATGTCGCAACAAAGAAGTCATCTGGCGTCACAGTCTGCACCTTCAAAGGAACAAAAATGGACGTGCAAAAATGACCTGGAAAAGACATCGCTTCAACGTCTCTCTGCTCAGTGGGACTCTTTACTCAAGTAAAGCCGCACTGCAGTGTGTTTAAATAATTTGCCTCTTGATGATGACACTCAGCAAACACATGTAAAGAGTGCTTTTTGTGGACAGTGGCTGGCTTTGTATATTGCACATCTTTTCTTTTTTCATCTCATATTTTTGTTTACATTTATATTGCTACTTTAACTTTGTTAGACTATGTGTTTCAAACATTAATCCCTAAACACGCAATTACCACCAGGTCATTTTGTTTAGTTTTTAGGGGGCATATTTTTATAAAGTGCCTGTATAGTTGGAATCATCTAAATCCATCTATATAATACTTTTATGATTATTGCAGGTACAGTTAGTACAACCTTCAATTAATATTGAACCCACATTGATCCCTGGGTACAAAGTTTGAAATATTTTCTTTAAGGGATAAGAAATAAGAAATAAAGTCTTACCATAATGTTTCAAAGGCTAACCAGCTGGAAGATAAGTCTGTCATATTGCATTGGTTATTGTAAAGTTATTGTAAAGTTTACACAACCAATTGTATATTGGTTGTGTAAAGTTATTACTAAAGGTGTGGGGGGAGATAAGCACCTGGTTGTGTACTCGCACGTACTAATCTATTCAAGCTCTGAAAAAACACTAACTTTCTTATTATTATCTAGTTATTTATTTATTTATTTCCTCATATCTGGAATTTCCTCACTGAAAGCAGACAGAACTGCTCTGAATCCTCAGATGGCTGAACATTCATTGGGCCAGGTTTAAATAAGATGCCTACAGTATAAGCTCATTCAAGCAAGTAAATATGTTTCCAGTTGTACATTAGGTTTTATGAAGACAAAGATACATTTGGAAACTACTACCAGTGTCTTTCAGAATTATTGGCACCCTGGCCAAAGATAATTAAAAAGACATAATAATTTTTTACCCTATTGTATTAAAAATGAAAAAAAAAAAAAACATTTTTGGTGCCCCAATGAATTTGAATTAAGGAAATGTAAATAAAGCATGATCCCATGCATTATTCTCTAATTTGCCGTTCTCTAAGGTTTTAGGACATATTAATCAGTCAGTTATTTTCTGTTTCACTGGGGTGTAAAATGAAGTGACAGAGGGTCCAAATCTCTCATCTTGTTAAAGATACAAAGATATTCCACTGCAATGAGCCAAAAGTGTAATGACTAGCACAAATTAGAGAGTAAATATAAAATTCAAACGCCCATATCAATAGTTAGTAAGAGAATTTTTTAAAAATCTAATATCACAATTTCATAAGTATAGAATTTGGAAGCTTCTTGGAGATATCATGTCTTCAAATCCATCTAATGACATTACCTCCACACAAAGAAGCCTGTTCTATCTTAGTCACAAGCCAAAGGGCTTGCAGTTTGTCAGATGATGCTGGAACTTTGACCAGGGTGGGGTGCTGTGGTCAGCTAAATCAAATCTGAGCTTTTTGACTCCAAAAGTTGTGTTTGGCATATGGAAAGGTAAAACTTAATTATGGTTGGATCTACCAGCAGGTCAACAATCCAAAGTTCACATAAAATGGTTTAAATTAATGCATAAATAAAGCTTCTACAAAGGCTGTCCCAGTACCCTGACCTAAATCCAAAAGAAAAACTTTGGATAGAGTTCAAGAAGAGGACTAAGAGTGGCATGCCCAAAACCAATCACACCTCAGAATTTCATAAGCCAATACCTAAATATATTGAGGCATCTAATTACCTTAAACAGAAATTAGTACAACCAGTACAATTGTAAGGGATCAGGTAGGACCCCCTACAGGTGACGTGGGACTACCGCCATCCAGCGGTCGGCGCCGGTCCCCATCTCCCGAGTACTGACTGGGTCAACTCATCCAGGTGCTACTAGTTATTTCCCTCATCACCGGGCAATATAGGCAGGGTTGGGACGCAGGGAAGACACGGAGGTCACTCATTGTATGCCATCGACAGGCGACGATAGTGGGTTCAGTATTCCACGGACAGCCCCAGTTAGCGGTGTCTAGATCGAGAGTTACAGTATTTATTGAGCAGCGACAGGTAGTCGATGCTGGCATTTAGTTAAGCACCAACCCTAGGATACGGTATCGAACTTTGCACGAACTGAGCGGAGCACTGCTCCTGCGAAGGCAGTCAACCCCCAACTGCTTCTGGAACTTTCTCCCCGAGCGCCGGTCTTGTGTTTGTGGCTTGCCTTTTGGAAATTAAGACTCTTTTGTTAACCGCACTGGTTTCCTGCCTTACCTCCGATCGTGACAACAATCAAAAGATCATGGTTATTGAATAAAATAATAATACAAATATTTAAGCAAAATTTGAGCTACATAAACCTGTGCTTCGCAGTAAATACTTTGCTAATGACATTGGTATGAATATTGTTATCATAGAAAATGAGAATTTATTTTGAAATGTTTCAGAATATGCTAAAACGTTTTATGGTCTTATGCCAGTCTAATGAGAAGCTGATCAGAAGCCATAACTAAATGTATTTACCCTTACACCAATAACAAATTATTGTTAAAATAATAAATACTATGCTTTAATAACCTGAACCTAAAAATGACTTTATTTATATTTATTTACAATATATGATAAAATATAAGAAAAATAATTAATACATTTTCAATATGATTATCACAAATCGGGTTTGTTGGAAGTAAGTGCAAGTAGTTAGGTTTTGTAGATTTATTTAAAATAAACAAAGGAACACAGAAAGTAAACAAAGACTTGGGAAAACAACAAACAGGAAAAGAACTCACGGGTCTAAACAACATGAACAGAGTTGATACAACAGATAACAGACCAAGACTAAACCAAACACAAGATACCAAATACTGAGACAAGAGAAGATACACCTGGGAAAGCGAGGAGTCAACAAACAAAGGCCAGGTGAACAGGGTGGCACTAAGGCGGAACAAGGGCGTGGCTAGAACATAAACAAAACACAAGACATAAGCACATGGCGAGGGAAAAGTAAGCAAAGCCAGACTGAAAACCTGACAATGATGTCAGACTTAAGTGTTCAGGTAAATCTATTATAGATTATTCTTTTAATAAAAAACAAAATAAGTGAAGAGAACAAGAATCTAGAATAGAATAGAATAGAATAGAATAGAATAGAATAGAATAGAATAGAAGAATACGTAGAATAGAACTTTATTTATTCCCTATTGGGGAAACTGACTTGCCCCAGCAGCTGAGAAAAGATACAGATATATATACACACATAAACTTATATATATGTACACACACATTTA
>JBBPDA010000132.1:7855093-7867489 GCA_037974385.1 Arnoldichthys spilopterus | reverse complement strand
AGATACATAGAGAGAGAGGGAGAGAGAGAGAGAGAGAGAGAGAGAGAGAGAGAGAGAGAAAGAGAGAGACACAGACAGACAGAAAATGAGACAGAGAAAGAGACACACACAGAGAGAGACACAAACACAGAGAGATACATACAGAGAGAGAGAGAGAAAGAGAGAGAGATAGAGGAAGAAAGAGGGGGGGGGGACACAGCTCAGTTGCTGCTGAAGTGAAGTAGAACACAATCTGTTCTTCAGACTCTTGCATTAGCATTGACACCTCATCGCAAATCAGCCAAATCTCAGCACACAGGGCCGTGCAGGCTCGTGCAGGCTACACATTGCCCCATGCACGTGTATGAAAATGAGGGTCAGTTCCCCTCTCTTGCTGTAAAACTTCTACATCCGAAGCACCAAACCAGTAGTTCAGCATGTCCAACCCAGTACATCACATCACACCCCCCACAGAACAGCGCACCTGGATCCGCAGCATGTCTCTTCGGACGGACGGATGTCACCAAGTTTGAGCTTAGTCCACAAATGAGCCTCATTGCCCGCTGCGGTTGCTGAAGTCTTGGAGCGCTTCTCCCTAATCCGCACACTTTTTTAACAGGCTTCCTCCCGCGAGAGGCGCAGACGTCACCGGGTGCGCGTGGGCGTCCAGTGGCCTATGAAAAACGAGGGCTTCCCTTGCGGGGTCCTCCCTCCGAAACACGACCACACGGAGGTTTTTCTGAGGACGAGCTACCGCGTTAAAGTCCATAACCGCCTTATTACCCCCCACACACAGCTGTAAAACCTCCTCCCGGCCCCTTTCGCCGGGGAACCAGACGGACGTGCAAGCGAAGGGAGGCTCATGCAAAGTTTCCACAGCGAGACAAGGCAGGCAGGGTGCCCACATGCGTCCAGGGCGAAGGCACGCTCCGCTGCCCCTATTTAGGGGCAGCAGATAGGACCCCCCCCCCCCCCCTATGCAGCCAAAAGTATGTTTTTATAATTATTGTCACGTTAACATACACCAAAAGCAGTTGCAAAGCATAACATATTCATTTTGGCAAAAAAAAAAGAAAAAACATACAACTAATAATAATAATAATAATAATAATAATAATAATAATAATAAATCTATAAAAAAAATCAAATACGTTGATTACCAGTTTAATCACAACACCTCAGCACGCGCCATCCATACCTTGATCCATCGACCTCATGTTGTGGTACTGTGCCAACCTCCAAGTTTCTCTAAACATTTGGAAAATAAAATGTTAAAAAAAATCAAATAAAATAATGTAAAAAAAAAAACAAAAACCTCGAGCAGCTTTAGTTCATAGCAGGTCGGTTGTGCGGGAGGAGAGTGCGAGTCGAGTGCTCCGGAGAGTCTGGAAGGAAAAACGCGTTTAAAGTGTGAATCTGGGGTAAAAAAACGCGCCACCGGCAGCATAAAGTTGCGCTCGCTCTGCTCGGAGGGCGACTGGAGACTCGAGAGCGGCTTCCTTCCCCCGCGCTGCCTGTTTATAATGGCCCAATGCTGTAAAATAACGGGATTCCCTCAGTGTTTCCTCCTGTTTGTGCGCTTCGCCATGGAAACCTGGAGCGGCTCCACGTCGGAGACTCGGGGCTTTTCCTGCGAAGCTCGCTCGCGCGCAGGAATCCATGACGTCTCGAGCTGCCTCCAAAAAAAAGAGAGCCCGTTTTCTGCGGCTCTCTTCGCAGACACAGAGAGCTTCATTGTGGGGGCCGAGAGACGAAAAATCAGGCGAAGAGGAGAGAAGGAGGGGGGGAGAAAAATGAAAACTGGAGCCATGTTTAAACATGTGCAAGGGGAGCGAGGGATGAACGCGACGCTACTGCGGCGTGTTTCACGATGCAGATGGAGAAGTGGAGAAATGCAACGTTAAGTCGACGGGAAAGGGGAAAGAAACGGGTCGATCGGTGCCGTTTGGAGTCAGGTCTGGGAGGAGAAAGGGGAGAAGTGCTGCGACTGAGAGTCTGAGAGGACAGTGGTGCAGTGACTTTGTAGACGAACAGAGGGAGAAGTGCAGCGACCGAGAGGGTCACATTCACTGTTTACACGTCACAGCCGAATTTAATCGATTTCAAAGTTTCCATCCGTGGCCCTTGTTTGCGAATGGAAAGTTTTACACGTGTAGGGGGCAACGCGACATCTGGAAAAGGATATGCAGTGTTCGAACAGCATGGCCTAGCTGGGATCCAGCTGTGGATTCTGGAAGAGTGCGTATGATGTAGGGAGAACTACAATCATTTTGTATGTTGGTCCATAATCGGAAGTGTATAAAGCTTGATTTCCTCAGTGACTGAAAAAAACAGCCCAAACAGGCCCACTACTACCAGTACACCTACAAAAGATGTATTTTGATTGATACTATGTCCCAGTATAAGACCAATCAAAGTTTAAAGTGACTCTTTGTTATTGTGAACACACTCAAGCACCACAACGAAATGTGACCTCTGCATTTAACCCATCACACGTGCACAAGGTCAATCAAGGTCTCACAGTCACAATAGCAAGAAACATCACAATACCTATGATCGTACGCTTTCATCCGCTAAAACATCTGCTAAATAAATAAATACACAAATCAGTTACATACAAACACCACTGACAGTTAAAGTGAACATCCACCGTCTAGTTATTTCATTACAATGGCGCCTGTCAGAGGGGATGGGGTATATTAGGAAGCAAGTGAACAGTTAGTTCTTGAAGTTGTTGTGCTGGAAGCAGGAAAAATGGGTGAGAGTAAGGATCTGAGCCACTTTGAGGGTCTTTTAAGGTCCTTATTGTGATGGCTAGACGACTGAGTCAGAGCATCTTGGCAGGTCTTGTATAGTGTTTGAGGTATGTAGTAGTTAGTACCTATCAAAAAGACGGAAAACTGGTGAATCAGCAACAGGGTCATGGGCACCCAATGTTCACTGATGCATGTGGGGAGTGAAGGTTAGCCGAGCTGTTTCGATCCCACAGAAGGGCCACTGTGGTTTAAAAAGTGAATGCTGACTGTGATAGAAAGGTGTCAGGACCAGGGGTGTTGGTTTCATGTCAGCATTGGGGGGGGAGGGGGGGTATTTCAGGGTGAGAGGCGATTTTGTCCTGCATCACTTGTGTATTATAGGCTTTGGTAGAAAACAGCGCAGGCTTTGTTCAGGAATGGAAATGTTCATTTGTGTCTAACATTTACAATTGCTGAGAAAACTGCATGTTTGTATTTTCTTTCATATAATATCTTTAAAGATGCTAGATTGAATTATGCACAACAATCTGCATATTAGTACCTGCAATCTGTTTTTATTAGTGCTGGGTTTACCAACATGTTTGTCCTCTTCCTAAAGTGCACAAGGCAAATATAAAATTCACTTTTACACACACCATTCTCACTTGTACTGCCGGCAACAGCAGCAACTGTCTGCACTATTCTCTGCATCTCTTTTTGTCCTCTCTGCTCAATGAGCTTCACCTGACTAACATTACAATGACAAAATGAGTCATTCTGGGAAAAGACAAATTTTCTAATTTTCTAATTTCAAATGTAACATTTTCCAGGTTAATTGTGTGCACTAACAAGTTCGTGTTCCCAACCCTAAAAATTAGTCATGAACAAGTCAATAATATTTACGCTGAGCGTATTGGCCACATATCAGGGTTCACTATACTTCCCCATCACTCTCCTGCACCATATCTTTTCTACCAAACACATCCTGACTTTCCTGAATGGACCATTAGCACAAACACAACACACGTAAAACAGCAACCAGGAGGCAGAGCAGCAGAGCAGCATGTTCTTGCATAATTATACACTAATATAAGTCAAAACAGGGCCCTGACTGAATCTCTGTCTGCTAGCGGTTTATGATCTAAATAATATTAAGACCAGAGTTACAGGTAATTGGGTAACTTTCTTTACGGCATTTCCTAAAGAAATGATAGATGTGTGGTCCCCCCTTTTTAACTGGCACAATCAACAAAGAAGATAATCGTTATAAAAAATTGCGTGACACAAGGAGACTACATTCCTCCATTTACATAATCATTTATTAATTAGCTGTTACAAGGTTTTAAGTGAGTGTAATTTACATACGCAGCGGTGCCATGTTTATCCGCTAGATGCTAGATGTGCTAGCTGCCCCTGTTCCTTTGCTAACATGTGTAGAAGTGAGTGCATAAAAACACTGTAAATTACGTGATAATTTCCTGGTGTGCTAATCTGTGGTTTTATTTATTTATTTGCTAAAAAACAGTACATTATATGATGTTTCTTGGGCAGGATAATCTCCCCTATGGTCAGAACACATAGTACACAACTGTTAGAGCTGTTTCAGCAGCGTGAGTGAAACCTGCTCAGTGGTTTACATGTCTAATTACTTATAACTGTACTGCATATAACGTACTCCAAGAAGATAGCAATTTAATATTTGTTTTTCTCTAAATGCATCTGGAATTAGAATTTTATATATATATATTAAAACACACACACACACACACACACACACACACACACATATATATATATATATATATATATGCGTGTGTGTGTGTGTGTGTGTGTGTTTTAATTGCAGGTGTACTGTTTGTTAATGTTATGCTAAGCAATGTAAGCTGCTTAAAACTGCAATGAAAGTGCATGTCTACTGTTATGGTGTGAGTGTCTACTGGTTCTGGTTCTGACTCCAATGCATTCGTGAAAGAGAACGTTCACTAAGAGATGCATTACCCAATGCATCAATCAGAAGACCCACCTTCAACTACAGCAGTGGTTTTCAATCCATCTGGAGCAGCAGTTCTCTGCACATTAATTCTTATTAATGCCTTTCCTGAGTAGGGGGGTAACAATGCACTGATATCACAAGAGGTGTGAAAAGATGCAGTGTAGAATAAGCGTTCTATTAATTATTATATTTGATGTAACTGCATTGCTTATAGTGTTCAATCAGTGGCAATCAACAGCCCAGTCCGCCCAGGCACCCCCCCCCCCATACCTTCCAGCTCCATTTTCATTAACAAACTGGACCACATTATAATGCAATCTTCATTTTCTTCATTCAGATTTCATTCTGAAAACTTTTGACCAGTCTTACTTTGCTGTATATATCATGATTACATTTGTGATTTCACTATTTTGTTACACCTCTGTTCTTAAGCTAAACTGCTTGTCTTAGGCCAGTGGACCAGGGTTGAGAAGCACTGATGTATGGGATTCTCATTTGGACTGCACTATAGCTTGATCTGAGAGATCCAATATGTCATTGATTACATTTACTTAGTTTCATTAAACTTCGGTTAGATTTGGACTTATTTGTACTTTTTGAGTATTGTTAAATGATAGTATACACCGATCAGCCATGACATTAATACCACGAACAGGTTAAGTGAATAACATTGACTATCTAGGTATTTCATTACAATGGCACCTGTCTAAATTAGGCAGCAATAAGAACAGTTCTTGAAGTTGATGTAGAAAAATAAGCAAGTGTAAAGACCTGAGCCACTTTCACAAGGGCCTTATTATAATGTGACTAGACGACTGAGTCAGAGCATCTCGGCAGACCCTGTGGAGTGTTCCAGTTATGCAGTACTTAGTGATTCAAGGAAGGACGACTAATGAATCTGATGCATGTCGGGGAGTGAAGGCTAGCCCATGTGGTCCAATCCACAGGAGAGCTAGTGTGGTTTAAAAAGTGAAGGCTGACTCTGATAGAAAGAGGTCAGAACACACAATGCACCACAGTCAGTTGTTTCAGCAGCATGAGGGGAACCTATTCATTATTAGACAGGTGGTGTAAATGTTATGGTGTAATTTCTACTATCTAATTTGTGTTCTCTTCAGTTATTTCAGTAACTGGACTTATTTGCTGTTGTTCACCTTGATCACAGGCTTCAGGGCTTTATCCTACACCAAATGAAGCACAAAAGAGCACAACAAATTTGGTGCCTATGGTGATAGATGCTGGACTGAGTTCAGTTTTTTTTCTCTTTCTTTTTTTAACACCTACTAAAGTTGATATTGGAATCTAATGTTATTTCTACTTGAGTCATTTAGTTATTTTACTGTTTTGACCACTCACCTCAGATAACATGACTCTGCTGTTTGCTCTGGCCTTCAGGGGACAACCCAAGAATGATCCACTCAAATGATTAACTCAGGTTTACCTGATTGAGTTTACTCACATTACTTATAGGAGGCAAATCCAAAAAAAAAACAGAACTTGTGGATATTTTATGTCTATGTTTATGTTTTATGCAATTTTCATAAATAGTCATGTCATATTCAGCTCTATGATTTTTTCATACAGAGAATGAGGTGTTTAAATGTGATTTGTTTCTGTATTTTTGCTTTCTTGAAATTCCATTTACATGGTAATACACTTGAACGATTTTTGAAAAAACGAATTGTTGTCCAATCAAAATAAAATGTTTTTTTGTGGTAACTTAACATTTACATGCACATTTCCCAGTTAGTTCACAGCAAAATTCCCAGTGTTCAGATAACACCTACACAGATGCATATCTGTGTTAATTTAACACTGATTTTGGTGAGTTTCATTGAGATTTGGATTTTACAGCTTAAGCTTTAAAATAAGAAATACAGCCAATGTACTCAATATTTAGATAAATCTGTGACAGTGTTTTTGTTTTTTTTTTTTTTTTTACGAAAAAGTCATTATCAGTACCAACAGACATTTCATTTACAGACAGCAGGTCAGAAACAGCACATTCCTAGAAACTAAAATGACACATACATAAACAAGCTCAGCTGTATATACAGCTTAGTAATGAAAGATAATGGCCCATTTTAGAGTCTTGCTTGCAAAAGGCCAAACGGTCACTCTCAGCTCGACACAGCATTCAAATCGCATGTATCGATAGCCTTAATGAGAGACACACAGCCGGTCAGGGCAACTAAAGGCTTTCTGGTAAACCTTTGCAATAAACATTTTGAGAAAACCTAATGTAGCACATTAACAGGTTTTCTCAGTGCCCCGTGGAGGAAGCTGCAGAATTCTGGGATGTCGTCAGGAGCCAAGATAAACGACATGGAGCTCTAGGCTTAAAGCACAGAGCAGGCCTCCTTGGCTTGACTTGGCTTTAAAAAAAGTTTATGCTGGAAAATTCTGTGACATGAGACACTGAGTTGCATTCAAATGTATGTTCTGCATGCCTCTCACACAAACCTCTCTGTATATGAAGAGTTCACAGCTTAAACAGGGCCAGTTAACTAATACTCTCCAAGGACTTTTAGCAATAAGGGTTCTTTAGGGTTCCTAGTCCCAAAACACACAGTTCACAGGCTTGTAAAAATAGCAGAACCCTATCCGTGCCATATAGAGCCATTTTTAAGAACAACAGGTTAATATATAACAATTTAATATGAATGAATGACATTTATGATGTTATTTCCTATAGGCTACTCATAAAATAACTATGATAATATTGTATTAATAATAACAATTGGTGCTGCAAATCTGCTGACCTGGAAGAATCTTGATGAGCCCCCTTTTCTAGAACATAGGTTCATATGGGACTACTATAATGTATTCTTTTCGCTTTGCATTGTAGGCCGTGACTGAGGCAGCAGTGGTGTGCGTGATGTAAGCACCAGACTGATGCATAGGAAACTCTGAACATCAGAAATGTAATTAAGAGTCTGCTCTGAATTGAACTTCGATGGTGATTGAGAAAGGGGGGGGGGGGTCTAAATAGCGTAACCACAAGTTTTAGAACACGTTTGGAGAAGGTGGGGGAGAGCTGGTGTCTTGGGGAGAGTGTCGTCTACCAGATGTACATTCTTGCACTCTTACAGCACTCTTATGCAACCCAAATTATGAATGAGTAAATGAATACGGCTCGAGTCGGCGCGAGGGGAAAACGCACTCTTCCAGACGGCCGAGTTTGCACTTCCGTTTTTGCTCGAAAAACCCAGTTTTTCCGAGTTCATGCCACAGTTTCCACCAGTACTAAGCAGCTCTCTGAGCTAGCGTTGTCTGGGCTTTAGAGCATTGGCCTACTTCAGTTTTCCAACATGTGCGTTTGACTAGGCTCAGCCAAGCATGGGAACTTCGATACGCTGTATCATGTGTCATGGAAAACCTTTGGCATGTTTTGGAAGAAAAAAATACGGAAAGAGAAAAGTGAACTTTGAATCAATTCTGACATTTGCCATCGCACTGTCCTTCTCCATGATTAAGATGACATTGTAGCTTGTGTGAGCTGAGCAGTCACTGTTACTACTATGGGATGAACGGATTATCGGGTTCTACCACATTATTTGGAATCCCAGACCAAATAAATGCTGTTTTCCCCTGAACGTGGATGACGTTGAGTCACTAATAATCCCTTCCAGTGATGGAAAGGTTGTATTTTTGGGAAGAACTGACACTATTAAAGTGTGGTCATATTGATCCTCAAATGGTTGTGTCGAGACTGGAAAAAACGAAATATCTGATATTTTTCCACACCACTAAGAGCAACATCTCAACGTTGCTGAAGCGAATATCCCCTCACACAAAAGGAATCTATACGTTGTCCCCAACCAGTTTCCACTCTCCAGTGTGAACCATGAAAGAAGAACCCGTCTCCATCACCCACACAGAGATTAAAGCACAACAACTGTCTGTTTCTGGATTTGTCTCCAAGGTAGTTGAGAGGAGTGGTGAAACACTGCCATGGTGAGATGGCGAGATAGACACCAATCGCTGTCACTCCTCAGTGATTCTTTCTGTCACACCCATGCTCAAGACTTAAGGTAAAAATAGGGACCTGATAAGACTCGTTCCACACACACCAAAAAAAGAAGCACTACAAATCGATACCAACACCCTATAAACACAGGGAGCTATCTTTAAAGAATAGATTAGTCATTACTGGAGCCTTGAGACTGTTTTTGTTATTGGTTGGTAAAGGCCATAAACCAGTTGTTGCTAATGCACAGCATAACTGAAATGGTCAGTAGTCAAATGGACCACACCAGATGACCAACATATTTACATATTCTATGTTTTCCACAAGTAAGAAACAAGGCCCATTATTTAAATGCTGGATTATCAATGAACTGCTTACTCTTTCAGTGGATGGGTAGAAGACTTATTATGCTCAACGTGTACAGTCTTAACACACAGAAATCAGACCATTCCATTATCACCACAAAAAACACATGCAATAATTTAATCCCTTAAACTCTACATTTATTGGCTGTCAGAACAAAACCTTGCATCTCCATTTTTGTCATTTTTTTTACACTTTTACAGAAATTGAAATCAACTGCTGACATTTACATTGTGTCAAAATTTTTATATTATTATACTATTATAAGTTAAGAAGCTTTGCCTTGTACAGTTGCCATTTTGGAGATACAAATCTTTTTACAGCAAAGATTTATGACATACTAAGTCTTATTCAGTATCTTCACAGACAAAATAGTGCAAAATAGACAGCCCACTTATTCTTAGGTCTATATAATAGTGTGTAAACAATTAGACCTGCCACCAGGTCTTGCCATTCTTATGTTAAATCAACAAGGCTATTTAATTCCTGTATAGCAATAATTAAAGCAAAATGTCCTGGCCTTTGCTTCTGATTTGGGTTGGATGACAAATCGTTTTTATATCAAAATCACAATTTAAAGGACTGCAATTTTCACATCACAGGGCCTGTAATGTTAATTGCATCCTATATTACACAATGTTACTCAGTTTTGGTCCCTGGATTCTAAGTGTTACATTTCAACTACTTACGTCTAAAGTCTATGTAAAAATTCCTATATTCATCACAAACAGTCCAACAAAGGTTGTATTTATAGTGGCGAAAGAGGTGAATTTTCATCTTTTCATCTACTTAGCATTTAAAGTGAATGGAGATTGTTCTTGAAAACAGATACATTTCAAAATGTCATTGTCACTGTGGAGAAGATAAATGATCAATTAAAATAAATAATCACTTATCAACTGCAATCGAAATACTGGTTGGCAAAAAAAGGCAATTAAATATATTCTCCAAATCGTTCTACCCTATTTTACCCATGTATCAGCTGACATGGTAAAATGTAAAATCCTCTGATGCTTCTGTAGCTCATTCCCTGTATAACTATGTTCTGTAATTACTCATTTACACATAGACAATTTATGTTTATAATGATGTATTTTTATGGCAGATAACGAAGATGTGCTATAACATGATTATTATTACTAAATGAAACAAAGGGCTGCTCTATCACTTACAGCTGAGAGGGGATAGCTGGAGCACCAGGTAAGCGGTAAGTAAAATAAACAGCATTGCACTTATGCAGGCTTTCCTTAACAGTAGTAGGCGGTGTCAAAGCGAATCAAAGGACTCAAGCCAGGCCAGTCTATAAATAGCTCTTTTCTAGGGTGTGAGTGCATGCTCATTAACTCTCTCTTTTGAGCTGTCTGTCATCAACTAAATCCTCTGTTTGGGAGCGTAAACGAGTGGAATGTGATAGTATAGGCAATGCAACAGGACAAGTTTGAATCTGTCATCTAGCTCCTGCAGTATTACATTTGTGTACAAAAAGATGACGGTTGAATGTTTTTGAAGGCAGAAGTCAAGAAGACATTGAGCTACGCTGAGTACGTAGACACCTGACCATCAAACCTATAGGAGTTCATTGGACATTCCATTCCCAAACCATGGGCATTATGGAGTTACAGCATATGGAGCTGTTTCCCTTTTGCGGCTACAACAGCCTCCACTCTTCTGGGAAAACCTCCCACAAAATTCTGGAGTGTGGAGGGACTTCAGTCAAAAAAGCATTCGTAAGTCCTGGCAGTGATGTTGGGCAAGAAGGCCTGGACTGCAGTTGAAACCCATTTCATGAGGCTCCAGATGCACAGTTCTTGGGATCATGCGGCTTCCAGTGGGAGTTTAGAACTCTAAAGTCACTGATATAAGAAAAGAATGAGCAATTTTAGGGGCTACACACTTCAACACTGCAACATGTAAGTTTGCTTGGCCTGCCTCTTTGTGGCTGAGCTGATGCTCCTAGACACTTCCATTTCAGACTAAGAGTTGTTGACAAGGGCAAATCTAGCAGGGCCGAAATTTCAGGAACTGACTTGTTCCATGTTTAAAGTTATTAAACTCTTCAGTACAGTCCAAGCAACTTGCCAATATTTGTCTAGCAATGTTAACTGGGTCTGTTCAGCATTTTATAGGTAGGCCACAGTGCATGGTAAGATGTTAACTGTCTAATTGTATCAGGTAATACACCTGACTGAAAGCACCTGTACTCATTGTGCCTTTCCACTCTTTTCCATTTGTCAGCCAAGTGTACTTGTCGGTGTTCTTTCAATGCTTGGTTCACTAATGGAGCCAAATAGCTTTAACATTAATTTAAATATCAATATAAAGAAAATAATCAAGTTAACAAATCGCCATAAAAGACACCATAATGAACATTAGGTATGCATATGAATAAGTGTTTAATAAGTAATTGCAAAACATGGGTATACACAGAGGAGCCACATAATTGTTTTTGCCAACCAGTATTTCAGTTGTAAATTAAATGTGTTTATTTTCTTTAAATTAATCTTTAAATTAATGCTAACACTGTTTGGAATCATTACTGAACACGTTGTCAGTGGTTTTTCAATGGTTCACCAAAGTTCACCAATGAATCCAATTAGCTTTTAATTTAAATTGACAGATTTTTTAGCTGAGCTGATAGATCATAACATGCTTGGGAATATTAGAGTATTAGCTCCCAGAAATTTATTTACAAATTTCCCAATCATTTTGATGACAAAACACATAATGTAAAACAGTATGTGGCCAAATGTATGGCGACAGTCTTAGTCATTATTGAGGTCAGGCGTTTCAGCCCCATCCAGTCACCTAAACTGGATAATGAAGGACATCCACTATACCAGGGAGCCAACCCTTCTTTTGTATTTATGCACAAACAAAAAAATTGGAAAGACCAAATTAGGGCCTAACTGATGTATCAGTGGGCAGATATATCAGCAGAATAAAGATTGAAATGTCATGTAATCACAGGAATTGGGGAAACCATGATGGAAAGAATATTGACCATGCAGACAGCTGACAAATGAAAAGAAAAATCCAGAATTAATGAGTAGGAAGACAAAATGAGATTTTCCAGTCATGCAAGATACAATTAAGCAATTAACATCCTTTTATACTGTGTGGAATGTATGAGAATGCTGAGCAGGACAAGTTCACCACAATTTGTAATAAAAATGGCAAGAGGGAGAGGAAGTGGTTTTGAAAGAGGGCTCTTTTTGGGTGTAGAAGCTGCAGTTATAAAGACTGCCGAACTGACTACAACCCCAAATTTAAAAAAATGGCACGGTATGGAAAACGCAAATAAAAAAAGAAAGTAGTGATTTCTAAATGTACTTTGACTTGTATTTCATTGCAGACAA
>JBBPDA010000132.1:7833810-7852745 GCA_037974385.1 Arnoldichthys spilopterus | reverse complement strand
AATGCAGAGGTCACATTTTGTTGTGGTGCTTGAGTGTGTTCACAATGACAAAGAGTCACTTTCACTTCACTTCACTTAATTGTAAAAGACAAAAAAAAAGAATATTGTATTGAATTTCAAGTCAATTGATATTATAATGAAATTATATATTTAAAATTATATTAATATAATTTATCTACAAAACCCATACAACATAATGTATATAAATGTATACATTTGTTATTGGGTTACTATACTTAAATCATTTTTGGACCGAATCGAAAAGCAATGAATCATAAACCAAACAGCTAAAACATTTGATGGTCTTTCTTTTTTATAATGTGACACTGCTCATTTTTTTTCTGTTCTAGGCTCATTAATCTCTGTGAAATATTAATATATACATACTTATTGTGAAAATGCTAGTAAAAGAAAAGTATTGTGATATATTCTTGACAAATTGCCTACCTTTGCTTTCTTTGATTTCCTCTAAATCTCTTCTATTTCGGTTCTAAAAATACTGGACTGGGAACTAAAATCTTTTCCCTTAAAAATGCCACCATTTAATAAAGGAAATGTGTCATGATGGACTCAGACTTCTAGTGGCAGTATACCTGTGGTTAAATGTGCCACTGTGTGTTATAGCTCTCACCTATAAACTCGTGTAAGAAGACTAGGGATGCGATGTAGCAAGCGAGGCTGAGCAGCTCAGCCACTATCATGAGCCAATGCCATGTCTGGATGGTCAGCGCCACCATCAGCAGCTCCGTCAGGATCAGTGAAGTAAATGAGATTGCGACGATGTGCACAAATTCGGACTCGAACAGCAGCAGGGCCCCATACATGATGATGCTGCCTGCAGAACAACACATATTAACAAGGTCAAACACAGATCAATGTGAATAATAAACTCATGCAGTCAATTACCATCTTAGTCTGACATTACATGAGGCGTTACACCACTAATTCAGGCCTGTTCAGGGAAAAGATTCAAACGCTTCACGTTATAAACATGGCTCTTAATTGGTACAATCATGGAGATCGCTTCATTACACACAAAAGAGGTTAAGTCAAAATAAACATGAACTTTTGTTGCAGAAAAGGAGCCTGGGTATTGAAGATGCAGCAGATTTTTTCCCCCTCTTTCAGGAAGAGGAAGAGCACAATTTTCCATGTTTTAGCCTTTTTCCCCCCTCTGAACTTCCTCCACAAAACTGTTATTGTGACCTCTGAGATCAGACACAAAAACACTTTCAGGGACTGAAAAACGTAATTAATACCAAGGATGAGATGTGGTACAGGGTATTCAACTTACCAGCTAGTAAACCAACCAAAACAACTCACAAACTAAAAATCAAGACGCAGGAAGAGCAAGAATAACTTGTTTTTGAGTAAAAATAGGGCAGAGATTGAACTAAAGTAGAGGGGAATTCCTTGGTAAATGAAAACTTGCCCAAGAGCAAAGCTTGCAGGCAACTGTCTGTTAAAGCTAGAATAAACAAAACAAGCACCAAACAAGTATGAGGGAAGAGGGAACAGTAAGACGGGGGAGGAGAGGTTTTGGGCGTAGCACTAGATTTGCCCAGCTACGCCTCGAAAGGGCACAAAAGGCAATAGTGGAAAACCACCTTAGGTTATTCAACGTTTGCAATCTCAGACACAAATAAACTCTTGAAGCAAACCAGGGAGGAAAACACGTGCGTGGGTTTTGTTTGGGTGAAAAAACATTCACCATACAAGCGTGTCCGTTCTGTAACATTGTCTCTCGGGCTGAAGATTCTTTGTTTTCTTAGCAAGCCTCTGCCTCGCTTTCACAAACAAAGTCACACTTCATTCGGAGGCAGACGTAAATGGTGCACTCAGTTTTGAGCATTCAATTGTGTGTCGAGTGAAGGGTGCTAGTCATACTGCATGTAAAACATGGCACTGTGCAGTAAAATAAACGGAAAGTCAGCTTACCTTGGTAGATACTTATCAAGACCCATATTAGAAATGTTTTGAAGGACAGAGGTCGGCCCTGAAAATAATACAAGGTTTGAGTTGGTGCGAGATAAAAGTCAGTGCTTTTCTTTGCTAATTTCACAAGGGAAACATTAGGCAAATACCTTCAGGAGGTCCTTGTAAAGTTCAGGATAGAGCATGGCCACTTCGGATTTTACATCCTTGTCCAAAACCAGGGAGAAGACAGGGAACATGGTGTAGATTGTTGAGTAGCTGCACACAGGGTCATGTTTTAGAAATTTAAAAATTTTACTATATTCTATCAAAGCAGCATTATATTTGTTGTTTCGGCGTCGAATATTTTTCTGAAATTGCAACTTTCCAGGAAAAGGAAAAAAAAAATAAATAAAAAAATAATTTTTGATGCTAAAGTTAAAGTAATGCAACTATTTTTCAAACTGATTTTGGATTATTTGTATTTGTCCAATTGACATACAAAAGCATAAACAGTACAAAGAGACCATTTTCAAACGGTAAAACAATTTAACAACTACATTAGTACAACTACAACAGTTTTTGGCACCAATATGACTTTCATTCAGTATCTAATGTATCGAATAAGACCTTAACTCAATTTTATCAGATGTGCTGCTGATGGAATTTAACAAGGCCATGCAATAGCAATGGTGACCAGTCAGAAACTAAACCAGTATTCATTTAACTGTTCTTTTCATTCATCAAGTCATTTAATACCTTTTAATAACTTAATAAATTTAACATAAATAATTAGTTTGTTTGTATTTTCTCTTTCTTTTGTTTTTTTTTTACTGGAAAATTACCTTGCTGCTGGGATAAGCACGTTCATGGCTGCCTAGGACATCTGCACTGTAATTTATGTGTATGATCGCGTTTCAACAAGAGCGTATTAATGCAATTCTCAGTCAGTGTGTGTGTCAGTGCTGTGACAAACTATGGCAACGTTTTAACCTCGAATTCTTCTGCCATTACTCACGGCTATAAAACTGTAAGTCAATTTCATTTTTTGTGCCATATACTGCCTTAGAAACACTGATACACACAAAACAGTGTCCTACGCAATGAATGTCTCAGCTCGAACGCCTCGGTTTCTAGTGATACAAAGCATCTTTTGGTGTTCATCAACTTCTGTACGGTCAGCACTGCTCAAACTGTGACTTTCTTCACTGCAACAATACTGCAGCTCACATCAAATGTCAGCGTAGTATGTAGCGCATAATTCAAATGCCACTGAGATTTCAGCGAGAGCAGATGAGTCACTGCAGCTCTGCGAGAAAGCTACTCACCCGATGATGAGAAAGCCTTGATAGAGAGGGACCGATGCGAAGTAGAAAACGGAGGAGAAGACGGCCTGCGGACAACCAGAGAGGAAATTCTTCACTATGCAGCACACTAGTTAATCAAAAACATTTGCCTTTACTACAGTCAATCTGATGCCCATTAACTGGGTTAATACTTCATTAGGTGTAACAGTTCACATCTGAGAAGGGTTCAGACTTCTATGAATAAATCATCTCTGGCTAACAGTTTTTAATCTCGTCAAAGGAAGGTTTACAGGAGCTCTAGCTAGCATATAGTACTGAGTAGATTGAGGAAATTGAGACTGTCAATATATATTGAAGTAGTTAAGTAAAAATGGGAGGTAGAGTTTTCCCCTTAACCCAAATGTACTAAATTAACCAAGACATGTCTGATGTCTGAATTTTCCTTTATTCCTGGTCATTGATGCTTATGTGGCTAAAAAGAAACAATACAGTTTGAGGCAAGTATGTACAAAGTTGGTGCAATGCTAATTAGAATATTTTTCTAGATGCAGTGCAAAACTGAAGAAACAAACTCTGGACATCAAACATATCATGGCTGATCAGTACTAACTTTACTGATCCCAGAGGAAATTGCTTGGACCTCTGCATTTAACCCATCACATGTGCACAGGTGGAGCAGCGGGCAGCTACCAACAGTGCCCAGGGAGCAGTGTAGTGGGACGGTACCTTGCTCAAAGGTACCTCAGTAGTGCCCGGGCCGGGACTTGAGCCTGCGTCCTTCAGGTCCCCAGGGCAATGTACTAACCACTAGGCCACCACTGCCCTCAAAGATTTTAATGAAGGATAAAATTGTGCAAACTTGCGATATGACCGAACTATTCCTTTAACATGTTGACAAGATTGAATAATGTGCAGAACTATAAAGTTTGCATATGTTCTTTTCTTTTCACAGACAGAAAAATGTTTCCAGTGCCATATAAATGAATGATGTCCTCTGACGAAGCGGAATACCAACAACTAACACCTTGTGCTTTAATTAGGGCCGCACCATATGGACAAAATATCAGTATTGTGACTACACAGCTACATATTGTGGTTTTTTCAATACATTAAAGGGCCAATATCTTGTTTCTCTAATGTAAAAGGCTTGAAGTGTATAAGTATTGTTAAAGCCTCACAATGTACATTCCTTTCCCCCCATTCATACAGTCCACATATGGAAACTAAGCTTTAAAAACAGCCTTTAGTTTGTGTCATGTCACAAAACTAACACATTTACATTTATCTCCTTATTTAGCCTAAAGCCATTTAGCCCCACAATTTCAAAAACGTTTTGTGATTGGTTAGAGGCTCTTTTGCAAATTGCAGCCATCTGCAATATCAGTATTGCAGTGACTGATATTGCGATACTGATTTACAGACGATGTGTAGCACTAGCTTTAACGCCTGGGTAGGAGTAGGTGTGCTGTATGATATATTTTGGAAGGAAACTCTGCTTATAATACTAATAATCATTTATATCCCCTCAGAGTATATGATCTCCAACCTTGGTTGTCAACAAAGGCTGTCCTCAAAATTTTCCCTTTGTTTAAATGTATAGTTTAAACAGTTTTGCTCAGATGCTAGCGATCACCCAAGACATGTCTAGAGTACAAATTGTTTTGTATAATTTAAAATTTGAGCTTATGTGCTTTTATCTTGTACATTTTATTGTCTTAATATATTTTAAATCTTACTCTTATTCCTTTTCTTTTTATTTTACTTTTATCATGCACTTTGTCTTAATTTATTTTAAATCTTATTCCTTTTTTCCTGTAATCTGATTTCGTTCCTAATTTTATTGCTTAATTCTCTTTTTATGCTCATTTTATCGTTGTAAAGCACATTGAATGACCTTGGTGTATGATAATGTGCTATATACTAAATAAACTTCCCTTGCTTTGCCTATAAGACTAGCGTAGCTAACAAACACGAGAAGTCACTAAAATAATCCCTGAAAACGTTTCCACAAAAATACAACCCTTCACCGAACATTGTCCTAATCAACATTAACACGCTCCTGCCACCTTAATGCAGAGCTGAATGCAGTTTGAGCAGGTTGAGAGAAGTTTTGTGGATGTATTCACAGAAGTGTGAGTGATTATTTACTTATAGTGTTAGCAGTGCTAGCTTTTTAGCTCCAGTTTTACACTAAAGAAGCACTGGGACTCTAAACATCTCTTGGCTAAGATGGGCACATCTGGGCTACATGGAAAAAGTGTAAATTCATTTTTTTGGTGCAACCATAAAAAAACCTTTTACACAAAGTTCAGTACAGTTCTCTTAACTATGTCAGAGACTGGAAAGTGAAAGCAGTCTTCTTGAAAACAGGAATCTCTACAAGAGTGCTTTTTGTAGCTACTGGGTATGAGTCAGAGACTAGCCTGGTAATGTATTTGCACAAGCACACACACACCTACACACAAATGCACACACCTACACACACACACACACAAAAAAAACCCATACACACATACTACCTGCATGGTACTGATACAGAGGCTCCTGTGAATGACAAACTGGCTGAGGGCGGCAGACCTCTTGTAGCTGTTTCTGCCATGTACCATGAGCAGTCTGCCCAAGTGCTTAAACTGAGTCACTGAGAAATCAGCAGCCAGCGAGGCCTGTTTGCCCTCCTGAAAAAATAAACAGAGAATAACATTTCAGTATGCGTTTAAGCATATAACGGTATGTACACTACAGACTACAAAAGTATGAAAGCAAGCAGGAGGTTGGTAAAGTTTAACACTGTGCAATAAAGGTCAACAACCGCAATAAGAAAACATGCTTTTATTGTTCATTTCTACTCTCACAGTGGTACCACTGACCAGTTATAGAGTTTTCTCTGCACTTACACACCTAGTTCACCTCAGAAAGGTGTATAGTTTAGATTTCTGCATACGACAGTGGCTAAGATGTAATTCATGAACAGATACAAGTTATTCAGAGTGGTTTGATATAAAAAGCTCAGAAATGTGAAGGTTTCTTTACCTCCAAAGGGGGGCTTTGAAGGCTGTGAAGTAGCTTTAGGAGGCATTAAATACTTTTATCCTATCACTACTATGAATAATTCTGACTTTCTCTAGAATATATCATTTCAAATGAAATAACACCAAAACCTGGCCAGAAAGTCTGACAAATAACGTTGAATAGTACAGATAACTTCCCCTTGGTAATAATTGGAGGGTGTGTGTATAATTACTTATAAATTACTGATTATTGTCTTCTAAAATCAGATTTCATGTTTACTTTTACGATGATAGTCCTGCTTCCAAGCTGTTGTCTTTTAGTTTAGTGGTTCTGAAATCCCCAACACATAGAAAAGGAGCACAAATGTGGGCTGTCTGAAGGTCCCCAAAGACCAGTTAAAAAACTACTGCAGTAGCATATGTAAAAAGGCTATAATAAGATTAGGATCTTAAAATACAGCCTAAAATAGTTCTGAGGTGACCCAGTGCACTCCTTTGGGCCAAGAGAACTACAGACTTTGAGGGAAAAACACATGCCCACGTTAACCACGCCAATTTAACCTAGGGTAATGCCATGTTAGTCATGAGTGAGTCAATATCAATTAACCAGCTCATAATGTCTCATTTTCAGCCTCTGGAAAGAGTGCTTGGCCTGCCACAACTGGGTCAAAACCTGTCTCTGTTCTGTTTGAAGTTCTTTTAGACTCAATATCATAAAACTGTCTCGAGTCTAGAGCAAATTTCAAAACCCTCCACCACCTACACTCCTGCACTGATTTTTCAATAATACAACACTTCCTACATACTTCGACAACAACAGATTAACTCCCCAGGAAAAATATACCCAGATGTACAGTAAGTTAAAACACACGCAATTCTGTGGCCTTTAATGTCATGCAGTATGTCCACCCGTAGGGTAAGATTGGTACATACAGATGCACGATAGTGTGTATAGTATACTGGCGTGACAGTATGGACAGATGGAGAGATTATTCCGGAAGCATGCGACACTGTGTGTGTGACAGGGACGACGCAGCTCTTACTTTGCCCTCCACTCCCACGCCACAGTCGGCTTCCTGGATCATGCTGACATCATTTCCTCCGTCCCCTGAGGGAGAGCATGGATAGTGGCATGTAAGTTGACGAATGACCAATCCTGCAATTGCTTTAACAGAAAGTCCTTTAAACGTGTAATAATATCCACACTGACAAGGCTTCATCCCATTCCCCCATCCCACTAACTATGTGCATTTTGGAATTATGCATCTCTTCACTGTTGACTCTTGTTTTAGCACGTTCTTTTTGCCGTTAAGTTTTTGCAGCACTGCATGTTTTTTTCCCCCCACACTACTAGCACCTGGCAGGCATTTTTCCGATTCGGACATGTTTTCTTAGCTGAAAAGACTGAAGTAAAGGTGGACTATTTTGTAATTGGGCCTTATCTTATAAAACGACTGACAGGAGGTTATTGTAAACAGACAAATCTTCTGGTCCCTGTTTGTAAAACAGGGTTTCTCATGCACATAATACACTTGTGCTAGTAGCATGCGAAAACAAATATTTTCCATTTTACTAGTGCGAACAGACAAAAGACTAGGGTTAGACAGTCTATTCGGTTTTGCTTCTCAAATTGTGGCTGGAAATGAATAGACTTTAAAAAACGAATAATACATTTCTTTTTTTTAATTCTGTCCTAGGAGCCGCCAACAACAGCTCTCAGTGGCTATTGCTTACCTCCTGAAAGTGGCCTGGCCTAATGCACGAAGGTGTACTCACCCACAGCGCAGGTGAGCTTTCCTGTGCGCTCCTGCAGCAGTCGAACAATCTGAGCTTTCTGAGTCGGTGCACAGCGGCAGCACACCACAGCCGGACACTGGCATGCGAGCTCCATGAACTCATATTCGTAAAACTTCAAACACACCTGCAGGATGGCACTGCTTAGAGACCTTACACTGACAGCTGCCAATCATATTTGACACCTGATAATTACCAAACATATTTAGCCAACCAATAATTCTGTTTTACCCTTTTCCATTTGAGGGTGAATTTGGCCAGTTTCCACCTGGTTGGTATATATGTATTTAAAGCGTAATGGCTTCAGATCAGAAGGGCAGAGAAACATCATTTAAATTGGAAACTGATACAGGCAGGTGTACCATTAATGAAATGTGGTTTAATTTGAGCTTCTATATTTTATTCGGAGTATACTTTTTGTTGCATTGGAATAAGTCTCTTTACTTTTAAATAATTCCAAAAGTCTATTGCAGATCTCTACCAAATTTTTATATTTTCCTTACAAACTGTAGTTATTAATTGATTTTGATAAAAAGCTTCTTAAAGTGCAGTATGGGTCTTTAATGATTGGTCACTAAGTAGTGTAGTGTTTCCAGTAAACAACAGGTGACTGACTTGGCTGTTTATCTGGCATATTTTGCCCTGATTAGGTATAGAAGCATATAGTTATTTCCTGTCTAGTGCATTACAAAGGTAGTTGGTGGCCATTTAAGATTTAGCCCCTGTGGTGGAAAAAGGACATACAACATTTGTTTCATGAAAACTATAACCCCTTAAGGCTGTGCGTTACCATGTTTTTTTAATGGATAATGCACTTTGCGTTGTGCCTAGCAACATCCTCAAGACTCATTTTTATACTTCGTATAAAATACAGATATGGATGGAAAGGTAGGCATGGAAGGAAAATACTTCTTTTCATACAGGGAGCATAGACATAAACACAGCTTCTCATGAATTATTGCTTGAGTTACCATCTGGATATCAGTCAGTATAATGAATATGGTCTAAAATTATATTGTCTTAGATACTATTAAGCAACATGTATTCAATCTCTACAGTTTATCTCTAATCATTAAATAACAACCACATGATGATATTTTACAGATACTTCGCATCAGTTACACTCGAAATAACATACGCTCTTGAAATAACTCCAGCAACGACACAGACCTGAGCGCATGCACATAGTCACACCCATTTATTACATGGCCAGAAAGACAACTGGTTAAAACTGAAAGTTCTTTCACATTATGACTGGCTGTGGCGAGCACATGAATGCTGAGGTTTAAGGGTGAGGCTTACCTCAAGAGAGTCTCCTGATATCACTAAAGCGCAGTCGTGTTTCCGTCTGAAAGCGTTGAGCTCGAGGTGGGCCTCACTTCGCGTGGTCACCTGCAGCATAGTCAAGAGTACACCATCAGGCACTCACAAAGGCACTGATGCATATGCTTACCCTAAAGTACAAAAACAGACAGACCCCACACAAACATGCAGATAACAATCTAACCCAAATAAATTAGATAGCTAAACCACACCAATACCAGGAGAATACAGCTGCTTACTTCAACTGTCAGCTGTGTTAAAGACCATGGATGAAGCCAACTGCTTAACTGTCACAAGCTTGCGCTCTTGTGTGAGAAAGAGTTTCATAAAGGAAGCACAGTTTTAGGTCAGTAACCTGAAAGTAATCCTTTGAAGTAGAAGGCCTATTTGATGGATAAAGGCTAATTTCAATACTGAAATACTGAAGGAAAAGAAAAAAAAAGTAATAAATAAAAAGCAAAGCAGGCAATGTGTGAGCACCCTTTTTAATAAAAAACACACACACACACAGGGATCTACCAAAGTATGATCTTCAAAACACATGTTTGTGGAAGTGGATTTCTGAGGAGTTGTTCATGCTCAGGCTGGAAAAAATTACAAAACCATCCACAGTCAGCCAGACTGTGTACAAATAAATAAATAAAAACAAGACCACTGTTGCACTCCCCAGGAGTGCTTGACCAACAAGAGCAAAGAGTTTAATAATCCACAAGGTCACAAAGAAACCCAAGGTAACTTCTAAGAAACTAAAGGCCTCTCTCACATTGGCCAATGTTTATGAATCCACCATATGAAGCTGTACTAAAAAACAACAATGAGCTGAAATGTTTTTTTTTTAAAGCAGTGGCCTTCTCCTTCTTGCAACCCTGCCATGCACAGTTACACATGGCTAAGCCAGATGGCTACTGGAAAAAATGTTTTGTGGACAGAGGACACCAAACTTTCTGGTTTAAATGAGAAATGTAATGTCTGGAGAAAAGAAAGCGCTGCATATCAGCATAAGAACATTATCTCATTTGTGGAACATGTTGGCGGGAGTATCATAGTTTGGGCCTGTTTTGCTGCATCTGGATCAAGACAGTCTGCCATCATTGATGAAATTATGCATTCTGAATTATATCAGCAAAATTTATACTGTAATGTCAGGAATCTCTAAATCTCAAGATCAAATTAGACATGTAGCAGGACAACAACTCTAAACACAAGATAATGACCCAAGTAATAGCCAAGTCAAAGTCCTGACCTTAACCTGATAGAAATGTTGTAGAAAGACCTGAAGCACCCAGTTCATCTGAGGAAACTCACCAATATTCCAGAGTTTAAGCTGCAACATTTAGTTGCAGTCCTTGCTTTACAAAAATGCCATACCAGAAACTGAAAACATTTGTTGTCATTTGTTTAATCCGGTCCCGTTGTACTTTAAAAACTAAGGAAAATCTGATGTTGTTTTATATCTTTTTTTGTGCAAAAATATACCCCCGCTGTGTGTGTTAATAAGTTGAATTAAACATGCCAAAAAAGCAATGAAATCTCGAGGGCTGAATATCACATTCTCTCATATCAATCTGTCTTCAGCGCTTGGCCAAGGGAGGATGTTTTCTAATCAGTGGACGTACACACTTCAGCCATCCATCTGTCACCTTCCAAAACATTTTGACTCTAATCCAGATGTCATCTGTTGTCAGGAGGAAGTGGCTCCAGATGCTAGGTCTCTTGGGCGCCCCAGCCCTCTGGGAGTGGTGAGATTGTTTTCAAGCTGTGCCAGGCATTGTCTTCCTTTTCCAGGAACTGCTGTGCTGCCGTAGGCAGGCCGTAACCTTCCTAAGGGCTGAGCCTTCCTCTGCTTTGGCTGCTGGCCACAGGGGAAATCCAGCACAGGCACTTGTGCAGGTACACTGGGCTGTGGATTGCTGCGAGAGAATGTAGCCCCCTGTTCGACTGCCCTGAGGGAACACTTCAGCTACCTTTCATGTTTTCAAGGCCATCTAAATGTGACATTGGGAGACCCCATGGGTTGAACAGCCTTGTCATAGGCTCTTAAAAATCTGATTCAGGCACTGTTGCCTTGGACAACCTTTGTAATGACGTGTGCACTTTTAGCTACTTTTATACAGTGCGGTGAATGCAGTGAGGACTCTTACCGGCCGAAAGACATGTATGTCCTGATTGCGGGTCACCAGGTGGGCATTCTTGGCAGTACAGGTTGCTGTCTCCAGTTTATCTCCTGTTAGCATCCACACCTTTCCAAATAGTAAATCAGTAGAAATCAGTAGAAATACACACATGTAGTTTATTAAAAGAATATTCTACTGTTTTTCAATCTAATCTATAATATCTATTTGTATTGTATCACTGGGTGTGGGCAGTGGTGGGCTAGTGGTTAGGACATTGCCTTTGGGATCTGAAGGTCGCAGGTTCGAGTCCCGGCCCAGGCACCACTGCGGTACCCTTGAGCAAGGCGCTGTTGGTAGCTACCTGCTGCTCCACGTGTGCACGTGTGATGGGTTAAAGGCACAGGTCACATTTCATTGTGGTGTTCACAATGACAAAAAGTCACTTTCACTTTACCACATATAGCAATTTTGATACATTTCCCTGTACTTAAGAAAGAAAACTTGCTGGCTTAAAAGGCCATTGCCATTGCAAAATTGCATCATTAAATGTTTATGCAAAATATGTTGAACACATTCATAAATTCTTACGAATTCGTACTATATCTGTAAACAAAGCAGTTCATTTACATAATTTACTTGTTCAGAGAGGAAAGCAATTTTCCAGAGAAAAATTGTGGCAATAACTGATTGCAGTATGTTGTGGGTGGAGCTCCTGGAATCCATGAGGAAAGCAGAGTAACTGGAACTGCTTTTAACTGTGTTGCTCTGGTGTTAAACACTATGTTAAGGCATTCTCACATATGTCTTGTTCTAAGACCAGTATGAGAGCGAAATGGCTCTAGTTCCGATTCACATCATATACTCACTCATTTCAAATGTTTGTATAATATAATGCGTTAATTATGCTTTATAAATATAATGTAAGAGGATTTCAAGTCAACTGATGACCTGTTTTTTCTAAGTACAGATGAACAATGTTAACTCTGTAATATTCCTGTATAATTCTCCTTTTAATGCAGGTACTAACACACCCTCTCAACAGTATGTTTAAGAAAGCTGTGGCAGGCATCTCACTTTAATGCCAGCATTGCGCAGGATCTCCAGTGTTGGCCTGACGTCAGCCTGCAGCTGGTCCTCCACCCCTGTCAGACACAACAACTCCATCTCCATCTCCAGACTCTCAATGACCGTGGCAACCTTCAGAGAGCGGTCATGCACACTCAGCTTGGCCTGGACGTAGCGAGCCTGCAGCACACAAAACAATTCAGACATGTCAGAGTATAAGACAGCATGCAACTTCAAAAATAAAATGGAATGGTGAGTCAAGAGAAAGTTGAAATTTGGTTTACAAATAAACAAAATAAAAATAATAATAAAAAAACACAACATCATTTCACAGTGGGGCAGCGATGGCCTAATGGTTAGGACAGTGCCTTTGGGACCTGAAGGTCGCAGGTTCAAATCCTGGTGTACTACTGAGGTACCACTGAGCAAGGTACCGTGCCACCACCCAGCTCCCCGGGCGCTGATGATAGCTGCCTGCTGCTCCACGTGTGCACATGTGATGGGTTAAATGCAGAAGTCACATTTCATTGTTGTGTGTGAGTGTGTTCACAGTGACAAATAGTCACTTTTACTTCACTTTCAATACAGGACACATTTTGAGACATAGGAGACCAGACAGGTATCTAATTAGCTAAATCACAAGATAAAAGTTGGACATGTAGCAAGACAACAATCATAAACACAAGATTATGAGCTTTTTTCTACCAAGAATGGTTAAAGTAGAATAAAGTCAATGTTATGAAACAGGGTTTTTTAAATTTGATTACATTTTGTATATTATTCTATTAAGTACTATAACAAAATTTTAAATTGTATTGCTGGCAACTCTTTTTTTAATGTCTTTACAACAGTCAGTGATCAAAACTGGGAACCTAGGTGCATTCTATGATATACATGCACTCCTGCTCAGATGACAGAGCTTAAGTTCAAATTCGATAGGCTGTAATTTTTGGGGATTATTTTGTTACAGAGTTAATGCATCAGAAACTGAAAAGGTTTTATTTATTTGTGCCAAAAATGTGTATAGTATATAAATGGGGCTCTGTAAAATCATATCACATCACACATACCACATTATATATCCAATATCAATAGCGAATTTAAACTTGACGTCTTCAATACTGACAGATACTAACAGTGCTATACCAATGAGAGATGCAAAGTAATGTCAGGTCAAGTCAAGTTTATTTCTATAGCACTTTTTTCAACTGACATTGTCACAAAGCAGCTTTACAGAAACCGGGTTCGAGCCTCCATAAAGCAAGCCAAAGGCGTCAGAGGCAGGGAAAAACATCAAGGCTCAGAAGGGGGAACCCATCCTCCTCTGGTCGACACCAGATAGCAAACAATGATGCAATATAAGGCATATGAGCCACTACAACTATTTACAATGTTTACTGACTTGGAAATCTTGAAAAAAGGGGAAATCATCACATATAAAACACTTATAAAAAAAAAAAACACTGAATAAATACTGAAACATTTGCATTGATGACATTCCTGTTAGGATTGCTCAGTTAAACTTGATCGATGTGTCAGTAATGTAGCAGTAATTTTTTGACAACTTACATGATGGTAATCCTCTTCTCCTACTGGTCTCTCTGACACCAAACCACAGCCTGATAGGCTCCATTGAATTAAATGCATTTTTTTGTGCTATGTAGTTTTTACAATTTTTAAATACATTTTTAAATGTATTACTTCTTTTTAAAAGTGCCCTATCCCAGTTTAAATCCTTTTCAAATCTGTTGTTTGTTTATATTCACTTAAGTCCATTTTCATTTATTGAACTTTTTTAAAACCAAGCTATACTCAATGACTAATTTTGAGCAGTGGCCTCCGAAGTGCCATCAAAGCACACAACACTCAAATCCGGGGGCTTTCGATCATAGCAACCAAAGGCAGAAGACCCAAATTCAGTGTGATATATCTTGCACCTCACTAAACAGATCACAGTGATTAGATGCAGCATGAGAGTTTACTAGAAGTCTGAGAATCCATAGCTTTACAGTAGATTATCCCACAACACTCAGAGGACCAGGCTGTTTGTGGAATACAATCTAAAAATGTACCCACAAATACTCCTATAAATTAAGAAATGTCCAGTGCCATAATATGCAGCTGCCAAATGCAAAATTGCAGCTTGGAGGGCGCAGCCCTCGACCAGTGAATGAGATAAAGCCAACACAATGTGCGTGAGTCACACAGGAACACACTCTCACTTGGTGAGTCACACACACTCTGAGTCATTGCCGCCCACCAGCGCACACACAATTACACACTGCAGCAGTGAGAAAAGGGCCACAGCAAGAAGAAACAGTCTTGTGTGTGTGTGTGTTTGTGTGTGGGTGGGTGTCTCTTGGAGGATATGTGTGTGTGTCTACACACACATATTCAAAGACTGGGTAACCAATACTCTGACATTTTGTGGCAGTCCCCGTGGAAAACTTGTTGCTGCATTTCTTGTTTTAACACTATTATTGAGGTTGGACGGTTCCTCAGCAACTAGAGTAGATATCTAAAGCGAATTCGGCACCTGGACATTTTGGCTGAGAGCTACATACAAGCGGCGCTCGTCCATTCCACTGTAAACACTGTGAAAACAAGAGAAAACAGGTTCTGGACTTTTTCCTTTCAAGTTTCTCAGTATGTGGTCTTGTTTCTGTGTACATAGCTCTCGACGGAGGGCTTCCAAAGTTTGTACATACATCACGAACCCTATGTCTCGTTGACGACTTCGCCACATGGTGTTTTGTATGGATTCTTCTGCAAATTGCCGTGAAGGTCAATTGAGCTACGCTTTATTTGAGAGTCAAATGATTTTCAGTTGAACATCTTCCTGATGGATTCAACAGTCTGTGAAATTCCCTTTGTTCGTCACAGGGCAATGCTAAATCTGACTGCGCACTCCTGATGTCCCATCTCTAATAGAGTATTAAATTGACGAAAACCCTTCATAAACAGCCCTTAACGGCTCTGCCCCAGATGTCATGCACTTCACACACTTATCAGTAAGGCAACTGAAGGTTACAGTAAAAGTTCACTCTTTGGGACACTGAACACCCTTTACAGTGTTGGTAAAACATTGTGATGTACATTTTTTTATAATTAGGCATTTTGACCTAAAGGTATTCCAGGTAGCTTCTTATGAAGCTGCTTACGAGAATGGCAAGTGTGTATAAAGCTGCCTTAAGACAAAGTGTGTATGTGGGGAGGTAGGTGGTGCTCAGTGAATAAATCGTGATGATGCCTTCACTATTTTTCTAAGCGTGTGATTTACTTTCTGGCCAAAATTTAATTTGAATGGTACAGTAATGACATAAGCTCTTATTCTTTGGGTCAGAGGTTTTCTTTTAAAACAGCAAATTACAGAGATCTCACCTCAAAGTCTTGATACTGCTCCTCTGTTAGAGACTTCTTGGCCACCACCAACACTCGCAACCCCTCACGGGCCATGTTTCCGCACTGAGAGACACAACATAAGGTCACACTGTGTCCTCGCGGAATGTAAATTGTCGTTTAATACTGTATTACTTCTCTAGTATGTTAAAATACCTCTTCTTCAAGCCAGTCATTATACTGAACTATACCGGACATCACAACATCTGCGCCCTTCATGTAAAAGGTGATCTCCCCAGTGGATTCGTCCTAGGAAAAACAAGAGCATGTGTTTATAATATCAAAACGTCAAGAACACTGCATTCGAAGACTATCAGAATACATACATTTTAAAGAGCAGTCCCTGATGTATTGCAGTATGGTTGACCAACTCATGTCATTCACTGGAAGAGGACAGGTTTTGTTAGGTAACTAATGGTCAGTTGACACAATGGGCTTTAAACGTTTGTTCCAATTGTAATACTGTTATGAAGCATCATACCCAGTTAAATACATGATTTATCAGTTTTATAAAAGATTTTAATGTCTAGGGCATGCGTTAGTAGGTTAGTTGACCTAAGTAATGTTTTTCTTATGCATTCTATGTAAATGCACTTGAGTTGGGGTACAGAAAGGGCAGCACACTGTTCTGTACTTCAGTGACAACACACTATTGTATTTCTACAGTATCTTAAATGATTCACTTTAAATAAATGCATATAGTACAAAAACAAGCTGTTAAAGATATTTATGATGATCATTTGCCATTAAGGAGACTTAATAGTTTCTATTAAGGAGACCTATGTGTCTGCAGGTATGTATGTCTGCAGAAACATAGGTCTCCTTAATACAAAACACTTTCCTTAATACACAACATTTTTTGACTATAAATGGTCGTTCAGTTGCTTTTTCCATAGACGGTAATGCCTTTCAGTTGCACTGACTCGTACTATTAACAGGTTTCATCAAATCTAACATTTTAACAATAATATTAATGATCCGCATATGCAACGTTTGATTCGCGAAACGAAAAGGTACTTTAAGACATCTTGTTTTTCACCAAGTAGTGGGAAAGATTTATTTTGGGTGTTTCTGAGAGTCCTTGAAGGTGTCTGAAAGGATATGAAAAGGAAGCCTGCATTAATTACTGCTTTCCTGAAGTATACTAATACAGGCTCCTGTCCAAGCCAACAACAATAGTCAGCTATTTTTTCTTGGACAGAGTTAGTCATCTGGGTCAGCAGAGGGGAACAGCTTTCCCAGAAGATCCCAAGTCTTCAGAGCTGATCTAACGTGGGTCTTTTTTGCGAAGGAACATGGTAAATAGCTGAAATTACAGTGTAACGGGAGAATGTGAGAGATAATACTTACACGCACTATGATTCCCATACGCTTGCTCTCATAGGTGAAGGGGAAAATCTGCAGAATGGTGAAATTGAGGATTTGTCCACTAGGGGTCCTCAGCTGCATGGAGGACTGATCTCTTCCCACCAGGGTCAGCCCCACACTCTCTGTCCACTGCACCAGGGACACCTAGCGCATGAAAAGGAAAGAGGGAAAACATTTTACTTATTTCAAGTTGTCGCATGGAAATAAGATGTATAGCTAATTGCTAGGGGTGTAAATCACGAATTTCATCGCGATTCGATCTGATCAGATTATTTTAACCAACGATTCAATGCAAAGTCTGCAACGGTTCGAATAGTCAGAATAAAATATGATTACATTTCACCCAATCTGCGACACTTCCATCAACTCACACATGCAAACTATTTAAAATGTGAATATGTTATTATTAAAGGTTACAGCAGTGTAGTCATACGCAAAAGTGAAGTGAAAGGGATTATTTGTCATTGTGAACACACTCCAGCACAACAACGAAGCATGACTGCATTTAACCCATCACACGTGCACACGTGGTGCAGCGAGCAGCTATCAACAGCACCTGGGGAGCAGTGTAGAGGGACGGTACCTTGCTCAAGGGTACCTAAGTAGTGTCTGGGTCGGGACTCGAACCTGCGACCTTCAGGTCCCAAAGTCAGCGTCCTAACCACTAGGCACCACTGCCCCAAAATCAGCTTCTCAGAATAAACAAATGCAACGATGCACATCGACACATCGGATCATGAATTAATTTGGTCGATGCATCGATACAGATCGATTCATTGTTGAACTTCTACTAATTACCCCATACTTTAAGTAACAACTGCCAGGTTTATGTGCTTGAAATGCTTACATTTAGTCTAAGGAAACTGCGGCCACAGAACTGCTGACTCAAAACTGATAGCAGCAAGTCATGAAAATACAACTATCTGAATATGTGGAAGGCTTACATACACTTCTAAATACCACAGAGGTTTCCAATCTTTTGCCACATTAACATTTTTTTTCTAATTTATATATAATGTATACACTGTGGTTTAAATTTGAAAAAAGACTAATTGTTTGCTAAAAGATCGTTTAAAAATTATATTCAATATTCTAAGAATTATGTGAACAAATAATAAAATGATAAGATACCATAAGAAGAAGAATATCCTAAAAATGTATCGCAAAAGATGTTGTAATTATTAAACAATTAATAATAATAATAATAATAATAATAATAATAATAAGAAGAAGAAGAAGAAGAAGAAGAAGAAGAGAAAGAAGAAGAAGAAGAAGAGAAAAAAGAAGAAGAAGAGAAAGAAGAAGAAAAAGAAGAAGAAGAAGAAGAAGAAGAGAAAAAAGAAGAAGAGAAAGAAGAAGAGAAAGAAGAGAAAGAAGAGAAAGAAGAAGAAGAAGAAGAAGACGAGAAAAAAGAGAAAGAAGAAGAAGAGAAAGAAGAAGAAGAAGAAGAAGAAGAAGAGAAAGAAGAAGAGAAAGAAGAAGAAGAAGAAGAGAAAGAAGAAGAGAAAGAAGAAGAAGAAGAAGAAGAAGAGAAAAAAGAAGAAGAAGAAGAAGAGAAAAAAGAAGAAGAAGAAGAAGAAGAAGAGAAAGAAGAAGAAGAAGAAGAGAAAGAAGAAGAAGAAGAAGAAGAAGAAGAAGAAGAA
>JBBPDA010000132.1:7801583-7823815 GCA_037974385.1 Arnoldichthys spilopterus | reverse complement strand
AGAGTTTCTTGTGGAAATTCTGATGGACAATCTTTTCTTTAAGGCATTTTGTCATAAAAAAAATGTGATTTTTCCAATTTAAAATTGAATGTTTCAAATATCAGACATGTTCTTAAGAAAAAAAAATATTATTAAATAAACAATCGGAAAAATCAGCAGATTACTCAGATACTAAAGTAATGTAATGGCCTGGTCATGATGCTAGAATGAGCAATTAAAAAATAGTGAGGGTTCGCTTCCGTTTTGCAACCTCCTGTGAATATGATTTTTAAATAAACGACATACTGTAAAGTCTAACCTCATGGTTTGTAGAACTACATAAAATAATGGTTCGCAGCAAATGGGATAAAACAGAGAGGCCTCTCACCCGTCTTATCAGTGAGGAGATATGAGATTCGTCCAAGCTGCTCTGGGATAGTGCTGGCTCGAACCACAGTTCCAGGAATTTTAGAATCTTTCTTGATCATCCAGCTGAATACCATTTTGCCCATGTCCAGGTTCACCCGCAAGCTAACAACCAAGTACAGTGGAATATTTAATATGCAAAACAACAAAGCTGTGTACTTAGTTTCCCTTAGAGAATCAACAAAACATTTGTTTTATATTAACAGAGGTTATGATGACTTTGCAATAAAGCCTCACCTGATGGGCACTATATTGGAGAAGAGCAGCAGGAAGCGAAAGATCTGGAGGTACCAGCGACCGGCAAAATGCTGCAGAGCTACCATGACTAGAGACACCACAACCAAGGCTCCAAACAGAATCTTAGTCAGGCAGTTCACTTCCAAGTCAAAAAGGCCAATCTGCAATAAGAATTTCAGTATTAAAAACACAGAAACACTTCACTGAGTGTCCATCACTTAATTCTATTCTTGGGTCTCAGCAACAAATCCACATTTTTGCTCTAATCCAGTCCCCATTACATCTGTATGAAGTATTTAGTGTTCTTAATGGCTTGATTTAGGTGTGCTGCAAACTGGGGCAAAGTCAAGAATGTGCACCACCTGAGGGCCTTGAGAAACAATAGTGTAGACTGTGTATTGTAATGCCATTAATTTAGTAAACTATGTAGAAAAATCGACTGTAGATCGTACTTTATGCCTTGGATTGGAGGTGTTCATGACGCTCCGGAGCTCTTTGCCAGTGTAAATCACCACTCCTATGACTGTACCTGTGGTTGCAAGTCCAGAGTTAGTGAGTGCAGCTGGGTTTTAGAAAAGTTAAACAAGCCACTTCCAAAATAACATGCATGAAAAAAATCAAGAAAACATCAAAATGCAGCTGAACAAACTAGTCCGTGTGTTTACATCACATCTGTTTAAATTCAGAGAGTTCGGTTACCAGAGGCAATGACAGTGCTGGCCCAGAGCGTATTCTCAATACTTAAGCTTTCATTGACTGGAGGGTCTCCATCCTCCTAGCAAAAACAATGCAATGTTTAGTCAAGAGATCTCAAATCAACCACTCCATTTATTACACATAATGTAACTTCTCTGAATAGAATTTACTCACTCTGGTGAATGTGCCAATGAAGTTATGGATGTCAATATTGGGCTCCTCGGCATACACATATGACCTGATCTGTAAAAGGTCCTAAAAGCAGACACATGAGTGGAATTATTAAAAATATACTTAGATGATAGAAGTTTTAAAGAGTGTAAAATCATATAAATGATATTTCAAATGAAGGCATGTGAGGAGTGTCAGTCATGACTCACTCCTGCTGTAGGGAGTCTCTGCGTGCAAGCCACTGGGAGGCGCAGTTTCCAGTCTGTTTCTCCATCCAACTGGTCAGTTCTCAGAAAGCATGAGCCTTGAGAGGAACAGGTGGATTAAAACGTGCCTTGTACCAATACTGGAATAATATATATACACATGAATTAAATGTTTTAACCACAGACAAGAACACTGCACTTTTTCCTTTCAGGAAGTTGAACAGTGGATTAAGATGTTATACTGGTAAGGTGCATTGTTGACCTTTAGGGGGCATTGTGGACTATTATTCCACTAACGTCTGCTTTTTGGCAAGCTGGAAAGCTGGACATGCTCACGTATTTTATGTTACTTAAGTACCATAATATGAAATAATGTAAAAAATAAATAATACTATTAAAAAAAGAAAAGCAGCCATTTATAACACCCTTCATTTCTGGACAGCGGTCATGTACAAGGTATTAAATTAAGCAATAAAAAATAGACAGCAGTGCACAGTGGAGTTTTGTTTGTGCAGTAGGTTTGCAAGGCCCTGCTCCCTATTGAAAAGACGTGTCATCCTGCCTAGGCTGTGGAACCCTAGGCTCTTCATAATTGACCTAATGGCCTCCATCTGTAGGGCAGATAACAATGCTCCCCTTCCCGTAAAACCAACACATCAAGCAAGCCCATTCCCCACCCCACCCCCAAGTAAAAGGAAATTTCAGTCAGGCGGAATCCCAACAAGACCATCCACCCCCGTGCAAAAAAAAGAAAGAAATTTTAACTGTTTGTGGTTGCATGCATGCTGAATGCATGGCACTCAAGCCTAGTTTGAAAGATAAAGGAAACTGCTGTGCTTTTCCAATTCAGACATTTTTCTCAAAAGACTCCCCCCACCAAGACGGATTCTTGAAAAAAATCCTGCGTGTGGGCTCCAATACTTTTATGGTGAGCTTCTTAGAAACATACCACTGTGGAAAGCGCGCGGCATCTCGATCACTTCTACATTTGTTTATTCAGATGATACTGTGGCCCTCTGCCCCTGCGCAACCTTTTGCATTTGTTTTGTTTTTGTGTATTCTTCCGATTTTCTCTGCCACTTTGCATGTCTTGATTTTCCTCGCGGCTGCCTTGTCATTTGAAAGACAAAAAGAAATCTCTGCCAAAATAAGATTTGATTACTGAACGCCGTAAGAAGTCAAGCAGTCAAAGCTTTGTATTGAAGGAAGCTTGCAACACGTCATTTTTCGGGACGGGGTAACAATCCGGACGCGGATTTGCAACCTGTCCGAGCTTTAGGGTAATCCCTCTACCTAGAGCTTGTGGCGATTTTCCCCCCCTCCCCAACGTGCTTCTTTCTCTCTTGTTCTTTTTGGAAGATTGGGATGAATGACCGACAGATGTTTACCATTTCTTTCAGAGGTCCTTAGGAAGATCATGTCAGCAGGAACACGTTGATTCTAGAGTGCAAAGAGAGAGGGAATGGGGGTTGAGAGAGAAAGAGAAAGAGAGAGAGCGAGAGGTTAAAAAAGAGACATGACCCAACCCTACCTGACCTAACACAACATCACTGATTTTAACAAAGTGTTGCGATGGTGAGCACAGTAAACTGTATCAGCATATGGAACTACAGCATTGTGTTATCACTAGGAACATCATGCTGCCTTCGCTGTAAGACGGCTGAGGTGGAGGGATATTCAGGAAAGAAGATTGCCAAGGGCTTATTAATTAATTTCATCAGAGTAACAATAAAAGGCAACTGAAGTGTGAAGTTTGTTTATATGCCTGGGTGTGACACGTGCAAAAAAGACCCTTTTGTGAGACTTCATGCTTTATATATCAAAATAAATGCAGCTTTGACAAATCTTGCTGGCAAAAATGCAATTTTAAAACAGAAATGCTGCTTTTTGGCCTTCGAATTAAAGGTTTAACCTCCTCTCATTGGCTGGAGGAGTTCACCCTATTTGTCTTTAATCATATCCTCTATTTGCCCTGTTTATAGAGTATGCCCTGCAGCAAATCACCGGACACCATTTGCTGCCTTGACTGAGCGGTACTCGCTTTGTGACCCTGACTTCACTTCCCCAACCAAACACAGATGAAAATTCCGTGCTACTCAGATCTATAGATGCCCTACAACACTGATCGTGACTTAAGTACCTCAAACACAACAGTTATGGTTGAAATCAATTCAATTATGATATTCATAACAGCTTTTAATGTACGTAACCCACGTCAGAGCCTGCGGCTCACGTTCAATTGGATTTGCTTCAAAAGAGAGATCGGATCAGCCTAACAAAGCCTAAAGTTGCGCCTCTTACCAGGAATCGGTTTCTACCGTATTTACTTCTGAGGTCTTAATTGTCTTAAGAAGTCAAGTTAAATTCAAAGGATTAGGGTCTGGGAACCTTGCTGCAAACTTTGAAGTAAACCGTGTGCAAGAGCGCTCTTTAAGTGTAAAACCTAAAGCTATTGGAGGAAATTTGTCAGGGTGGCAACTGGTGACTCAGGACCACTCTTATATTTCCATTTTCATTCCAACTTTGCAGAGAGACCCCCAACAAGCCAATCTTCTTACATTAAGCTGCAGAGTGCGATGCAAAAAGCCAACTGCTGAACAAAAGGCAGCTCTAAATGCCAGGGAGGAATTACACAGGATTACTAATAACTGGCCTTGGGCCACAAAGTTTGGTCCATCAAAATGATAGACAGCCCAATTGAACTAATTAAGAGCAATTATATTAAATTAAAAAAATAAACAGCATACCTCAGGTCACAAACTGATTTAAAATTGGCTATTTTTTACAGGAAACGTTCCAAGAGATTATGAAAATTACACACTTTCTCTTGTGTTATATATATATGTATGATTTATATTCATAGATTATAGGTTAATTATATTTTAAATGTTATTTACAATTCATTAATTTATATATATATATATATATATATATATATATATAATTTTTTTTTTTTTATTTTTTTTTTTTTTTGGAACAACTTAGCAAAAACATTGAGCCATAAATACTAAACTGGTCAATTTTATTTTCATACAAAGACTGCTATGCCTTCATGTTTGGTTTGGGAATCTCCAATCTCCAAAGCAGGTAAACAGCTAAATCATTCATGAGGATAAAATTCCATTAGTCACAGGATCTCTAAACCTTTACAAAGACAGAGCTGATTAACACACTAACCTTTTCAACAATGATAAGATCTCCAACCTGGATGCCACTGCTTTTCACCTTCACAGTTCCTGGGGGTAGACGGGAGATTAAAAAAGTGCAGCATGTTGGGGGGGGGGGGTCAGCATTCAACAATTTGTACTAATTCACATTTTTAAAAATGGCCAAAATATTCTAATAATGTTGAGAATATTCTACATAATTTCATCACCTTCATAAAAAAACCTGAATCTCTTTAAGAAGGAAAAATAAACTGTTTAAAGTACAAGTTAATGTATGTAAAACCACTTTACTCAAAAAAACATTTACTATAAAAATTTACTAAAAATAACATTTGGAGCTGTACACTCATCAAGACATGCTTACACAGTAATGAGACACTGGTTTTATAGTGGGAAATAAAGAGAAGCGTTTATATTGAACAGACTATAGACATATATGATTATGTTATATATTTCTGATTATGTCAACAATGTATTTCTGACTTTGTGGGCGGGGCATAATATATAAATGCAAATAGTATGCACAGATGTTTCTAACTATACTTAGGTTTTGCAACTTGATCAAACCAGCTTATTTAAACAACGAGCCTTAATTACAGATTTAGTGATTCAATCCCACTTTTCCCACTGAGATATGCCAGGCCTTGAGTGCATGAGCTCTCCATTTGCGTTCCAACAATACACTTCTATAAGCCTTTACAAGAGCGCTGGGACCTGGGAGAGGGCAGAATGCTCGCTCATTCCACTGAGAATGAACGACTAAAATTGTTTGGAAAAGGTCAGCGACCTATAACCTGTGTAGGGACCTCATACCGATGCATATGCAAAGCATTAGCATGCACGCATCTCAGCGTGAACTTTGGGTATCAAGGGCCGTAGTACATTCATCCCCAAAATCAGAGCGTAGTAAAATAAATAAATAAATAAAAATAATATGTGACAGATTAAACCTTCAGTCAAAAAGACCCAAAAGACAAAAGAATTTTAACCCATATACTTTTATATCTATTTACTTATCTTTTTTTTTTTCATTTTGCTTTGGTTCATTAAAAAATGTAAAACCTTGAAAGCTCAGTGGCTGCTTGCTGTCTCTGAAAAATAAACGCTTTGGTGTTACACAAGAGAAATTAGCGGACATCATAAATCCCACCCTTGCTTCAAAGGTGTGACTCACTCAAAATAGAGGGTTGGACCCTTTAAACATGACAAACACTTCAGCAAGGCGATCAGTAGCCCTACCAGACAGAAAGCCATACCAAAATGCAGTAAAGAGACGCTGGGTTGATAGTGGGAAATAAAGAGAAGCGTTTATATTGAATAGACAGATAGACATATGATAATGTTATATATTTCTGATTATGTCACCAATGTATTTCTGACTTTGTGGTCGGGGGATAATATATACATGCAAATCGTATGCACAGATGTTTCTAACTAAACTTATGTTTTGCAACTTAATCAAACCAGCTTATTTAAAAAAGAAGGTTGGGCCCTTTAAACATGACAAACTTGAAAACACTTTAGCAAGGCGATCAGTAGCCCTACCAGGCAGAAAGCCAGAGCAAAATGCAACTGGACAGTTTTATAAGCCATCTATATGAAGACAGTTACTGCAGGGCTACAATGCACTGGGTTTATGAGGAAGAGAATCTGTCAGATCAAAGGAAGGAATGTGATAGAAACCACAGGAGGTTTTCGAATTTGTGCTGTCAAAAGCAATAAGTCCCTCCCCCGTTTATGATGCACTTCTATATCCCTGCTTCAAACTGAACACAACCCCTCACACCTTTCTGGGCCTGACTTGGGCACTTTGTTGATATACCAAACACGTACCATCCCAATCAATACTGGAATCTTTACCATTTGGCACAAATTGCTAAAACTTTTACATCACTACCAAAGAATGTTGTAAATCCTTTTATAATAGTAGTTCAGACAGAACATATCTAGTAGAAGAGTTTTCTTCTGTATTTTTATTTTTTTTTGGAGTTAGTCTGGCATAACTATGAAGCAATGCTAGATGTACAGCACTGTGCAAACTGCATTCCTACATCATTACACACTTAAAATCACACCGACATATTAAGTAATCTTAAATAGACTAAGGGCTAAAATCACGAGGATCCATATTTTTCATATTTAAAACAACTGTTTTATGTTAATACTGTTTAAAGTTTAAAAATATAGCATTTACTACTTAGTCCACGTAGTCCTTTTATGGAAACCAAGCTGTAAAACAGCCCATTTTTTATTTTAATGTTTGTTGTTAGTTTTAACCAAAAACCAAAAAACCTTTTATACATCCTCTTCTTGCCCACTCACAGTTTTGGCCTGCCTGTTCACATGACTTTGTTTTAGCCTATACTGCTTTTGGAATAAGGTACAACGTTGGACAAGCATTAAATCTTAAAGGCACAGTCTGTTTAAAAGAGAGAGCCTAGAAAAGCGTCATGCAGGCAATGTTTTGATACACGTAACCTCCGAAATGTAGTGGAAAGAAATAAAATAGAGGAAAAATGTAGATATAGATCTTCTGAATATATAAAATCTGAGATAGTTGGAGAGAATGTTTAGCTGCAAAATGTACTTTTTAAAATCTGTTTATAATGGAGAGGTACATGCAGTGAACTGTGAGTTAAAACACAAGCTTATAACTCGTAGAAATGTACTATTTACCACTCAGGTTCAGCTCTACTTTACCATTATTAACACTAAATATAAAAACTCAGACGATGCATGTACATTCATTGGTTCTTTTGGATACTACAGAGAATGGCTACATTTGAGATGTAGACATCGCAATCTCTGGTTCCTATTTCCACTGCAAAGAAAAAACAGTCTGGTGAAATTTTCTACAATAAATAATCTTGCATTAAAACGCCCTGAATGACATCATTTACAACTGCGCTTGAATTATCAGTGGGAATTTACAATAGAGGGGTCTTTAGTTTTTTTTATATATAACTATAGATTTTCTAAAAAATAAACACACACACACATGTTGGTATTGCTATACTTCCATTGACTTGTGAATTACTGTATTTCAGTAACACTACACCTACACCTAAACCTAACCTTAACCTCCGTAAACAAAAGTAAATCTTTCTGCACTTTTAGCTTTTCATAAAAATCTTGAACATTTGAAGAAATCAGCTTGTTTCCTTGTCCTAACTTCAACAAATGTTCTTATAATTTCTATCTTTATGAGGACATATAGACCTCACAAGGCGGTAAATATGTGCCCACATACACACACTTACACACACAATCTTATTTCCCAACTGCATCGAATGCATGTGATAGAAACATTCCACCAGACAAATATTCTTAGCCCCCATCCATCTGCAAAGTCTTCTAGCGAAAACAATAGCTCACCTCTTGTGGAGAGCTTGCTATAGATTTGTGAATTGACCTCTTTGTCCCGTAGAAAACATCGCATCTCTTCAACAGCTTCCCTCACTATAGTAATGATCAAAACAAAGCCCTGTACAAAAAAGAGAACGTTACCAAAGTGTATCATACACAGTGCAATATAATAACCTAAATTTCCCTCTAAATTTTCTATCTGTCTATATATTTGTAAAAGACAAGGATATTAGCAAATAATCAATCCAACAATGTTTTATACACAGGAAAAGCAAAATCACTGACAAATTTCACTTTCCACCAATAAGACTGGGTTCTTGAACCAATTCTTTTAGGATTCTTGGAACCCTGGTAACATGTAGTGAACCAGTCAGCGTGTCTACCCATTTTGAGCAGAACCACTGGAATCAAGGGTGCGTCATTAATGGAAGGCGTTGCACAGAAGGAGTAAACGGTAGAAGCAGGACTGTGAATTGCACCGATTTCCCACTTTTGTTGTGTTATTGTTTCATCTAAAAACAAGCATTATTTACATGATTCATCCTTTTCCATCACTGTGTTCTGCTTCCACTCCAAATTGTTAGAATATCACACCCACTGATGTCACCACATTTTGCACTTGAGAAACCAACTTTTTTTGGGTTCCAGCTGAAACCCAACTTTTTAGGTTGCAACCCAACTTATATTTGGTCAAAACATTTACAGCGGCTCAAATTTTGGTGCAAAACAAGAACGAAACTGGTTCCTTGTTGGTGGAAAAGGGAGGATACTAGACAGTTTAAAGAATTAGTTCATAAGAACACAGCATTCATTGACTCACCAGAGGAACCCAGTACGTGTACAGGGCTCCTAGTCTGAGTTCATTCACAAACTGAGAGCAGGCCAGGAGCAGAAAGTATAGATTGAAGAAATACTTGAACTGGTTAAACAGCACCTACAAACACAGCAATATGTTATTGGTGAGCATTGGTATCAACAGAAAGACAACAATCAGTTATGTTCTCATTTCTTTTACTTAGCAGGTTTTGTTTCCCTGTTTTGTCCCACCCCAACTTTCATAGTTTTGTAAACATCTGATTATTTTGCTTGTACATATCTGCTAGTAATCTAACGATCCATTATTTTTTTTCAACCTGAATCAATTGAATCATTTGCATTGACCAAAAAAATTACAAAAATTACAATATCACATTAATCATAATTTATGAACTAAATAATCTTGTTTAAACAATGTCTCATAGATGTCCTACGAACTGAAGGTGACTCTTTGTCATTGTGAACACACTCAAGCACCACAACGAAATCTGACCTCTGCATTTAACCCGTCACACGTATACACGTGGAGCAGTGGGCAGCTACCAACAGCGCCCGGGGAGCAGTGTAGTGGGAGGGTACCTTACTCAAGAGTACCTCAGTAGTGCCCGGGCCAGGACCCGAACCTGCAACACTCAGGTCCCAAAGGCAGCGTCCTAACCACTAGGCCACCACTGCCCACTGTTAGGAGTAAGGGGCGAGTGATTAATTTATTTGTCTTAGGCCACATACGTCTTTTTCTCCGATTTGTCATATGAACACTGCATATTCTCAGTAGCATGACCAATGGGATGATTACTGGTGAGCTAGCTAACATTAGCTGGTCAATAAAACATTCCCCCAAGCTAGCTGTGTGTATTTTAGCTGATGAAAGAATGCTTCTTTTCCATTGGAGAGACTACGGGTCTGGTCTCCCATGAGTATGCAGGCTAAAATCAATAACTGTCATAGAATGAATAGCGTGATATTTTATTAAAAGACACAGAATTTAAGTCATTTCAACTGAATTCCTCAGCTGGCTCTGCTCCAAAAAGTCGTTTAAGAGCAGAACAAACGAGAACTTACACTGTTGTGTATTACACTTGATCAGACATTGGCATCTCAGACCCATGCTCTTTCTGTCACCACACATTGGCTTTGTTGTGGTTGTTGCCCACAGTAATGACAGTAATGTACTGGCCACATACCTTGATGCTTACATTTGTACATTTGTTTTTGTTTATGTTTAAAAACAACACATTTTTGTTCTTAAAGCACTACTTGCCTTTTTGCAGCAAGGTTATGCAGCTAAGTGGTGCACCTACATTTTGCACTGGTGGTCCTAACCTAAGTTTTTTTCAGTCTGTAGAGTAAATGCATCTGTTGTGATATTAATGCCCCGAACTGTGACAAGTTTGTCCCTTCATACACAAGTTAAACAGGTCTTTTTTATTTGCAATGCAAATATTTCCTTTTAAACAAAGACTAGTAAATTAAGCGTTTAGGAGGGGCTGGCCATTGTTAAAAGAAATCACTACAGAGATCAGGCAGGTTTAGGAATGTATGAAAAACAATGAAACATATAACCTTTCCAAGTTTTAATCGTATGCAGAGCAATCAGGAGCAACGAACGCGTAAAGTTAATGTTTGCAGTGCCTTACCCCAGGTAAGAAGGTGAAGAAATTGTATTTTTGGTTGTTTATGACATTCCGGGGGTATCTCTGTTCCCGCTTTTCTGGATGGCCCAACCACACTGTGCGAGGACGAAAATCCCCCATCCCGCAACACTTCGACCACGGGCAGCACCTGAGAGCAATCGATTTAAAGTCATTCCTTATCTCAAAATATCACAGAGAATCATTTTAATGAGAGATCCAAAAGTCTGGAATACTTTTTCCTCCTCATAGTCCTTTAAGAAGAAGCGCTGGTGTGTGTCCCCTCATACAGATACTGTAGCTTAAATTCTTTACACTTTTCACCGGTAACACAAAGATTTTTGAGTCACGCTGCGTCAGTTGCAAAATTAAGCCCACTTTATCTAGCAACCACCTCCTTTTTCAAACAAGCCTTATCAACAAGACAAAAGGGCTTGGCATGGAGTTCTGTGTCAACTCCTGTTTCAGTGAATATTTCCTTCAGCATGTGAAGGCAGGTAATCGTCTGACCTTTTTCTGGTACTAGCGTTCCAAAATCTTTACATAAGAATCTTGGAGGCTTGCTAAAGCTTCTGTTCAAGGAACAAGGAGGTAGTAGGGTAAAATGTTGGGTGGAATACAGACGTGCTAAGAGATGGCTGCATGTTTTAATGTTCATTCCCTTCTTCTGCATGGTCAGTTCTGTTATGCTCTTATGAAAAGGACCTGGATTGCTTCAGGACAATAACAACATTGAAGGATTTGAGGAAAAATATCTAATTGTGATTTTTTAACCAGTATTTGAATTTCAATATAAACGCAATTACACAATATTACAAAGTTTTTGTTCCTGGCTTCTAAGCGTTTACATTTCAACTGTTATTCGTCACAAACCTTAATGTTATGACCAGAAATGTTTCATATTTATAGTAGCAAAACAAGCGAATGTATCTTTTCTGGACAGTTCCAGGACATCCTAGAAAGTTTCAGGCTCCAAGGAAATGTTGGACAATCCTAGAAACTTCTGGACAGTTCTCAATACTGTGGAAGTCTACTTAGCATTTAAAATGAAGGTTTAAATGAAAATTCTTGAAAATGGATACATTTCAAAATGTCACTGTCTTGACCACAGAAGCAAAGTTTTTGTGGAACAACAGCAAATTTCTATTTGTTTTAGGTATAAAGAAATGGGGGAAAAAACACTTTGTGCCCAGGAACAAAAATAAAATAGAAATCTATTACATAGTGTTATTTATCCATTTTGTTTTTATATAGTAAACTCCCTAATTCAAACTGCTCAATAATGTCAGACATTATTAAAAAAAGAGAAGTGACTCTGTCATTGTGAACACACTCAAGCACCACAACGAAATGTGACCTCTGCATTTAACCCACATGCACACGTGGAGCAGCAGGCAGCTACCAACAGCGCCCGGGGAGAAGTGTAGTGGGATGGTACCTTACCTCAAGGGTACCTCAGTAGTGCCCGGCCGGGACTCGAACCTGTGACCTTCAGGTCCCAAAGGCAGCGTCCTAACCACTAGGCCACCACTGCCCACATATAAGATATAAAGACATAAGGGCACTGCCCTTGCAATTTATTGTTCTTTTTAAAGCTGCAATTTCAATATAAAGCCGATGAATCGTTCACCCCTAGTCAACACAGCAGACCTGTTCTCGGGCTCTTCTGCAGCATAAGGGCTATAAAGGGGCTTTAATAAAGTGAACCAAAAGCATTTCAGTGGGGTTAAAATGTGTATTATTGTGATAAAAATCATCCCGGTTTAGTCAGAAGAGCTGTGCTTTCCATAAGGCCATGTTGTAACGTAGATTGTATTTACATGCCCTCAAACACATGAGGTTCTGGGGTCGAAGTCCAGTTTGTTTAGCTTCCTAGTGTCAAGCAGAAGATGCGGCGACCGCTTGTCAAAACAGCAAGAAAACTGGGTTTGGCTGCTTCTGTTCATGTTGACCTAGGCAGTAATATGTGTCACTTGATGCCTGTGGGTTTTAAATGCACCTTAGTTCGTTCATTACACAAAAAAGCATGTAAAACAGCACAGGCGACCCTTTCCTGCGGGCCTTTCCTCTTCCCGTGCGGCCACAACAACGCTACACCTTCAGACCCAGGCCTGTTTACAGTTCGGCTGTAGCTTTAGCTGGACAGAACGGCTACACAGAAAGTAAATACAGCCTGGCTTGAAGCTGTGACGGGGGACTATTGCGTGGAATCCCTGTATATCTGCTCACGTCCTCGCCTCCCGTGTGTTTAAGCAAATACTGGCCCGAAACACCAAATATTGCACCTGGTTAACACCCGGAACAAGGAGGCGAGGTAGTCATCCTCCTCATACACTTGCAGAGGCATGCCCTGGACTCCATTGGGTGATAAACAACTCCATCCAGCAAGCAGGGCACAAAGAACGACACCACGCTTCCTACACTCTATATCATTTCCCCCCCATTATTTAAAGCAATTTCATCCAGTTTTCAGTCAAAACGCGAAGGAAAAAAGCCCGCTTTCGTTGTCCGAAACGTACAAAACCAGCGAGAACACAAACGCGCTCTCCTGTGACTGTTAGCTGCCAAGCTAACAAACCTAGCCACCGCGAACCAGAACAGTGCGCTTCATAAACCGATCGGACAATCGTTGTTGCTCGCTTACCCATTTTTGTTCTTGTTGTCGTGTCGTTTTTTATGCCGCACCGGCTGCAGAGGAATATTGTCAGCCATGCCCGCCATTCTAGGGGCTGACACTTGCGATATCGCCCCGGTCGGAGCTGGGCGGAGGCTGGGGAGGGAGAGCTGTCAGAGCGGCGGGGCTGAATCGTCTGCTCACTTTCCTTCAACAGGGACGTGTGGCTTTACAGAAGATGATGCGTTTCTTGGGCGCTCATTCTGTTTATTATTTCGAAAGTAGTTTGACAGACACATCGACCACAAAATTGTGAAAATTGTGTAATGTGTTAAGGAAATCGTTTAGAAACTCCTAAGTCTGAAATAATAGAAAGCTTAGTATAAAAGTCATCTCGGGTTTTATTATTTTTTTATCCAGAGGATGAAGGAAGCAAACATTTACAAAACATCTACACTGTAAACAAAGCCTAAAACCGACTCAACGTTTGAAGAACCATACAAAACCCCGCCGAACCTCTGTTTTCCTTTCCCCATCATGAAAAGGCACAACTTGGCAAATGCATAAAGAGACTGTACATGAGTCTTTGTTTATTCTGAGCAAGTGTTGTGCAAAGTGTCCCGTGATACATTCATTACAAAAAGGTAAAAAGAAAAATCAGCAGGTTATGGAGTAAATGGAACCATAACATCACTTACTCAGAGCACATGGCAGCAAAAAACACAGTTGTTCAGATCAGTAGAGTGAGAACAAGAAAGGCATGAGGTAGAAGTTGGAGCCAAGTGACGCTTTAGCAATCTGATTCAAGGAGACATGCATACCAGTTGGGGACAGAAGGGGCTCAAATAAAATTAAAAAAAAATAAAATAAAAACGGGGGGGTGGGGGGGGTGTCAAGGGACCATGAACAGGGACTGGATTTTGGGTGACTGCTCATACAACTGCAGCAACACACCATGTTGGCCAAAAAACACGACACATGCTGACCAGACAGCTACAAGAACGTAGCTGTCATATACAAAGATTCAACAGCAAACTTTGCTTTAAAAGAAAAAAAAATAAAGGTAAACAACTCCCTGGGTCAAACAGTGGAGTTAAAATCTATTAGATCGTCGCAGAATGTAGAGAAATAAAGTGCAGGGATGAGCATCTCCGCATTCTACTGGCCCTCAATACCACAAAAGGCCTCAAAAAGCTAGGACTGGAGACCTGAAGACATGACTAGATGAAGGGCCAAATGCCATCTGAAAAAGTAATGCCGGACATGAGGAAAGTTGGGGGTGGGTTGACTGTTTATGCATCTCAAAACAATAATCTAAGGCTACATGCAAAAAATATATATATATAGTACATTTTGGTCATAAACAAAAAAATATCCAAAAGAACCTTCATTACAATCGTGTGGTGCTTTTTCCTTTAATAGTAAAAAAGAAAACAAATTGCACCACTTAAACAGGCACTTAACAAGTTACATTTTTGGTAGAGCAGATAGAAACTACATTTAGACTCAACAGAATAATTTAATATGAAAACTATTTTCCAAACATCTATAACGCTAAATTTCCCAGTCACTTGAACAGGTGAGCCTGGAAACAGGAACTTCAGCAAGCTGTTCTACAACTGTGCTACACTGCTCAATTAGATTACCTCCGAAATAATGTGCCTTGGATCTTATGATTGAGCATAATTTCACCAAAAGCAAGTATTGACAGGAGCAAGAGATAAGCCATGTAGCAGGGACAGTCCATCGTTAAAACAAAGGAGATCATGACCCACAATCAAGTACCTTGTGAGAGGTGGCAATTGTGTCTTAGCAGACTGCATCACACAGTTCTCACTAGTAGGACAGTTCTGGAATAAAGCAGTTTCAAGTAAAACTTACATTCAACTTCTAGAAACATTACTGACAAATACCCGCATATATTAGAAAAGGAGCAGTAATAACTACAGTAGTTACATCTGGTTTGGCTAAAGTAATACTAAGATTTAGATGGTGAAGTCAAAAAAAAAAAAAAAAAAATCCAAGAGCTGCCCATTTCCGGACATGGGAATTTGATAAGGCTTCGCAAATCAACCACTAAATGAAAACTAATGCAAAGAACTGGATTTGATTGTACCCACTGAGAATCTGGCAGAGGAGTAAAGTTAACCAAATAACTGGGTGGTAGTGGTGGTGGTGGCGGGGGTCTTGCGTGTGGTCTTAATTCACTTTGCCTTCCTCCATAAAATGTGGAAATTGGGATTTTACTACACTCTCTGAACCACTCTTTTCCATTTCAGCAACTGTAGCTGGAATGCCAGAGTGGGAGGAGTCCATCTTTAGTCCTCCTGTAGAGCCAACCAAAGGGCCTCCAGCAAGGCTTCCAGGGAGTGGGATGCCTCCATTTTGAATGACTGAAATCTCATTGGTTTTCATAGTCAGCCCATTTGTGAAAGCAGCAGCATATTGATTCCATACAGATGGGTCGAAGTTCATCGGTGAGGGGATCAAGTCTTTTGGGGGCTGCAGGATGTCTGGCATCATCTTGGGTTCAGTACCCATGGCCATCAATGCCATTGGGTTCTCTAACGACAGACGCTGGCCTCGCCTTGTTGAATTATTCCACATATGCGTTCCAACATGTACCTGCAAAATAAGATGTGGATTAAATTAAATGTCAATAACATTGAACATGTCATGCATTTGTGGCCTTCAAAAATGTATTATAGTGCAACAATAAAATGGAAAAAAAAAATAAATAAATAAAAATTACCTTTAGATTTCCTTTTGTTGTGAAAGCTCGGCCACAGATGGTGCAAGCAAAGGGCTTCTCTCCAGTGTGTGTACGTTCATGAATCTGCAGCGCACTTGCAGAGGAGAAGTTCTTGCCACATGCGTTACAAAGATGTTGCTTGGTAGAGCGGCGAGGGGCACTAGAGCTGGAGGGAGGTGTACCTGTGCCCTGTGGCAGCTGGGAACTGAACTGATTGTGGGTACCCATTGGATTATCTGGAGGAATCTGCATTTCTAGTTTTACCAGACTGGGAGGCACCCTCATAAATGGCATGTGACCTGCAGCTGGAAAAGAAAAGGGTATGTTTAGCTAAATGTTTCATATGTTTCATTAACTATTTAAGTTATAAAATTCAAACTGAGTAATCACATGCCAACTTACAATATTCTCCATTTGAGAAGGACAGGCCAGGCTCTTCTTTGATGGCTTTTGTAGTGAAACTAGAAGTCAAGTCCAGCGCACCATTTGTTTCACTAAAATCTTGAGCTCCACCATCAGAATCTGTTCTTGCTATAGATCCAGGTCCATTGTCTGGGGCTGCAGATTCTGGAGATTTCATCTGTCCATTTTCCAGTTGTCCATCTACTGGAGATGAAGAATGAAAGGAGATGGAGTCGGACATGGTTGGGCTTCGTCCATTTTTGTATTCAAGCTCCCCAGCTTGCAATGGTGATTCTTTTGGGCCACCATCACTCTCAGATGCAGTACTGCTCTGTCGCTGCAGGTTCAAGGCTGATGTAAGGCTTTTCATATGGTTTTCTAAAGCAGTGATACCAGAGAACATGGTTGGCGAGTCATTAAATGGCTGATCCCCTTTTGTAACAGGTACAGGACTAGGTTCAGAAGTGTTTTGCTTCTCTTGATTGTCCAAATCCAAATCTTGCTCCTCCATGCTCTCCTCAAGCCCACTGGCATCCATGCTCTTTTCCTCAGTCAAACTGGAATCCATTGCTTCTGGGCTTTCATACTGGCCCTCAGGCAATGGAGTGTTGGGAATCTGGCCGCCCATATGCATTCGGATGTGCTGCTGGAGCACAACAGCATTGGTAAACTTCTTTTGGCAAATTGGGCAAGAGTGTTGCATCTTTAGTGGAGTGTTTGCCCTATGGACACCATAGTGAGCTTTAAGATTGCCCTTGGTAGAGAAAGCCCTTCCACATATCTTACACTTATAGGGCCGTTCACCTGTGTGTGTACGATAATGCATCTTGAGAGAACTTTGGCAGCTCAAGACTCTGTGGCAGATCACGCATTCATTGGGGTCATTGGTCCTCTTTTCCAAGCCATCCACCATCTGCTGAAGTTTGGCTGTGCCAGACCCATTTTCACCAGTGAGTCCATTGCCATTTACATGCAGGCTAGCTAGTGTATCTGAGGCTTCCTTGCTCTGATCCATTCCCACCTCCTGGTTGAGCATGCCTGAGGAAATGGATGCACCATCACTACCAGATGAGGAGGGTCTTTGGGTATAGGGGTCACCAGTCACTGGAATTTCAAATGAAGACTTGTAGCCCTGGAGAACTGATGAGTGGAGACCAGTAGAGGGGAGGCCAAGCACTGGTTTGCTATCTACAATATTTGATTCCTCAATGGGCACAGACATGCCATAGGGAATGCCATTGTTTGTGGGAATGTTGTCCAGGTGCTCTGGTACAGGATGTGGATTCATCTTAATGTGTGGATATTTGTCTTTGTGCCTTTGGAAATGCACTTTGAGGTTTCCTTTAGTAGTGAAACGATTTCCACAGATGTTGCATTTAAATGGTCTTTCACCAGTGTGTGAACGCAAATGAATCTGGAGGGCACTGTCATTCCCAAAGGTCTTCCCACAGAACTTGCATTTATGTTTAAACATCTGTTCACCAGTTCCATTCTTCAACTCTGACAAGCCAGGAATCTTGTTTTTCCCTTTTTTAGAAGGATCGATGCCTGCTGCAAGGGCACTGAAGGGACTCTGGAAAGCCATTACTGCTGGCGACTGAGGAAGCAAGGCTGGAAGACGGCTGGCTAGATCTGGGAGCCCTTTTATCATGTCCGTCTTTAAGGGTATTGGGCCAGCACCTCCAGCAAGTGATGTGGCAACACCACTGGACTGAGGTAGCTTACCTTGCTTGAGAGCTTCCAGAGACAAACTCTGGGAGCCTGTTCGTTTTCCTATTAGGGCAGCTGCAGCTGAAAGTTGCTGGGAAAGATGTGCACCAAGTGCCTTGAGTGGATCCACTGCAGCTCCCACTGCAGAGTGGAGGCTCTGGGGTGCCATCATAGCCACCTGAATGCGAATCTGCTCAGTCAGCTGGATCTGCTGCAGTTGCTGTTGCTGAAGGTTAACCAGCTGCTCAAGGATCATGGGTATTGCATGGAGGGAATCCTGCTGCGATGGGGGTGTGGGAGACTTTTGACTAGATGAACTAGATGAATGTTGCGTCACAGCTACAGTGGTTGCAGGCATGGTTTTAAGAGTTACATTGGAGTCTTGCAATTTGGAAGTGGATAAGTAGCTCATGTCAGGGCTGCTGGACAGATCCTCCTGAGCTTGTTTTGGGTCGCTGTCTCCGTTCAACTTTGGTTCATCCTCCATAGGATCAACTGAATCCATGCTTTGCTTTGACTGGGCATTACTGCTAGACTGGCAATCACTATGATCACTATGAAAGTCACCAGGGGAGTGCTGGGAGAACTCAGGAGGTATGTCACCCCCATCCCCATCCTTCATAATGACAACCTGTTGACTCTTCGTGCAATTTTTCTCATGCTCGAGAAACTCTGCTTCGTCGAAGAACTCGGCACAGCATTTTTCACACACTCTCGTCTCCTCCATTCGACACCTCTTGAGCTCATTTCCATCCTCCTCATTTTGGACATCTTGTAGAACCCCTACAGCAACAGAGCACCCAAAAATTAGAATCACATTGCTGAAAAGATACAAAGAGGCAGTTGCATTACTACAGTTGTTGCATTTGCTACTGAAAGATAAATGCATGGCCAAGTTATTACTGAAAAACCATGTTCGAAAACTTGAGCAATCTGTTTGCTTCCTGTGTGCACACCACTTCCCAGCATCATGAGGACAGGTTGTTGTATTCATACTGTCAGAATAGCACACCAGCAGTGCAAATTCATAGTTATATCCATCAGTTTAGGCTACTTTAACATTCCCACACATATACAGTTCTGGTTCTGGTATATTTAGACTGAAAAAAAATGAACTAGAAAATACCAAGGAAAACAGTTCGTCCGGAGCATGCGCAAAATAGTGAATTTCTGTTCTACGAGTGTGCGCATTGTATGCCATTCTGATAGTCACACTGCACTGAAAATTCGACTTTTGCAACGACTCTCCAGAAGAGGGCGTCGTTTACCAGATAAATACTCATTAAGCCCCTCTCAAACGCACTGGAACGTTAACTACAACTCATTTGCACCAAATCCACAAAAACAAAAAAGTACCAATAGCTATTAAAGTATCGTTTAAGTCCACCCCACAACAGCAAGATATTGAACTTTAAATTCATAATCAATCCTTAATGTAAGGCCGTGAAGTTCAGAAATAAGTGACCGATACATTAAAATGCATAAATAAGGTATTTTAACCAGGAAGAGTGAACTGGGCCCTTATTAAATTTAGCAGACCTTTCCAACACTGCCATTGTTCGACCCAAGTGCCCCCTTCAGGGGGAGATCACCTGTTAACATGCTTTCAACGAAACTTCGATTAAGAAACCTATCACCAGGCTTCCTGAATATGGGGAAAAGTTGTGAATGGCTTTGTATAGTGAAGGAAAAACCCAGCCCAGACTTGTAGCTTCGGTTACAGACAACGACAAAAAAAGTAGCAAATGCAAGGAGAGGCAGGCAAAGTGGCTCTACACAACGAAAGTTGATAATGCAGTTTTCAGGGCTATTATATAAACAGATTTCTAACTGATACGCAACTAGAGTATAAAATATATTTTACTTATTAATTATTATTATTAATAAATTATTAAGCGATTAGATGCTTCAGTAGACAATTGTGCAACCGATGCCTACTGCCGCCACCAGATGGCGCGCTGAATCGTGGGCAATATGACCCCAACGTGACACGCGGTCGTTTCTTACATGTTAAATGGAAATCATATTTAATTGTATAATTTACACTTAAAAAACGGACACCTGTAAATGTCCATATTCTGCGTCCAAACCGCCAGTTTGAGCTACAGTCTGAATCGACCATGGGGTGGGGGGGTCAAACAGGCCGAGGAGGCTACAGCTAAGAGATCATGCGGAGTTACTATAGTTTACATATGTGAACAGCAATCGACCCCCCACCTCCACGACTGGGTTACTTCTCCATCCCCCATGTCGCCATCGCCACATGCAGCCTAAAGAAAGTCATGCTTTTAGCGGGGGGTGTTGGGGGTGGAGGGGCACCACTGCTTCTGTGGTTTGTTCTAGAACCACATTTAGGGAGCAGACCTGTTGCTTTCGTTATAACGGTGGGATACGAATTATTACCCCCACCCCCTCCCGGCCCACGGGTCAGACAGAACCGAGGTAATGTATTTTAACAGGCTGGATGTTTGTCAGGAACCTGGCTGTAGGTGCATCCCGGAGTTCAAAAACTGGAGCCATGAGCGTTCACACATACAACAGCCTCTAAACCCCCAAACTGACCGCAGCATTATGCTAGAAGCCCTTACAGGTACAACCTGCAAAAACAGAGGTATAAGAAAACATTTTCGCGTCTCTAAGACTTATTTTCTAAAAGAATACACCAGTAAAAGACCGAATAGCGAGGTGAAAAGACACGAAAAGAAAAAAATAAACGCACGGTGCTAAAAAAAAAAAAAGTTGAATTTTAACAATATCGCAACGTCTACACGTAAAAAAAAAATCAGAGGTCTCGGTGGATTAACAGGCGAAGCGATCGTCCTTCACCCGAACGATCTGCATTAAAGCCAAATACAGGCAGCAAACTTTCTCTCCCCGGGCTCATACACTCGAGCAGCATCAGGATTTTCTCTAAACAGCCCGCAGAAGAAGAGGAGCAACACCGTCAACCCCGAGAGGTCGCGACTCCGGTCAAAGTGCGACAGGCTAGCCCACTACAACCTGAAAAAAACAAAATAATTACGGCTTCTCCTGCATAAACGTGGCGGAATATGTGCACTCTCCCTCCGCCTTACCGTTTTCTGCCGACGCGGGCTCCTCTGAGTTGATGTGCTGAGGCTTGGACTGCTTGCGTCGCGACATGGCAGGCTCCTACCAACCATCTGGGGGGCAAATAGTAACGCTATTTCACCCCTCGCCTTTCCAAACTCTCCAGGCCGGGAAATTAGCTCTTCAAGTAGAAATGCGCATGTCAAAGTAATTATTATTATCAATAACGCGTTGCGATTTATCACGGCCCTCTGACAGCTGATTGGCTCCGGGCCAAGTGCTTACACATTATTCAAATAGGGCTTCATTGATGAGAAAAGCAGAGTGCGAGGACGGGGCGGGGCGTGCGCAGGGGGAGAGAGCCAAAGAGAGCAGGAGGGAGGAGAGAGAGAGAGTGAGGGAGGGAGGAAGTTCTGCAGGCGTGGGGAAGAAAGCGCCTACTTATACTTATATATATGTCAGCTCTAGATGCTTGAGATATAATAATAATAATAGTAATAATAATAAATTTTAAAAAATAATATTTTTTTTATTATGGTTATGTAAGTCACATATTTTCATATATATAAAACGTGTGTGTTTTGGTTTGATTGTTTTTGTTTTTACATTCATTTAAGCACACTGTATAATCATTTGTTCAGAAATGGACAAAAAAAATTGTCCAAATTTACTTGCACACATTTTGACATTACAAGTAAATAATAATTCTTGAATATATACTTTCATGATTTTGGACAGTTTTTAAATATGCAGTTATAAAACAAGGAGAAAAATAAATATGCCATTTTCTGCCAATTTTACTTTACTCATATTGAAATAAAACACAAAATATAAATTGTAATGTAAACACAATGGTTGCACATATTATGTTTTAGTGTATTCTCATTATGCTAAATCAGACAAAGAAATACCGACTGTTCATTGCAATGTGTAGAAGTGTGTTCTCTGCGTATGTGTATTATTATAGTATATTATAGTATGTGTATTATAATGTGTATTCTTTGTATTTAT
>JBBPDA010000132.1:7778383-7801382 GCA_037974385.1 Arnoldichthys spilopterus | reverse complement strand
AGATAGATAGATAGATAGATAGATAGATAGATAGATAGATAGATAGATAGATAGATAGATAGATAGATAGATCTAATGTTCTTTAGTATCTTTAGATGGTTACATAGACAGATAGTAACTTAACCTATGCAGTTTAAAAATGGCTTTAAATAATCTATAACTGCTGCATTGATCAACAGCACAGAGCATAGTATCCTTAGATAGTATCCAAGATCAAATATATGTAGGTTAATGCTTAGGTTGCAGTTAACCTATTTCAAAGACAACCATGGACTTTGGCCATTGTAGACTGATCATCTATAGGGTTTTTGTTGGCAAATGTGTAGAGTTTTTGGTGTTCTGAATGCCACTACAATGGATCATAATGGCTTGCTAATTGTGCAGGAGTAGTGTGTCCTGTTTCCAAATGGACATGGTTTTAAAAATTTCACACCTTAAACCAGACACTGCGTCAAAGAATTTTAATCCTCAAACCCCCTCTTCCGTTTGCATAATGCGAGAGTGGTAAGTGCTCAGGGAGTGAGAAGGAATTTACTGCCTTCCACAATAGAAGGCCCAGCCACTTCCAATACATCCCTCCCTCTTTCTCCCTGTCAACTGTTTATGTCTTACACTACCGCAAAACGAGATTGATAGCCCTAAAATCTAATTGAGTTAGGAGGATGGGAGGAAAAAAACATTTCGATCCACTTCACTAGACATTAAAAGCTTGTATCTGTTAACGGCAGTACATGGATATGAAACTTAAAGAATCCTGAGAACTGAATGGTATGAGAATGGCTCATGGTGGACCACCTTATATCTTATACACATTGCCAATCATCTGCAAAAGTTGGGCCCTCCTGGTCAAATGACTTGGTTTCGCTGATGGTAAATAAGGACCCATACTCAGAAGAAAACACATGTCTGCACATTTTAATGCACAATTGTTGTGTATTTGCTCAATTTTAACAGAAACAAATAAGTTAAAAATTTCCTGTGCAAAAGTTATGGCACACATTCTAATGTTTTCCCAATATGTCACTCCAGGAAATAGAAACTGTGCACTTAAATTTGCAGGTCCCTGTAGAGAAAGTTTTAGTTTTTGCTTAGAAAATCAACTATAAAAATCAAGTATTAATCCACCATTTGAAGTGATCACCTCAGGTTTCAAAATGGTGATACAAAAATCACTTTTTTACACAATTTGCCAGTAAAAGGGTCAACATAAAGGAAATTCGCTCTGGGAAAAAAGTTCCTTTGTATTTCTTGGCTTTGAGGTAAAATGTTTGTAATGTATATATTGTGTATATATTATTTAAACTTTAATTAAAACTTTGCCTTTAAGGAAACCAAATGCGGCTCTTCAAGGGCATAATTTTTTATCATCACTTTTTATTTTTAAGAGTGTCAGAATGACTACAGAATCCACATGCCAGCATTTCTCAGTATGTTCTGGCCTAAATAATGACTTCTTTTCCAACAGCAATGTCATCTAGCCAACAGTAACGGTCAGATAAAGGAGAACCCACAAAAATGTCCCCGCTGTCCTTCGTGACACAAAGAGGACTCTATATATCTTATAAAAACAAATGCCTATCACCCAGAGACTGGCTGAAGGTGGAAAAGGAGGGGAGTGCAGTCTAGACAGTTTATGGCCCCAATAACAACCTGTGCTTGAATTCAGTGTTTCTGTTGCGCTCAAGCTAAACAATTCTCACTGCGGAGCGGCCGAGCAATAAATCCGCAGCGGTGGGAACAAGGGGTTTCATCTCCTTCAGGATGGACAGATGCCTTCTTTGACGTTTTCCAGGAGATGAGGTCATTCAAAGTGGTTTTAAACCCAGAGGAAACCTCATTAGCTCTGTCCTTTCCTCAAGCTCAAGAACATCCCTGAAACATACTCTAAAAAAAGCAGCAGTGGAAATGCATTCTTCATACACATGAACATGTTTCTTTACACAACCAAATCATTGCGGTCCGAGCAAAACTTCAAAAATCTCCAAAAGGCCGCTTTACAGGAGAAGGGAAAACATTCTCAAATGTCAGTACAGAAAATATTGTATTGCATGTCATTTTACACCATTTCTATTGGTCCAGTCATCATAACATTTATACACAGTGTAAAGTCCAGCTGATATTTTCCAAAATTGAAATAAAAATGGCTTAAAATGTCAAATGGATGTATTAAATTTGGCATTCTTTTTTAGCTCTATCAGTCATTGTACTGCTATCTGAGAAATCTCATTGGACATAGACATCTTTGACAGATTTCGTGACCTTTTGACACTCCAACTCATATACATTCTTGAGGTCAGGGGTATCATTGTTTCCACTGAAATCTATGGGTAAGAAATAAGCAGTTTGTTGTAAAAAAATCTTAAAAGTCAGATCCTGATTTTCATAAAGCTGAAAAAAATAGCAGAAAAACACAAACAACAAAGTTATTTCATAGAAATGCATCCTTGTAGGGACCACAGCAGATATGTTTAAATAGACGTGTGAGGGCTGTTCAATTTTCTCTTACATGCCACACTATTGTTGTGTGCTTGGGTTAACAGAAAGAAAAATTGATGACCTTTCTTTTGTCCTTTATCTGGTGGACGATTGGATATTTGTTGGCTGTTTGTTCACTGCTATGTTGTGTTGTTTACATTGAATGGGCTTAGAAGTCTTCACAAAAGGAAGAGTTGCTCAATAAGCTGGAATTACAGCTTTATGGAAATATTTGGAATTATATAGTGACAGCAGGAATTGAAAGCCTTGACCAACAGTTATTACAGAGACACAGTGTGTGTGAGTGACCTTTGATTGTCAATACACAAAATGTCAATCTTAGATTTGATTTTAGAAGATCCTTGTATATGGATTAAATGGATTAGTGCACAGACTGTCAGTTTTCATTTTAGTAATGGATAGACCTCAATGATGAGCTATTCTATATCTAAATGTACTATGAACAAATATATTACAGAACCAATTTATACACAGTTGTATGCAAATGCACCCCTTATTAACCTACATGATTTTGTTGATTTTCTAAGCACATGTAAGTAGACATACTCTACAGAAAAAACACTTTAGAATGTTTATTTTCCCAATTAAAGACAATGAGGGCAGTACCAAACATAAATATGGCTTGGACAAATTTATTGTAACTTTTTTCTCCAATATGTTGAAAATACTGCAAATTATATCAGAATGAACACTTTATGATAATTTATTGTGGGCCCAGATTGTACAGTCCAATGTCAAAGGAACAGTATAAAACACACAGAAATGTATCAAAATTATGAATATCATTGTAAATTAATCTAAACTTATTAAAGATAAAGCTAAAAATATGTGATCATTTAGTTTAACACTCAAAGGCTTGGCTGACATTTGTTTCTTTATTTCCTTTTTTGGGGGGGGGGGGGGTGGAGGTGGGGGGGGTGGAGCAGTCTTTGCTTTTTTCAGGCCCTTAAAAAAGGTTATGACAATGGCAACAAGGCCAATAGCAACTGACACTTGGAGTGCACTTGTAAATTGAACATGTGTTGTCTGAGTCAGTGTAAAACATGAAAGGCAGAGAGCAATCTAAAGGTCGCTGGGGTTTCTCACATCACTATGTCACACTGAATTCTTAGAGCATTTCCACATTGTTATGCTGCGTTTCAACAATGAGCAAAATCTCTTTGCATTTGAACTTTTCTATAATAGCTACAAACACAGACATAATGCAGTAAAGACAGACAGTAGCCCCATCTTATTTCCTTGGTTACAATATGCTCGATAATAAAATGTAAGAAATAGTTTGGTGAAAAAGTAAGCTTGCACAATTACCACCTTGATCCAAATGCAGTTCATGTGCCATGACATTTTTAACATCCAGTTGGATTTGTGTGTTTTGGAGCTATGAGGCTTGCATGTCTTACATGAATAATGATTTTTCTGTTACTTTTACTAAAAATGCTAACTGCATGCTTTAATGTTTTAAGCTATTCAGTGTACTTTTGCCCATATTTATAGATCAAAAGTTCTGGTTGAAAAACTAAAGGATGTCAATTATAACTTAGTCTTACATTTTGAGTATGGGAACACGGGGCCTATCATAATAGCAAACAGTGACTGAATGGCTGACTTGCACAGAAGATTTTGGCCTTTGGGGGGTTATATGTCTATAAATATTGCCCAAATCAAAATTTAAAATGTGTGGCGAGCCAGTCCATCCTCAAGACCACACCAACAGGAAACCGCCATCACCCAAAAAATGCCCATGCATATGTTTTGCCTGATGATCAGTGATCATAATGAAATGAAACCCATTGAGGGGCCCTTGATTTGTGAAGCACTCAAGTTTCTAGGCTCGTTCCTATGAAGAACTGGCTCCCAAAATAATCTGTTTAGGTCAATGACCAGTTTCCTTACATGATTAAAACATACAAACAGAAAATACAGGAAACAAAATGGACTGATTTGAATAAATGGCTTGTCTGGTTAGTTGTTGATCCCATAGAACACATGGTTTTGTTCCCTCTAAACAAGTACATCATGGAGTGAACCTTGTTTCTTTATGTTGGGTCCTGCGGCATGAATCGGCATCTAACGTTGTTTGTTTAGTAACTAAACCCCCTTTGTAATAGGACATTTCAGAAGCCCCAGCCAAACCCCGTATTTATATATTTAAATCACTGGAGACATAATGTGTAATAAAGTGTATGAAGATGTATCATGCGGAGTGGATGTGTAGATTAGCTCTGACAGCAAATTTTTAAAGTGTCCACAAGATATAATAGCCCACCTGGTTTTAACAATCTGTCTTTCACCGCATTCTGGAGTGATTACTGACTGATCATGCTTTTCCCCATTAGACAGAAAGATAGTTGAGAGATGAATACATGCAAGGGACAAATGAACAGAAAAACTGTTCTATAATGAATGTAGAAATACTTGGTTTTGCATTGGAGGCTAAGATCTAGAAAACACCTCTAAATAGGTTTTTATATGCAGTCTATCTATATATGCGATCCATCTTTTCATGGTGTGCAATGCAGGGACTGGCTTGTCCTCACAAAAAGACAGATTGATATCAGTTTAGTCTGATTTGTAAAAACAACACATTAAAATGCATGGGAACATTTACATTTACGTTTACAGCATTTAGACTGTAAGACATTTTAGCAGACGCTCTTGGCCAGAGTGATTTACATGGTGCTTTCTAGTCAACAAAGAAAACTTCTTATACCAGTAAACTTAGGCTTGGTTTAAAAGCTGCTAGTCAACCAAGATTTTACCTGAGCTCATGCAAAATCTTGACATAAAAGTTTTTTTTCTTTCGTAAAGTTAGTAAGTTTGTTAGTTCTGTATAAAAAAATAAAGAGTAATAACAGTAAAAAGATTTTAGAATATTTAAATTGCACAGTTTTGAAACATTCCACAAAGAGCAGGTGAATTGTTAACAGGTGAGGTAATAGGTTACAAAAGGAGCATCCACCAAAGGCTTTACTTTTGCGAGCAAAGATCAGTCATGACTGCCCACTTTGTACCAAAATTCATTAGAGAATTGTCAGTCAAAAATGAACATTTCTCAACAAGATTACAAGGTGTATGTCTTTCACCCTCTAAAGTGCATAATATTGTGAAACAATTTTACAAACAAGAAATCCAGAGAAATCCCAGAGTCAGAAGACATTGCATCAGTTCATGTAGGGCAAGACAGGAAACTACTGTTGAATGTACTGACACTGTTACACTAAAAGACAGCTATACTATTCTGCTATGCAGAAATGCTGCCAAATTCTCTGGGCCCAAGCTCAGCTCAGATGAACTGAAAGGCAGTGGAAACGTGTTGTGGTCAGATGAGTCCATATTTCAGCTTGTTTATAGTGAAAACAGCTGTCAAGTTCTCTGTGCCAAAGACGACATTTACCATTCAGGCTGCTATCAGCGACAGTTGCAAAGGCTGACGTCTGTCATCGTATGAAGGTGCATGACTGTCCACAGCATGGGTCAATTGCATATGTATGCAGGTGCTACTGATGCCTTCATTCAAAGCAAAGTCTTTACTTATATCTTTTTACAATATTATGTACTATATATGATGACAAACTTCAATTCCTTTGTGCTGAGAAATGTTCTTTTGAACTCACAGACAATTCTTCATGAAATTTGCCACAAAGCAGTGATCAACAACCCATCTTTGCTTACAGTGACCGAGCCTTTGGTAGATGCTCCATTTATACCCAATCATACCCCCTCACCTGTAACCAGTTCACCTGCTTATTGTGGGATTTTTCAAATTGACATAATTTGAACACTCTATTAACATATAATTCTTATTTTGCCCCATCCCAACTACTTTTGAGTGTTGCAGGTGTCAGATTCTATTTTTTTATATTATCAAATACATTAAAGTTGATCAGTGACAAAAATGATTTTTTGTCTTTAATAAAAGTTCAAGAGAATGAGGAAATTACCCATTCTTCATGCTGTAAAGAACAATAGTAGAATTAAAAAGTGCAATGGTATTAGGCAAAATTAATATTTTAAAGCTGTTTAGATGAGCAGTGTAGCCTTTTTCTTTTAAAAAAAAAAATCACTATTATTAGAATATATACAAATTACAGTAATACAGTAAACCCAGTGTTGCTTACCATAAGATACCTGGTTTGGATCAATCAGTCCTTCATTAGATTAAATCAGGAGTTGCTGATGGACTTTCACACATTCATGCAATGGCTGCAGGCACTAAGGAGAAATCCGGAACCCAACCTGTGATCTTTTAATTGGCTTATAAAATATCAGCTAATGTCTACAAAAATTTTAGATCTTAGTACTTTTTAATGCTTTCTAGCTTCTTTGCGTTTATTCTAATGTTAAGTGTTTTGAAAACATTTGCTCAGACTTTTGCAATGTACTATAGATTTGCAGTCATGTGTTAAATACATGTACAGAGAGTACAAAGGGCAGGTGGCATTTCTACATTTTGTTAAAACAATGAACATGTAACAATATATGTGATATTTATATATGTATGCAAGATGGTGTACAGAAAATTATAGTTCAAAGAAATAAGGGGAGAACATGGCTTTTTGGAACCAAAATGTTCTTCTAAATGTAAAAAAAAATTCAGTTATGGGTACAGAACTGAAACATGGATATTTCATGGCAATGCCTATATGTCATATTTTTAATGTATATAATTCATGAGCCTGGTATACACTAAATGCAACAAATCCCCTCTAAATATTCCAGCTGACTGTTTACTCCAGCTCACAAGTTTCACTAAAAGTCATATAATAATTTAGTGACAAGAGAATTATTTTACAACGTCTCCATTTGGAAGGGCTGTAACACATGGGTGATGGCATGAGATGGTTGTGACACAGGAAGCTCAAATCCCTGAATAATAGGACAGATGTGAAGTACAGGAAGATAACAAAATGGTGGCTGATTTGTCTAATGCCATTACATTTCATAGAGGAAATAAGGCTCAAGAGTTTTTGTACACGCAAAGCCCTCTTAATGGTCCACAGTGCATGTGTCTTTGACATTCAGCTAAACATCTACTCAACTCTTCCCTAGACCTTAACCAAACACTCACTTTACCTTTAACCTTCACCTCAATTCCAAGCCTAGAAAAAAAACCTAGAAAAAATAACACAAATCTTAGCAATTCAACAAAACTATACTGTGAAAAAAATGTAGTTGCAGTAGTTGTAGTAATACTAGTTCCAATGATCCAAGCAAGGTTGAATTAGTCAAATTTTAGTGAAAGGAGCAAAAACATCTAGACATTTAGAGAACACAGTCTTGATCAACTCAATTTCATCCTAACATTACTGATCACCATCATTCCCAAAAGGGGAATTACAATGCTTTTACATTTTTTTTAGACATCAGCAAACCTCTTCATATGCAGATGAATATGTAGCATTTTAGAATGAAACCCTGCATGTGTAGATAAGCCGAACTCTTAAAGATGTTCCTTAATGATTCCTTAATGGTTCTTAGCTTGGACAGATTTGGGTGGGGGAGTCTTTCACCTGTCTTTTATTTTTAGAACCTTTTATCTTTACATTTTCTGTCTCATATCATTTGCAAAACGAGATACAACTGAAAGTTTCTTTTTTGCCCAAAGGTTTTTTTTTATGACATACTTTAAAAAATAAACATTTTTGGTACCAAAAAACATAGACTCCCCGAACAACTATAGTGAAAATCTGTTTGGTCTTTTTGTCAGTTCAGGCAGTGGAATAAACATGAAGGCTAAACTGTAAAATGCTTTTCTATGGTTTTTTTGCAATCTAAATGACCATCGCACTGCAGCTGAAGAAAGAAAGAAAGAAAGAAAGAAAGAAAGAAAGAAAGAAAGAAAGAAAGAAAGAAAGAAAGAAAGTATGAAATAAGCAAAGGGAGAGAGAAAAAGTGAGAGAGATAAAGATTCCACACATGGCTGTAATTTAATGGGGGGAATTGCCCATTGGTTCCTGTGCTGGGGCAAACATGGCAATAGTGCTGCTTTTGTTATTGCTGCAGTATGACAACTGCTTCCATCAACAAACAATAAAAGTGTGAGAGGTCTGTGAGCAGAACCCCCACCGGGGAGGGGTCTTTCTCACCATAAACCCACCATTGCATGCACACTATAGCCTTATAAAGGAAAAGGTGCATAATGTCTATGAGAACAGAGCTTTTTGTGTGTTAATCAATGTCACACATCAATCAAAGATCTGAAGATCAATATAATTAATAAATAAGTGAAAATAAAATCAGAAAACCTACTGCATGAAAGGCAAATGAGAATGGAAGAATTATCACAAAGTTTACACATGTGGAAACTCCCTGATAACCCTTAAATTATAAAGGACTATGGCCAGACCAAAAAAAGAGTCGACACAGCATGGAGGATTGCTCCTTATCAGTGCCTAAACAATGAGCCAAGTTTCTTAGATTAGAACAATGGATCGAGTGTGCCATGAAAGATTAATGCTAGTTTATGTTTTGGAGAGCGGGGTAAAGGGGGGAGTAATGAGAAATTGAGACACACAGCACACACAGAGCAAGTCACTCACCGTCAAGCTGTGAGACAACAGGGGGCCAATACTTTGAATCTGAGGCACAATCTCAAAAGCGGGGCTGTAAATGTTTACTGGGTGAGAAGCGCTTGATAGAGAGAACTGAAGTTGCAAGCCAAACTTACACTCTCTCTTTTTAAAATGTGCTGCCCAGGTACACTACAGGGATGGTAAAATGGAGAGTGATTCCCACAGAGTGTAGGATATTGCTACAAATGGGTGCTATGTTATTCCCAGGCTGCTTTATATGCTTTATAACTTGTAACTTATATTCAAAAGCATGTTCTTGTAAACGACTGCTGAAAAGTAGCATAGCATTATGTGTTCAGGTACATAGAAGTGTGGGTAAAGCATGGCCAGCACATCATGCTCAATTCAGTGCAGCACAGTATAGAAAACACTGTAGACACTTTTACAATGGAACATTTCCTTATAAAGAATTGCATACTTAAATGTATTTCCAGTATAGTAAAAGCACTTCAAACAAGCTACCAGTTTTCCTTATGTCTACAACTATACTTTAAATACAACTGAAAGATAATTTAGAGATGATAGACATATCTTTGAACAGTGTAGTTATTTAATACATATGAAATTTAAAAAGAATAAAGTTTTTTTTTTTAAATTCCAGACAGTCAGGTATATTTTATATGCATATATGCATTCAAGTTGCAAAATCATCAAGGACACCCACACCGGTGACTGTCTGTTCCGCCTACTGAACTCAGGCAAATGGTTCTGTAGCCTTAGGACCAGAACAGAGAGACTCAGAAGGAATTTCTATCCACAGCTCATAAGGCCCTTAAACCAGGACCTGCGTCACATTCAGTAGGGCTCACCTGGACCATACACCTCACTCCACCATTGTACTTTAATCCTGTACCAAAACTCAACCACTGCATTACACTGCCTTCAAAACTGAACTGATCTATCTGCACATTGCCATTTGCACTCCTGATTCAGTCACACTCCGATATTTGCCCATCTGCCTTATCTACACTTTATATATTCTGTATATTCTGGCATTTAAATAAATTATTTGTGTACCATGTAGATTACATTCTATATTAATCTGTAAACTCAAATTCATTTGGTCTGTATAAAATGTTAAGGGTGTGTATTTACTGTTTAAACTGTTTATACTGTATGTTTATGTACTGTGTGTTTAGTGTTAGTTTCCTATTTATTATTATACATTTTTTAACCTGGTTACATTTTATAATTCATATTCTATTTCTTTTGTAATATTTTTTTAAACTGTGAATTAGCTTCTTAATTTTTAAAATTTTTTTAACTTTATTATTTTAAAACATTAGAACGATCAGGGTACATTTCACTACATGTATAATTATGTATGTGACAAATAAACCTCTTGAATCTTGAATTTTGAAAGTATATCCATTCTTCAAATTCACTAATTTCTGAAAGAATACTTAAAATAGCACTAACTACTTTTCAGTACATTTTAAATACATTAGCAGTTATACTGAAATTCCTACCATTTCTTGAAATGCAGTTTATTTGAATTTAATGCACAGTACACAAGTTATAACACAGCCTAGAAACTGTGATAATAGTGATCCATAGTCTGTACATTCATTTAAAAAAATATGTACATGGGCAAATATATGTAAAAAAAACAAAACAAAAATGCTGTTTTAAATTGCTATTTTTTCTGCCTCCTTGCATTATTAGTGAACTAAATAATTCTATTAGTATAGTAAAAGTAAGATAATTTCATGGCACCTCTTTATCAGATTCAAGATTCAAGATTATAGAAGTTTAATTGTCACATACATAGTTATACAAGTACAACATGTAGTGAAATGTACCCTGATCGTTCCTGAGAATTAGCATTTATATATATATAGTTAAAAGAATTTAGAAGTAAAAAATCCTAGAATAGAATATGTATTATAAAATGTAAACAGGTAAAAAAAAAACCTTAAATAGATACGACACTAAACAATAAACCTAACAATATACAGAATAACCAGTTTAAACAGTAAATACACACTCTTTACAATATATACAGACCAACAATATATACAGACCAGATAAGTTATAGTTTTACAGGTGATTTGCCAGAATACACAGAATATAGAAAGTGAATATACAGAATATAGAAAGCTTTAAATACATTCTTAATACACTGTATGTACAGTTTAGTGTGCTATTGAAACATTTAAGAAACAATAAATGTATAATATTAATACTATTAAAAATAATTATTTAAAAATATTTTGGCAATTTTTTTAGTACCTTAAAAATTTTGTAAAATATCGTTTATTATATCTGTTTGAAGTCCATGTAAGAATGAATTTATGCTGGTTTAAAAGAAAACAAATTTAGCATGCTGAATATTCTTCTAGTCTATTAAATCCATCTCATTATCACACCTTTAGAACATTAAATGTCTTTAAAGCTGGGTAAAAAAAATCATAATAAAAGTATAAAATAAGTTGGGTGTCCACAAGGGCTATGGTATCATGAATGTTCATTTTATATAACACGTACTTAAAGTAATGCAGGTCAATATGAGGAATTGATCATGTGAAAAGTGAATGTAACATATACATGTGTTTATTTTAAAGATGCTGGTGTAATGTGAATGAATAGTAGGCAGACTTTGGGACATTATGCTACATGAAGATTCAAAGAACATGAAGCTCTTCATTAGCACATCATTTTCAAAAAGCTTTCATTCCAGCTTTCAATCAGGATGATTAAATTAACAAATCTTTTCTTCTGTTGTTCGTTTGAAGACGCCACAGATATGATGTTTTTCATGTTAATCAACACTAACTGAAAGGACACCATCTTTTCTGAGTTCTTAGATTCACATTGATCCTGGCATGGTCATCATTAACTCACTGGCTGATATGCACCTCCAGCTTTTTCACAGCAGAGCTGTTTTATTGATAAACTGAGACTGAGAAGGATTGAATTGGCAATTTACATTTACATATAATACAGCTCTAAAATACGTAATGGGCTCTTTAAGAAACTCATGCCTGCAGTAAGGCAGATATTTACCAATACCCCTGAAAAGTCTGGGAGACATACAGCAATAGCTTTAAAAAGGTTTTAGGGATATTAATCACAGATAGTTTTAATAATAGCTGTTTAACAGGCAGGCACCTCTTTAACAGAGATACCCTTAAGCAAAGTTACAGTGAATGAAATTACAGGATTAACAATTTCAGTAAGAGATATGTTTAGAAATATCTATATAGTACTGTTTGGCTTTGGGGAAACTTTTAAAAAATATCTGATGATCTTCAGTGATAGTTTCCTTTTAGCAGCAGCTTCAGCTATTTTACAGTAGGAGAAACCTATAACAATGACTAGCTAGATCAGTCAGAGACACTTCCATTAATAGCTACATAACTCTTTAACACACCAGAGGTACTTATAACAATAACTGTATAGTCATTTTACATTCAGAGATAATCTTAGCAATAGCATAATAATAATAATAATAATAATAATAATAATAATAATAATAATAATAATAATAATAATAACAAACACAACAACAACAATAATAATAATAATAACAATAATAATAATAATAACTATTTTACAGTCAGATATACATTGAGCAATAGCCATTTAATTATTTTTAGACATGTCTAAAAATATTTTACAGTCAGAAAACTTTTGGCAATAGCTATATAGCAGTTTTATAGTCAGAGATACTTTTAGCAACACCTATATGACTATTTCACAAATATACATTTACCAATAGCTGTATAATTATTTTTCACTCAAAGACACTTCTAGCAATAGCTATGAAATTATTTTACAGTCAGAGAATCTTTTAGCAATATCTGTATAACAACTTTACAGTCTGAGATTTGTTTAGCAGTAGCTATATGACTATTTTACAGTCATATATATATATATATATATATAGTCGCAGATACTTTTGGCAAACGTTATTTAACTATTATACTAACTTAAGCAGTAGCATTAGCTGTTTCAGTCAGAGATACCTTTAGAAGTAGCTTCAGGGTTTTTAGTAAGGGATCTTTTTTTTTTTAAATGGCTTAAGCTGTTTTACAGTGAGGGAAACAAATAGCATTAGTTATTTCAGTCAGTGATAACTTTACAGGAAAAGCTTTAGCTAATTTACCCACAGTTTATGTTTTCTTTTATGAGATATTCTTTTAGATATTGGTATTTGCAACAAGGGTGGAAAAGCACAGACAATGTATACTTAAATGAAAATGTGAGTACTGTGGAAGTGCATGCCCATACTTCAGCTCAAGTAAAAGGAGAGAAAAATGTAATGGCCTTTGATGTGTGGAAGAAGCATTTGAAGATTTAAATGAAAATGTGAAGAATATTGATTTTCCTCATGAAAGTGTAATTGCAGGAAAGTACAAGTATTCAGTTTTACTGATACTTAAATTAAATATCTTTAATACTTTTATCTATTTTACTTTGGCACCTATAAACACATTATAATTGATAACATATTAGACTAGGCCTATAAAAGTGACCTGGAAGCCTGTTCACACTGGTTCACAAACTGGAAAAATATCTACAGCTTTTAGTTTCAAAACTGACATGCCATATGGTTCATTACACTAATTATATAACTGACCATATGGCAGCAACTGAGTTATATTCATTTACATACAATGTGAAATGACTGTTTATTTTTCCCTTTTTGCACATTTAGCTTGAAGTTGTTGAAGTTAACTGATTAGTGTTTTGTTCAAACTGCAACCTGATCTGAAGCGCACATTGCATAGTGCACACACATTCTGAGTTCTGTATGATTAATGAATAAGAAAAGATGATGGTATGATATATTTACATTTATATTTACAGCATTTAGCAAACGCTCTTTTCCAGAGCGACAAACAACGTTGCTTTGTAGTCCATGTCTGTTCTTCTGTCTGTAGGGCTAAACCCATCAACAGCTGTCATTCTACTAAGATACTACTGGATAAGTTACACACCCTTACAAAATCTGCCAAACTTGTAAACCTAATAGACAAAGTATATATGAGTACACAATAAACAATAGACAGTAACAATAAATGTGCAATAAATATGAGGCTAGTTAGTTTCCAAGATGCTCCTTTAAGAGGTGCATTTTGAGTCGTTGCTATAAAGAAATATACTTTGACCAAAATATTATGTGCAGTTAATAAGTTAAATGACCATCACCTTTACCTGGAAAACACTTGAATTAACCTATTTCTGCAAATGGAAAAGTCCAGTTATTATTTATTTGCCTGATATAGCATTATGGAAAAATAAGACATAATATGTGCTTCAGTTTGGGCACCCTGAGGCATTACCTTGCAGAAAACAAAAAACCACACAGCTGAATTCCAAAATATTTCTGGTTCATCTTTTTTTAAGTGTTCTGTTGCACAATAGGCCCTCAATGCCATAGAATAACTGATTTATTGAACTCATGTTGTAAATAAGAATTTTAAGAATATTTTAAATGTGTAAAGAACATTCACATATTAATAATATTCATAATTATTAAATTAATAAGAGGTTGTACACTCATCACCTCATCTATCATGCAGAGAACTATTTTGTTAAAGAGTGTACTTCAGGAATTGTCCTTTAGGATGAGATTTCAGTTAAGATTTCTATCTGATGTTTGTACAACAACACTTTTCAAAGTGTCAGAGCTTTACTATTTGTGCCAGCCAAATCTTCATGTAGATCATTGCCATTTGGGGGTTTTGCTTTGCAACCAGGTTATGAGCTATACCCTTCTTTTGAGATTGCCTTCGGTGTTCTAGATCTTCACCCATTCTCCTCAACTCCTTTCATAATCATAATTCCTTTGTAATTTCTTAATTGCATTTTGGTGAGTGAAACTTATAAACAGTGAATTTAGTTTGAATGTTTTGTACTGTCTTCTCTGGCTTTGAGTCAATTATCTCTAGTTTCAAATCCTTAGATAAGCTTATGACTGTTGAGTGTAAGCACAACACCCTGAGAGGTTTAAAAGGTCACATAATTTATTAGACTCTGTAATTGTCTACACCTGACTTGGATTAAGGCCCTGAGTCAAGAGACCTCACAAAAATTGTCTATGTGAATGCTGAAACTTAAAAAAAGAGTAATTGTTCATCTAAATGTAATGTGTGATATTTATGATATTTATAGTTTGAAAAACCAACTGGTGGTACTGTTAACAGAGCATGTAATTTGGGGGGGTCCAAAATTTTGCATGCAACAGTACATAGAAATATACATTATAACCAATCATACTAATGTATCATCCAATTTCCCTCAATAGCCTGGTGTTTACCAATGTTTAGCTTTGAATTTTTAGGCACTTTGTCAAATCCAGCACTTCAAATAGGCCAGTAACATCCTTAACAGATCATCATTAAAATATTTCAGCCCAGACACACTCACACATGTATGCGCATGCAAAACAAAATTCATATTACATCGATTTACTGACAAAAAAACAAACCCATCTTTTCATCAAGAAGATTCCCTGTGCAGCGCTTGTAAACAATTGTAAATAATTTGATGGCTACAATTGATTATAACAAATGAACAAGGAATATCGCCTCAGGCTACTCTTTAATCCCCAGCCCCTAAACCTCTTCTTAAGCTTTGAGAAGAGATGGCATTGAACCATTTTAGCCATGCTTTGACATTGCTTTTCCACAACTAAGAACTGAAAGCAAAAACATTCAGCTCATTGAATCCGACAGTTTTCCATCAAAGGGAGGTTCCCTGTTTTGATTCTTTAACCCCCTTGCATAATTGCTGCTGTTTAAAACACTGGCGGCATACAAGCAGGCTATTGTAATGTTGCTCCACATGTCCATGCATGCTTAGAAAGGCATTAAATACAATTCATAAAAAGTAAGTTGACTACTATCATAAAGCTGGTGCAGAGCTAAATCTGATAAAAATTCAAATATATGTTAAACATTACACATTGTGTGTTCTGTGTGTGTTTGGGGTTAATGTCTAACACATTAGACCAATGAACGTGTAGTAAATGACATTGAGTATAATATTAGTCTTTTGGCTAAAACAGAGGAACACCTGCTAGTGGTCCCTTTGCCATAGGCCTTGAGATCAGAGGACTTTACTCAAGTAGCAGTTTAAAAGAAAAGTATTATTTTTAACAATTCTTAAACATCATTTCTTAATAATAACAACAACAACAACAATAATAATAATAATAATAATAATAATAATATAAAAATGTTGCCACAACTTTCCAAAGCATCCACATCTTTGGAAGGAATGGGAACAGGATCATAATGCACAGCCACAATTAAGTGTGGGAATGAGATAATTAAATTGTGGCCACAAGTTAGTAAGCCATGAGATTTATTTCATTCCAGGGCCACGACATAGCTATCCCATTCCCATGTGTTACTAAGTTGTGGCCATGACTTAATTATCTTACGGTATTACCACACCTTACTAAGTCATATGGCTATGACTTTACTTGTATCATGGCTTGGCAATGTATTCATTCATGAATAAGGAGTGAAAACCCCAACAAGGCTCTGTATATGTTGTTAAATAAAAGACAGTAATGTGTTTACCTTTTTACTTTGTGATACCTTGCATCAAAATTTTTTTTTGCCATTTTTCTTTTCTTTTTTTTTACATAATAGGAACATGCCATCTGACATTTACATAGGCCCATTTATAAAATTTCTTTAGTTGTATTTACAAAAAACTTTTTATTTTTACATGACAAAATTAGACCATTCGACCATACATATTCAATAGGCTGTTTTAGTTTTTGGACTGATACATGTAAATGGCTTCTGTTCTTATTGGCTGTCCTGTATTGTATCTCATTCGAAAAGCAGACAGGAGTGAAAGCGTTCCTTTTCACTTCATTGTGGATGGGGAGGACTAAACTGCTGTAGGCTGAATAAAGGGGCATCTGTAAATGCATTTGAAAGCAATTAATTGAAAATGGTTTTGCTCCTCTAACTGTATGTATAAGGGAATAATTGTTTTTTAAACTTTATTAGTATTTATATACAAATCAATCACATTTATTAAACAGATAAAGAAAACCTGGGTTTCCATGATATGGGCTCTTTGAAAGATCAAAAAAGTTTTTTTTCCCATTCTTCTGTACAGTTACTTTTTCTGAGATACACAGTGACAATATGTTGTCAGATCAAAAACATATCTTATTTCCATTCCAGTGACGTCTCAATAGCGTTGAATAAATGTTCTTCTCAAGAAAATAAATTCCTTTTGAATATGTATTGCTTATCATGGTCTAATTTGGACACTGTGTGCACAGATGGCAGTAAATTGAATTGTTAAAAAGGAGATGGGTTTCAAAGAGGACATCCAGTTTACTGACATCCATTCATCCATCATGACGACCCTGCTAGCAAGAAAATGTTAGAGTTATTTATTAGCATGAGCACACTACCACACTAAAGAGGGAACAACCCTCTGACATGGTGTGTCCAGCATAGGGTCTCTGAATGAATCCTACAGGTTCTGTCATGAATATGTTCCTAAAAAAGATGAGGTCTCTAATCAGTCTGATGCTTTTCAAGGACCTTATTTTGTTTTCTTTCTGTAATAAATGATGTTGTTAAGTGAGACATTTTATTTAATCAGGCTTATATAGTGGGTGAATATCACCGGGTCTTCATTCTGGAGGCCTCGAAATCCTTTCGGCGTGCGACATAAAACACTTTCGCACACAAAATTATAATCAAACAAAATATTCGGCGATGATAAATAATAAAAGCCCCCTGTTTTGCACCTCGGCCATGAAAAGCTTGCTGAACATTATTGGCTTTCATCCGCGTCGCTCTGTTTGTTGTTCAGCTTTCTCTCATCTTTGTCAATAAGAGCTATGATCTCCCATTAGCATGCGTCCGGCATGGGGAAATGGATAAAAGTGGCGTAGTGTTGTCACAGCAACCACATAAATGGCACTGGGGGCCAAACAATGGCCGCGGCAAGGCATGAGAGCCTTTTCTTCCTGGCCACATCTGCCGCTCCGCATTCACACTTATGGGATGTTCTGCTGATTATTTTTCCCCTCTTTGAAAACTGACAGGCTACGAAAAATGTGAGTGCACTTTGGAAATAAGCCAACTTCTGTTTCTAGGAAAAAAATCCTGCATTGATTCATTCTGGGCTTATTAACAAAGGTAATGCCCATCCTTGGCCCGGGACAGGGAGCTGTCAGCACAGTAGCACACAGAGGAAGTAACCCTTTCAGGATATAGAGAATTCTTAACAAAAGAGTGAAATTACAAATGCTGTTGTGTTTTGTTAGAACATGGAACTGTGGCATGTTTCCCCACGAGAGTACCCAGGTCATGCGTTTTACAACACCATTGTAAGCCCGTATAGATGCTATAAACGACTGTGGCACTTGGCAACCACATGTGCTGAGGGCTGGCTAAAATGCTGGTATGCAAACACTGTGGCTGTGGTTTGTGGCAATGTTCGACTTAGGCCTACCTGAAGGGACTGTGTCATGTCCATGTAAAACAAGGAAAACCAAATCCGCTGAGGGAGTTCGCTCCAAAGTTGATACGGTGCAGATCGGATTTAAAGGCCTGAGTGACGTTTTACAATGGACAATCATATCAGCTTTCTTTAATGTATCACACAAACTACAATAATAATGAGAGTGGGACACATGAGGTCTTTTTGGCCCATGGCTGCTGCTTTCAGCTCCCCCCCAAAAACAGATGTCCCCATTCACAAACATGTCCAAGTTATGCATGGTCGAGCCAACAAATGGATCAGGTGTCTGTGCGTTATCTGCACCTTTTCATGTGTAAATGAAGAATCGTGAATGTGACTTTTCCAGCAACAGGTTTTTGATGTCAGTATATATGAGATGAGTATACTAACCCCCCCACTCCGACCACCCCCCAAACATAGGAACAATGGCCTGCAGCCATGGTCAATTCAGCGCCAGTGGCTGGAGCCTTTGTCCTTGTATTACTCAGCTGGCCAGCAGCTTGTGTAAGAGAGGGAGAGGGAGAGAGAAAGAGAGAGAGAGAGAGTTAGTTTTGAAAGGGTGATACAAAGTGAGAGCACCACATAGGATCTACTAGTAACCATTGTGCTTAATTCCAAGTGAGACAGCAGGCAGGAGAAGAATAGGTACAGCGGCCACCTGCTTTCTGTCCTCCCCATTACACTCACGCATTCAAAAGCATAAACTCCTGTTGCGTTTTTTTTTACTTATATATTTAAAAAATGCTGGACAGAGAACAGGACAATGCCTGCACACACTCTCCACGAGGTTTTTTCATACACGCTCTCAATAAAGTAGCCAAATGTTCTTTAGAGCAAAGAACCACATTCAGGCAACCCTTTCAGTGGAAGGCTCTTCAAAGATTTATTTTTGTAAATGAGATGTGTGAACTTGAAGCACCCTTTTGGAAACTCTACAGGGCAACAAGGGCTCTTTATAGTATCCAAAAAAGGTTCTTTGACTTAGAACCCTTTTCAGTGCTCGGACCAGGTTATTTAAAGTACCATATTCAACAAATGTATCATAATAGAGAAGAAGCATTGAACCAGGTAAAGAATAATGTAAATGCTCAGATGGTTGTTTGAGGGCTCAAAGTTTTAGATAGCAATTGTCTTTATTAAAGAACTCTTGGAGAAACCATTTGTAAGCTATACATACATTTCATCAAGTTATGTGTCATCTATTAGTAAACAATACCACTAATTATATTTCTGATCCAGAATTTCCAGAATTTCTTCACAGAAAAAATGCAATTCTTCCTGATTTCTGCAGTGAAAACCAGCCAAAAAAGTTTCTGACACAAAAATGAATGATTAGTGAAATGACTCCAGACTAAATGTCATTATAAAGCATTCCTTTCATCTTGTATGGCTCTGTACCAATGTTTGCACATGTTTGTGGGTGTACAAAAAGCAGAAGGAGATGGTGGAACATTGAACATTGTGGTCAAAAGTATGGACCTTCAAGCATCGGCAACCCTTATTACAACTTTTTTTGGTAGAAAGGTTAAACTTCTGTTACAAAATATTTTCAGTAACATTGGGGGTTGCAGAAGCTTTTTTTTTTTTTAAATCTGCTATGCAAAGGTTCATGAACTCCTTAAGCAAACACAAGTCACCTTAAACATGATCAATCAAAATGTAGCCCTCGCCCACAAAGAAGCCGAGCCTCTAAACATAGTCAGACATGACTCGTAATCTGTCTTTGGCCTGCTCCTCAGGTTTGGGAGAGGATCTAGCTCAGTCATGGCTGAGTCTGTGCACCACCTTCACGCAGGTTAACCACTCCTTCCAGTGTGGTCGCCTCGAGATGTGCCCAGTCATGCAGGGCCAAGCGCCAGCTTCCTCGCACAGGAGGTGTCCACCCTCTGCCATCTATATTGATCCAACAAATTTGCCACAAATCATTTCACAAATGCCCAGCGGGGGGCTATAGAAGCTGGTGGAAATGCCCCCATTCAGTCGGCCTGCGCCCCTGCAGAGAGGCAGGCCCGGTGCCTGACTCGTTTGAGTGTAGTGACAGCCTCTGATCCTCCAGCCATCTGTGGGGTGGGGTGGGCTGGCCAACTCTTGAAGGCTCTTTGGGCTGCCCCCCCCCCCCCCCCCAAAGCTTGGTGGATTCAACAGTAACCAAAAATTAGAAAAAAGAAGACAAAAAAAGAACTGGCAGGCTCTCCATAGTCCAATAACAGAGCATTCAAAGTCAAAGGATCTTCTTCACATACTGAAGTAAACGGTCTTTGTCTGCAAGAACGAGAATAAATCAGATTTACACAATTCTCCTCTTGCCTCAAATGTAGTCAAAGTTAGAGCAGCTAACAAATAATAGAGGAAGCAAATAACAGTTTATATTATAGTTTTATGTAGCAAGTAATAGCTTATTTACCCATATTTTATGACTGAAGACAGTTGTGACAAGTACCAGATGATGCTAATGCTAACCATCTTCTCAATAAATGCTCTACATATACATACACACCAAATGCTCATTCATCACTGCTTAGATTTGGCTGCACTACCATCTCCATCTTTTAAAGTATCTGCGTTCAAAGTCTATTAGGCATGGCTACCTCAACTGCGTAGCTGGTCGAGCTCGACAGGTGTAGCCCCCACACTTGTTGAGCAGCAGAATGCAGCTGGAGGCACTCGAGGCTCCCAGTGGAGTCCAGGGTCACAGTTACACAGCCAACAAGCCAAGCTGCAGGCCACTGCCATTTAGAACTCAATGAAAAGGCCTTGGCCCGTGTGGCTAGCCACCTCTGGTGATTTTATTAATCATTAATCACATTAGTCCTCAGTTTCCAGCTGTTTGTGGGTGCAGGGAAACATTTGCCATGACCATGGGTTTTACATGTTTGATGCTAGGTGGTGGTGGTGGTGGTGGGGGGGGGGGATATATTGTGTTTGTTCAAGTAAGAACATTTATCCTTTTGACACATAATTGTATTTCTTTGTTATAATGAATTATGTAAAACAGATTCTGACATGTTATGCATTTAAAGGTGCTTGCACTGGATAAAAGTACAACGGAACTGACTCGAGTCAGTCTCTTGTCTATTACTTACTTTTGGCAATAATTGCACTTTCAGTGTGTGACCAAATGAACATGGCACATGGGTTATGGTTATGATAGGGCCATGTATGTGTCTTTCCTTGGCGTTGTATTCGAAAAGAACAGCAGGGGTATCATCGCGCCAAGGACCTGAAAGCGAGCAGTGGACCTTATGTAATTTTGGAGACTTGACAACTGGCTTTCTTGCTGGAGCGACAGAGGGTCAGCGTGCTAATGCACTGACCACAAATTTGAGTCATAAATTTGCTCCACCCTCCACCCTCCCCTTGCCCCACACTTTTTCAAGTGCTCAGTGCAGTCTGCAGAACGACCCTGGTCGAGTGAGTGAGCAAGTGAGTGAGTAAGTGAGTCAGTGAGTCAGTGTGTATGTGAGTGTGTACATGCAAAAGTGAGGGGCAGCTCTATGGGGAAAGGTAAACAGGAAAGGAACAGAGGCCACACACACACACACACACCCACACACACACATATACTCACTGCAGTGAAAACTGACAAAATGGCCTAACCTTACAGAATCTGGTCTTCTAATAACAATAAAAAAAAAATTGCACATGCTTTTTTTCGATGTTTTAGGGTGTATATGTTTGTCGTTTTAGGCTACACTAGTTCAGGGGGGCCTCAGCATTCAACACTTCACATAACCTCCAACATGTGGTCAGCTCCTATTATTTTAACTGCTGCCAGTGACTCAAGATCCTGCTCGACCTCGGAGAGCAATCAAGAACAGGAATGGACACATTAAATGAGCAGGCTCAGGACAGCTTAGGTTACCATGGTTAAAGATTAGGCCGAAGAAAAATAGATAAAAAACATGGTTAGTATAGTTCCACAAAACATTTCCACTTAAAAACAGTAACATTTTTGCAGTAAAAGAGTCTTAACACATTATTGGAAATGGAAAAAGTATTTTCATACATTATGAATAGCATGTTAAAGTGAAACTGAACAATAGTGTGTTATCAAGTTTATAGACTACTGATGTCAGTATGTAGATAAAATGCATGTGTAAAAACCTCTAGTTAGATAAAATTAAATTAGCACAACCTAATTTATTAAATTAGTGTACGTTCCGCACCCACCTCAGCACATAAACCTTACAGTCACACACAAACTACTGCTTCCAGATAACCAACCTGACGTCATCCAGGAAAGTTTTTCAGTTTTCAGTTTTTATTGTAACATTCACTCTAGCACTTGACAATTGTTTTACTGCAGCAGTTCTTGCATGCACTTGACACATGTATCTATTGCTGTAGTTCTCTCTTTAGTAGTATAACAACTTGGCATATGTATGTATGGAAGTTCCTCTCTGCAGTAGTTTAGGATCTTGGCGTGTTTATTTATTGCAGTAGTTGCCCTCTGTTGTTGTATAAGCACTTGGCGTATA
>JBBPDA010000132.1:7743611-7776296 GCA_037974385.1 Arnoldichthys spilopterus | reverse complement strand
ATATATAATAAAGTTAAAGGAATTTAGAAGTAAAAAATATTACAAAAGAATAGAATATGGATTATAAAATGCAAACAGGTAAAAAATCCTATAATAAGAAACGACACTAAACAATAAACCTAACAATATATAGAATAACCAGTCTACAGCGATGTGCAAAATTTAATGCACAATGTCTATTTATCAGCTGAGTGACAAAAATGACAAAAAATAACATCACATGACAAAAAAAAGCACAAAATAAAATGTGTGTTAAAACTTCTGCACAGGTCACATTTTACATTTTATTTTTGTCCAATATAATAAATTCAAGAAATAAAAAAACCCTAAAATGTGTTGTTTGTGAAGGATATGTGCTTATTTTTACTTTGAAAAAAAAGCAGAATTTATTTTGACTTTCACTACAGCAAACATATTTTGGTTTGCTCTTGCCAGTGCTCTGTAATGAACACTGCAGAGCCATGTGTCATCAATTTGGCATTAAAGGCAATCTGCAGCTTCTTAAATAACTATCGTAATGCTTCCAAAACTCACCCTGAGGCAGTGTACCCCCATATCCCCCACCATGAGCAAAACCGGTCACTAACTCTATATAAGGGTCAGCTAGAGCTGTGGACAGCTTTACCTTTAGTCCATGTATGCTCACTGCTCTTTTCTCACCAGTTAAGGGAGGGAAAAAAATGAAGCGTGCTCTGGGGAGGGAGGAGCCGAAGGGTGGTGAGGGTACCCAACTGGCAATGTTTACAGCAGCTGTCATTTGCAAGGAGCCCAGCTTCCTGGGCCATCCACTATTCTGACCCAACCCGTGAGCGTCTTTAATGTTGTTGAAGAGACACCACAGAACAACAGTGTTTACGGGAATGATTCAGCTGAACATTGTACACTTTTTTTCACCACTCACTCCAAATGAAGTCCATCATCCAAAACATTTTGCTTCTTTATTTTGAGCTCTGAGACTAATCATTAACTTTAACTCTTAACCATAAAACTTAAGCCCCATCCAACTGGCATGATGCCTAAGTCATCCCACACTTGCCTTTACCTTTTTGCTACATGGGTTTGTTAAATCATTTGTAATTGACTTGATTCAGGGGTTTCTGTCACTATATGATGCACGTTTTTCTTCATTACTTTTGTGCTGGACTGATGAGGCAAATGGAGTCAGCCATTATTAGTGGAACCCCATTTAATTAGCATTAAACCTAAATCCTCACACAGAGGCCTCTAGCCATGTTGGGTTGTTTGGTAGTTTGGAATAGATATGCTTTAGTGGTGAAGAAATGTATATCTCATTACTCTTTTCAACATTCAGTGTGCTATTTTCGTTGGCGACGTTGTGTTTGTTAACAGAGTATGGGGACCTGGGCGAAAAAGAGTGATCCCCTAGAAACCCAATCCGGCCACATGGTTCATCCCTTATAAAGGAGCCTCATGAGTGATGTGGAGCGTGCAAGTTATAGTGACCCAGGGACACACAACTCTTCTGCTGGAACCCTTTTCTTATTATAGGCTTCTGCAGACTCACATTAGTCATCCACACGTTTTAAAATCATTTTACAACAAAATAGGAGTGTGAGGAGGTAAAGCTGCAGGTAACTAATTACTATAAACTGCTACTGAACAGTGATATATTGTATGATAGGCCAATTTTTGAGAACACCAATCAGCCAAAACTTTCACAGTTAACTTCACAATAACCGGTGAGGCACGAACTGTTCCACCCCGAATGAGTACGAGCGTATTTAGAGATACTAGCATGATCACACACATGCTTGGTCAGCTTTCCATTACAAAGTGTTATGTCCTGAAAGCAGATTGTCTCTATTCTCCGAGCATTTCAGACCTTTGCTACCAGGACAAAAAGTGCAAGTCATATGACTGTCATGTGTGAAACAATGCTCAGACACAAAAAAAAAAGCTGACCTTAGCTATCGGAATCATCTGCGCATATTGATCTGCATTTCACGTTATTATCTCCTGTAAACATCTCGCACAGGGGGGATTAGTTGAGTTTATTCGTTGTGCAAATGTTCCACCCACCCATACACCCCCCCCCAACACACACACGCACACACACACACACACACACACACACACACACACTCCCTCAGTAGCCAGGTCCACACACAATGAGAGAAATATACTACTCTGCTCTTGCCTGCAGATTTTTCTCATAAAAAAGCCTTTGATAGCTTAGCCATCTGGTCAGGGCCAAGAAAAAAAAATCCTCATAAAAGGGGCCCAAATAAGAGCAAAGGTCACTCCCTCCCAGGGTCAGGAGGCCCTTGAAGATTGTTATAGTGGACTTTACTAAAGTTGTCAGCCATGATCTTCTCGACAAATTAACAGTCTTCTTTTTAAAGCTGTTCTTCCAGTATAGTCGAAGAGCATGGACAGTGGAAAAACCACCTGAATCTCTTTGCCTGGTGATCAGTTTGGACATACACATCAGTTTTCATTGATAGGTTAAATTTGTTTTGGACATAAAACATTACCCTGCCCTCATTACCATCATCTTTAATGATTAGATTAGAGCAAAAACAGAGATGTACTGTAGCCATCAGTTTTTGTCCCAATATGCCTGCATTCATTTGGCAATACCCTGTCATTCATCAACCAGCAAAACACACCAAACACATTCCAATCATAGCTCTACTCAGTGGCTAGGTAAGAGCTTTGGCAGTTTGGATTTGGTAAGACCACACATAGCTCTTGTCCACACTAGAGCTTTTTTGCTACAATGTCAGATGGAGAGCTTTGCTTTTGAATATTGCTTCTGACCAGAAATCAGCAAAATAAATAAATAAACAAACAAAAACAGACAAACAAAAAACTCCAAAATGGCAATATTGCAGCAGACGGCAAATTTTTTTTTTTAACTTTGAATGTAATTTAATGTAAAGGGATATTATTCCAAGTGATTTTAGAAAATTTGTAATAATAATAATAATCATCATCATCGCCATCATTTTTATGTGTATAGCGTCTTTCTCAAACCCAGTGTGACTTTAGATAGACAAACATATAATCAGTGAATAACAACAAAGAATAATAACAATTAAAAGATTATAAATGTTCAGGAGTTGGAAAAAAAGCATAGTAGTGGGTAAAAAAGAGTTGAGATGAATAATCAAGAGACAATGCAATGATTAAGGGGAGAGAATTCAAGAGTTTTGGGGCAAGAACACTTAACAATCTGCCTCCTATTGACATAAGGTGAATTCACAAGGTGTGAAGCTCTTGTGTACATTAATTTAAGCTAATACATTTCACCCAGCATCACTGTTAAAACTGAGCATGAGACGGGACATATTCAGCAATACAGTGTCCTTACATACAACCACGTCTACATACATAAACTATCATCTAATATCTAAGAACAGAATAGAATAAAATATTCTAACATTGTTCCAGCTGTAATACTTAATCATGAACATTCACAATTATTGTTAAAATGTCTAATTTCTTGTGTTCAGAGGATGTATTAAAATGATGACAGTGGTGATATGATGCCTTTTTGCCTCTGTGTGTTTTCTGAGACTGGGAGGATTTAAAGTTGTTTTCATGCTTCTGGAATGGTTTAGTAACAAGCCTGTACTTAACCCCGAACTGCTCAGACCTTACATTACACAGTGGGTTCAGGTGATGTCAGATGACAGTGTGTAATCTAAGATGTTGTTCTGATAAACACTTTATATTGGGAGAAGTGTTATCATTATGAAGATTCATTGCACACAATGTGCTTTTCTGGGTTTATTATGGGTATTGTCAGTAGAACAACCAGAATCATAACAAGAATCAACTTTTATTTGGGCAAATATGTTTACACACACAAGGAACTTATTTATGGCCGGTGGTGTTTCTCTCGTTCAAATAAAATAATGCACATACAAGGTAAAGACAGTACAGTACAATACAATATAATACACATATGGTACAATACAATATGATACATAATAGTTACATTACACTACATAATATACAGAGGAATATGCAGACTGCAATGTGAAGTACACAATATAAAATATACACAGTATACAGTATTCTTATGCAGTGCAGTATAATATTTAGTACAATATGCCAAGTATGTACAGTTTAAACAATATGCAGTAAATAGGCTATGCATTACACAATGTACAATTAGCAGTAGCACTATGCATTGTACAATAGACAGTGCACTTAAAGAAGGAATATATATAATAGATGCATAGGGGAATTATGGGAATTATTCTGTCAACTGTTCATAAGGGTGACCAATAACATACATTAATGCATGAAAAACTACATTCATCATAAAACAGACTCAGGCCAATTATAGGGAGTGCGTAAATAACCACAACCCATGTATAGCAATTATAGTAACAAGTACATGAATGGATGTGGACCGTTATAACATCACCTTACATTAAATCTTCAAGATGTTTATTTATCACATACACAGTTATACTAGTACAACATGTAGTGAAATGAACTCCTAAACATGCCTATAACTGTGCAATGACTTAACTAGTTAAGAGAAGAGATTAAACAGGAAAAAAAGATTATTCATTATTTGTACACATTAATGGTTAATTTTCCTTCTGTTTCTACTATACAAGTGTCAAAATAAAAGTAAACTTATCTTTTTTCATAGTCTTTTGGAAAAAGTACACACATTTTTAATCATTCTTACTTTTCTGCCATATTGCCCACCCTCACCACTTTGTATATCAAAGCAAGGCCAATAAGAGCTTATGGTCCATTTCTCGTAGACGTTCAAAGCAAACAGATCATGTCTGAGTCATAACCAAATGCTTCCTCCGTGCTCCGTGCCCGTCCACTGTAAATATTTCCCTGAGGACTCTCGATTAGTCCAGTTCCTGTTGTCACAGAAACATGAATGCATTTTTTTTTCTTTGTCTGGTCCTACAAGCTCTCAACCCGACAGCTTTAAAAAAATGTAAAACACATGCTTTGAGTTGAAGCCCCTTGTTATGAAGTGTGAGATGTTAGACAAAAGCGGGCTTTCCTCTCATCCATATTAAGTATCAGTGGCATTTATCTCCACTGCTTATTATTCTTCCATTGAGAAAGGGAGGGCCGTCCTGCATGGCTCAGTAGAAACCTATAGAGGTGACAGTGAATGATACACACTCCAGAGTGTCACACTTGTGGGAAAATACGCTGCGGTGGGATGTGCTCCATTTAGCACCATGGATGGACATGGCTGACCAGAATCTTACACATCCACAGAGAATATTATCTACAGCCTGATAACCATGACTGGTGATTTTCTAAGTGAAAAAGAAGTTATGTTGTACATTTTAAGTCACAATTCCTTGTATATGTCTGTACTTTGGATGGACTTTAAAGATAATGGAGAACTAACTTATCTAAAAGCAAGATTCCACTGAATACCAAATTTAAAACCTAATCATTTTTGGAGTGATGCCACAGAGGAACCACGCTTGAAGAAGCTTTCAGTGTATGATTCTTTCAAAAAGCTTATAAATGGTTCTTCCAAAGAACCTTACTTGATGCCTTTATTTTGCATGTACTGCATTAGTTGATAAGTATTGGAGAAATTATGTCAAAATGAAGAGTGTGTTCATGTGTATACGTATGTGTTTCTGTGTGTGAAGTGCATATATCGACTGATCTGTCTGGTACATACAACTTGTGGCAATTTATGTCAAAACTTCTTATTAAACAGAGAAAATGCAAATGTGTTCACAAAGTGCTAACATTTTTCATGATGTTGACACCACATGAAAACACAGTGAATAAGCAAACCCTGCTGTTCCTGCTTCATCTGTACCCAGGATAATGAATGAGTGATTAAAAAAAGGCAATCTAAATTCCATGTGGCTCTGGTTTCTCATAATCAGCATGACCCAAGAAGAGAAGAAAACAAACAAATACTTTTCCCACAGAACTTTACCTCAGGGTTGGGGGGAAGGGGGTTGACTAGGGTGGAGGCATCATTAGAACAAGTGGTTATTAATCTTTCCTAATTGTAGGTTTCTGTTTCACCAATGGGAGCAGCCGCATTTTTATCGTTAGCCCTGTGTTTATGGATTCCACAAGCTTACTAACTGCAGTGTCTGGCTAATTCCATGCAGCAGCCGTAATAACGTCAAAGGTACTCAAACACATCAAAGTGCATTGCTTCTGATGTTGGTCTATGTTGATAATCTCCTATAAATTGATGCAGATGGCAAGAAATGCTCTAGTATCGCTAAAGGAGATATGCCCTTATAGTCACTAAATGGCACTGTGGAAAAGATGTGGACTGAATGCTCATGGGCCAGCTTGCATTCCTCATGTTGCATAGTGATGGAATCCTCTTTTGGGAAGGAATGCATCATGGAGGAATAATTGCCCTCAGCCCTCTTTGGGCACTCAGTTAAAAGAGATTCAGATGGTTTGTGATCTCTCCACACCACCCCTCCTCCTATAGAGTGGGGGAAGATGGGGGGAAGGGTGTGTTTGACTTGGGAGGCCTAATCATGGAGGGGGTGGGTGCACCAACACAAAAAACTCTAAAAAAGTCCTTTTTCTCTTTTTCTGTCTCTAAGATTAATCCAAAGATAAAAGGTGATGTCAGTTGCTTTTGAAGGCACAACCATTAAATCACCTATTCACAACATGAGCACTTTTTTGGCTTTCTATGCCAACAGAAGAAGGGTCAAACTTTGTTTTTTAATAGTGTGTTCTTGTTTGCAAAGGACAGTGTTTATTGGAAAAAACTGTTGTAACAAAACTGGATGTATGAAACAATAGAAAAATAATCTTCACTTTAAAATGTTAATGCAATTTCAGTGTCTATTGGTCTTTTTAATATGAAATGTTCATGCACTGAGAAAGGCAACTTATATATATGGTGTAAATAAATAAATCATAATTAAAAAATGGTCAAAATGTTTTAATTTGACAACATTAATGTGCAAATACTTTTAGACACAACAGTAATTTCAAATTACATTTGCAGGGCTTATAAAACTACAACACTGCACTGATGTGATTACAATACCGATGTATAACTGTAATTGATAAGGGACATGCCAAGGGATTCATGAAAGGCTAGATTGTCCATCATAAAAAGGAATATTCAAAGTCAGTGGTGAACCATGACTATTACAGGTAGGCCTTTAGTTCTATTTCTTTACACATCAGGCAGTAAAATGTCCAAACTTGCTCAGAGGCTAAACTATGCATTGCTAATGCTCAACAGTGCTAAACAATGCTAATTCCTACTGGCACTCATAAGATTATAGCAGTATGTTAGCGCTAAGCTAGAAACAAGACACATTAACATTTTGTTGGCCATTCTAAATCAAAAATATATATATTTGAAGCTTCTATAAGACATGCAGTGTTTTATGTGAAGCTTGCAACCAATAGAAACATATGTTTTATCTTTAGTAAAAAGCCCAAGTGGAGACAACACCACTTTTTCCATTTCCCATAAGTAACTTAAACCCAGTAAAACTGCTGCTTGTTTTTTCAGTCAGTGACTAAGCAGTCTAAGACTTCCAGGAGGCCTAGAGTGATTTTTTGTTTCTCTTAAAACTGGTCCAGCTCATTAGAAATCAAGTTGTGAGTGGCTGACTCTGTCTGGTTAATCTGATTTGTTAGGCATTTAGTCCAGCTTTTACAGATCTTTCCAATGTAAGAGCTACATCTGCAGTGTGTACTGAAAAACCATGAGAAAAAAAATCTTACTTGGGTAATTTTCTTTTCTACATTTCAGGATTTTCACCCATTTTGTTTTTCAGCCACTAATGCCAAAAATAAATAAAAACTAAAATAAAAACTTACAGACATTCATTTTTTATTTCATAGAAATCATTAGGCATTCTCTGTAAACCAGACATTTACAGGTCAATACATAGAAATATGTCTTGGTGGAATTAATTTATGCATTAATGAACCATACAGAATACAAGGTTAACAAAGAACACATTTCAGCAGAAAGATAGTTGCAAAGAGTATCACTAAAAAAGTTGCAGTGCATGCTGGAAACAAAAGAGAAAAAAAGCTTTGGGAGTTTTTGAACAGATATTTTTCATGCCAAGTCTGCAAAACAGGAAGACATGACTTTTTTTATGTGATCACACATTTGTTTCCTCAAAAATGACATGTGAGGGGTATTTAAAAACTACACATTTTAACCACATGTGCCTTTTCTGTAAGGGAGGATATTAGCCCTAGGCCAATTGGCCCTCATTGCATGTGGTCCCTTGTAGCTCCAAGGGTCTATATTTGGGCCCCTCCTAGCTTTGATAGGGCTGCATGGTGCTTCTCTTTAACCGTTTACCCCCTCGTCACCTCCATCAGTGGCACACGCAGGATTTGTGCCGAGGGGTAGGGGGTCCAGGCAGCTTGCCTTGCGGAGCTGCAGGGGAGGAAGACCCTTCCATTATGTGGAGAGAATCCCCCACACCCTGCTAGTCACAAAAGTGCAGATTCAGGCCACCCCTGCACCTGACAGATACAGGAGTACTGCGACATCAAGCATAAACCGCATGTTCTGGGAACGTGGCAACACTGAAGGTGAGCTTCCATTACTTAGCTCCAGATCAACACTCATACAATGTCAGTAACCACATAAGCGAGTCTAATTGAGATTATTTAACTAAAGCAAGTGTGTAATGATTTAGGCATACAGTTAACACAATACAAATTGCTGGTGCACAAGCCCCCATTACTTGTTTGATTGTGCATGACTAAAGAACTTCCACCACCAAACATGTCTGGTGATTGACTACCTTTGGAGAAAAATTGTGCAAATGTGATTTTCGGCTAAAATATTGCTTTAATCCAAATATGCATTGATATAAATGGGTAAAGTAGTGCATGTCTACATTCTGATGGGAATGTTCTTCATTTCTTCCAAACAGAGCCTAAGACTAGGTATAATGTTTAACTTTCTTTTCCTGGTTGTAGCTCCATGGGAATAGAAACCTGTTGCTAGTTTGTGTATGTGCCTCTTCAAAAGAGCCCATGTGGATGTAGATGGACAATGCGAAGCACAACTCACTTGCTTTCCAACACTGCCACTACTGGTGGTCAGACTACACTGCAGACCGACTAAAAGTTAGAAGTGAGTACTTTCTGCTGAACAGTAAGACATCTAAAGTGCATTTTATACTTTAGTAGTATTTTCATATCATTTTGGCTAACTTTGTGTATTTAAATTTTCTTTGACCTGCTAGGGAAATGGAGACCTGATCATTGCAATGGTTAATTTGCATAGGCTGGAAGAAAGATCCCAATAAATGCACAAAAAGATTTGGCTATACAAGTCATTCATTTTCCTGTTACATGTTCAGTCTGTCAACGTTTTGAGGTCATGACCCCACTTCTTGACTTTCTTCTCTCAATCCCTGCCTTTTCAGTGCACAATGTCATGCTCCTATGATTCGGATGGCCCCATTGAGTGGCTGCATCGTTTGGCTCACACCCCCGCTGGGGGGATAATTAAAACAATTCAAAGACAATGGAGGGAATCCTCAGCCTTCCCCCACTAAGCTGTGGCACTGCCTTGCTGCCAGAGGGGCACAGTTGGTCAGGATTAGACCCCTGCCTCCCCCCTACCACTCTTCCAGCTGACGGATGCAGATGCACCAATCAGCTTCTTACTGCTCTCACCACACTGCATTATAGACAACTGGTGTGAATGAGGACAGATAGGTGGCCTGTTTAACATATTGGAGGTGGGGAGTCCATCAGAGTTCTTAAACTGCAGGTGAAAAGCAATCACATTTTTAAATTATGCTGCAAATGAGCAGTAACACCACACCACAGAAAGAGATTCTGTGAGTTGTATGCTTCCTTGCATTGGTGTGAAGTTTTAAAGGGCTCAAATAATAAAAAAATATTAATTTCTAATATCATTTTTAAAAACATTCTGTAGTGCGTAAACACTGTTAAAGTTTTAAACTGTGCCGTCCAGTTCATACAGCCCATTTACGTGAATTAAGCTGCAAACACAATTTGACCTTTAGAATTCTGTGTTTTTGGGATGTCATAAAAACCATGTAATCTACAAATGTCAACCTACAGCAGCCCCCAGTTCTGCCTGTTAAGGCGTTATAAGTTATTTAGGAGTGCTTCAGCCTAGACTGTTTTTTTTTTAGTTAGGCACAAGACAGGACAGCCAATCAGATGTTGTTTACACATATCAGTCTTAAAGGCACGGTAACAATAATTGAAAATAGTTGTTATCACTGATTTTGGTACATAAAACTCTACAAAAGTTAATTATATTAATTGAATATGACAAAAATCTGATGTTTTAATGCACAGAATTAAACCAAAAAAATTATCACTTAAAACTGTAATAATTCTAATCCTAATTAAGTCTATATTGAAGTGAATAGCTTAATCATATACCCTGGAAAGCACACACCAGAAAAACATGGGTTCAGATAGTTATCATCTGAACTGTAAACTGTAGATTATTGCTGATAATAATTTAATACATTTACATTTACATTTAATCATTTGGCTCATTAATACATTTAAAGTGCTTTTGAATCAAAAATCATAATCCATTTTCCCTCTGATGTGAGACATACTTCGGAGTGAAATGCTGCATTGGGAAGGGTCTCTAAGCTGAGCATGGGAGTGATGAGAATATGAGTGGATTTTAGTGGGATGATTTCTCTGTTTTATGAGCCAGGACATGAAATATTAAGATAAACAGGCCCATTTAGATTTTAGGCATTAAACTGTAGCTTATTTGGAGTTACAAGGAAATATGAGGTTCAGTAAAAGTCTATTAAACAGTACCTGTGCACTATATGTTGACTGTCTGTTGCTTGTTACAGTCTCCCAGAGGGCATTCAAGCAAGAACGGCATATTACTTATGTCTAAACACTGTACACATGACAATAAATCTGACCTGAGAAACTGAGCATATATTTAATAAAAGTGTCATAATACTGAAGTCATTGTAGTGAATGACGTCATGATAGGGAATTCCCATATCTTGTACTAGACAGTTCTGTTAACTGCTGCAAGGGCTGGTGCTGTTAGCTCAGTGTGTTTAACAGTAATAAATAACTTACTCTTGTCTAATCCTGTGTGAACTTTAGCACAAAATGCATCTCACTACAAAGGTACAGAGATGGAAATGTGGAACAATTCCCCTTCACAAACTGCGCAATTAACACCTTGTTAAAAGCACATGCGATCCTACATATGGGAAGAATTATTCCTTGCAAATTGTAGGAAGTGCCCACATCTCCTGTGGAGGCATAAACTTTTTCAGAAGGCTAATGGAATATGCGCCAGGGAAAAAAAGTGTCAGGAATTCTGGAATAAGAAGAAAATGAGATTAAAGAGTAAAAAGTGTGTATCAGTTACATAGATAATAGGTTGGGATTATTGGTCACCCAGTTTAAGGAGTTTACTAATTAAATTTGACCATACAGAGACCATTATAACCTGGAATGATAATAATGCACATTTTAAAATCGCATAACAGTCTGTTTTACATTTAAAAATACAGAGCTTGATGGACGTGCTCATTAATACTTTTGTGGGTGTACTAGATATAGTACGTGTCATTCATCTGAAAACTTGAGTGGCGGGACATGATTGGTTAAAAGATAATTGTCTTTTTTTTATAGGCAAGTATAAAAAAGCAAATGATGAAGGAGAAGGCATCCTTTCCATCATCTGTATTTATTGATTGAATGACATTTTTTAGCAAGAACCCAACAACCCACACACAAAAACAAAGATGCTGGATCTTCTTGCACCTTTCTTCTCTTTTCATCGTAAGCAATGGTCCACAATGGCCAGTGGTTTTACATCCTTAGGCACAGCAACTCAGGCATTAAATTGATGTTGCTTCTTCAAACGGGGCCCTTTTGACTGGACGTTTGACTTTATAGTGCTCATTTGGCCCTGACTCACAGTTTTAAATATGGCAGTGTCTGTGTTAAAAGCCAAGGCTGGTTAGAGAGCATGGCCCCCTTGCGCCATTAGATCTAACCTGAGGGGCCTTCTCACTGCTCATTTTGCAAAGTGGGAGGTAGAGACCTCCGCTAATTAGTTTTACTCACCGAGGTGGCATGTTGCAATGTGTCGGATGAAGTCTTTAGCTGAGATTTAGGAAGTGAGAGGAAGTCAAGTCTGCGGATGGATTTTGGTGGATTTGCCTCGTAATACAGTAGATGTGTGTGTGTTGGAGGGTGCAATTTAAGATTTAGTCATGACTAGTCAGCAAATTTAGGGCAGGAAATATGATCACTTCAAGATCCTTATTCAGTATGGCATGACAAACTTTCTCATTTACGATGAGTTAAACTTAAAAACTAAACTTAAAAATGTTTTTTTAATCATCACTGACATCATTTAGCCCAAGGGCAGGTTTAATCTACGTCTGGGACTGCCTTCTACTCTTGAAAGGTTAGAAGGTTCTTACTTTTTTCAATAGTGAAACCATTTTTGATGCTATATAGAAATTTTTTTTTTTAAGTTTTCAAAGATACTTTTATGAAGAGAAGAACCATTTAACGACAAACAGAACTGTTTAAACATTTATATGGTTCTTTGAGTCACAGTGTTCTATACATAACCACTGTATTTTCTAAAGAACACATGAAGAACCATTTTTAAGGGTGTAAATTATACAATGTGCCATTTAAATCCAACATAAAAAAGACAGCTACAGTTTCAATATTCAGAGTTTCAAAGTTTCAACTGGACAATTTAGAAAATGACATAAGGCATTTGGCGATAGGTCTTTTCTTCCCAGGATTCCCATCCCACATAGACACTAACCCTACAAGATTAATGTACTGTGGAATTCTGTTCACTGAGCTGTTGACACTCTGTGTCTCCTGTGAGCTTTTAAGGCTATGCTGTTATCTCTCCGGCCAGGGCATACTTATCAGACAAAAGAACAATAGAAGTGATTGAGTGCATTCCTGCATGGGTGTTGGGTTACGGTGGTGCTTTTTTAATAGATGATATCTGACCAGGAGGGCTCCGCAAGTGTCTGAATGCGATCCTTATCAGTCTGAAAACAGTACATTCTTCATAAGCTAATTAGGATACTACAGTTTAACTGTGCCAACAGGAAGGAGGCCTGGGGACCCCCCGGAAGGATGACATAAAGTTTGTGAGGCCACGTGTGTACCGCTTGACACACATCTACCAGCAAACAGAGATGATGTGTAGGAAGAAACATGTTCACAACACTAATTGACTAAGTATGACTTCTGTCATCACAAAATGTATGTAGGGATGTAAGTTTCTGCTCTTACACCATATCAATGCATTATGATTTGAATAATTTTTGGGACAATTCACAATATATATATTTTAAAAGTGATTAAAAATAATCACAAATCAAATGTAACTAAGGGCAAGAGAGAGAAGTAGAAAAGTTAATTTTATTTAAGAAAAAGCAGATGTAACAGTGTCCTCCGTGGCTATGGTATCTCTGATAGTTGATAGGGTGTTGCTAGACAGGTGCTATGGTATCCCATGTTGTTGTTATCCCATTTAGTGGATGCTGGAAGTGTATTTGCGTCATGTTGATAGTAAAGTGGGGTACAGAAACTTTGGCCCACTATTTATTTATAAGGGCAAAAATTATATTATTATAACCTTATTATTAATTATACACAACATTTAGACTGTACAAAGTAGATATGGTTCCACAGACACCCACACACCCACACACATATGTATCTATATGTATATATATTTGTTTATTTATTTATTCATGCATGTATTTGTATTTGTTATTAAATGAAAATGCCATATTGATCCAGATGAAATGCCTCTTAGGCATAGGCAGTGGTGGCCTAGTGGTTAGGACACTGGCCTTGGAACCTGAAGGATGCAGGTTCCAGTCCCAGCCTAGGCACTACTGAGGTACCCTTGAGCAAAGTACTGTCGTGCTCCACGTCTTGGAAGTCGCTTTCGATAAATATATGTAAATGTCTTTAAATTTAAAACACATTTTTAAACCACTAATTCATACATATATATAAAAAGAGATTATGCAACCTGTTTATCTACATTGTGTATGAAAAATATGGTTTAGGGTTTACAGTTTCACAAAAAGTTTTAGTGCCATTTGGGGCAAATTCATCAGACCACCAACCAATTCATGAGGGCTCGGATCTAATATGCTAATCTGGCAGATGTCTGCAATGAGGGACACATTCCAGACGTCTTACAAAAACAAACCATCACTCTTTTCTCCAAGTTGCTCCTGACCAACTGTTCACAGAGGTGCTCAACTTGCCTTCACTAAATGTCATTACACTTTGTAATTTGTCACTGAATTGGTATTTTTCTTGTATTTTCTTATCATATTCATATGTGCCTCATTGTTTCTTGTTAATTGAGTTGCAGATACTAATGAGGCCTGTGCCCTTAAGAGTAGTTCATAACAGCTCTCACAATGCCCCCAAAAATGGCCCAAAATGTGAGAATATTTTTGAAAACATTTTGAATTTGACATGCATATTTCAACATTATTTACACCACTAGTTGTGGTCTGCAAGGTAGGCCTTTTCTAAAGTGGTCATTACCCACCTTTGGATCTTTACAGTAATTTGATATCCTCCAGGCTTAAGCAATGCTGGCCTTCATGATCGTCAAGGTGGGGGTGGATTTTGCATTTTCCTCTTGGCGGAAGTTTCTGTTGATTTAGGACGTCTTGTGCTCATGCATAGAATGCAAAAGCAAACAATAACACTATACTGCAGCATTCATAAGGCTACATGACACCTACATAAGCCTTTCATGACAGCTGACATAAACCTGTGTCTTGACCTTCGACATGTATAAAAGCTTAATACAACAAGTGTCATAACAGTTGGAAATAATGTAGAATAAACTTTAATTAATGTTTAGTCAGTTTTTTGTCAGCTGTTATAAATAACTTATGTTGTCATATGGATGCTGTGCTAAAGTGACTGTAGAAACTGTTAAATAAGTGTTTTTTGTGTGTATTCAGGAGGCAATAAAAAACTGGATTGTCATTGTTAGGTTTAACTTTACATTATATTGAATCAAGCTCCTGAAACAGACATATTATGGTGATTGCTAAGCTCATGCTTCATGTTCATTTGATAAATAAACACCTATTTATTTTCTCTTTTCTTATTAGCACAGATAACTTAAAGTCAAGGAGACCACAGTAAATATGCAAAACTGGGATATAAAGTACTGAATCTGCTTAAGATATCTCATACCTCACTCTCATATTTATATAGCATTTTACATTACAGTTACATTTAATTCATTTGGCTAGCACTTTTATCCAAAGCGACTTCCAAGACAGAGGACACAATCAAGCATTACGGCTGCACGGGGAAACACTGAAGTACATAATAAATTCACAGTTACTGAATCATGCGTCTAGAATTCAAGGGGTTAAAAAAGAGCTTACATTTATTAAATATGGAGCTAAAACACAAATTCTGAAAGCTTCATTCTTTTCAATGCGAGTTCTCAGAGAGGCAGAGCAATTTTAGCTAAGGGCTGATAGCGCTATTGGACGACTAGCAGTGTTGAGTGCTCCACTTGATAATGAATGAACAAAAGCAATGTCTCTTGTGTTCTTTAATTAGAAGAGCTCAGCAGATGATCCTCTGAAAGCGTTTGTGGCCTTTCTTCTTTTAAATGGAATTCATTCACCCACTTCGCTGCTAACAAGCTCAGGTTACATCTCAAAAATCTAAAAAAAAGAGAGAGAGATAGATAGAGAGAGAGAGAGAGAGAGAGAGAGAGAGAGAGAGAGAGAGAGAGAGAGAGAGAGAGAGAGAGAGAGAGAAAGAGAAGAAGAAAAAAAGGAACAGAAATACGCTCAGACTGGTTAGCTTGAAAGGGCAGGTAAAGCAAATGTGGCTTTGGAGACATGCACACAGCTGCGATTCAGCTAGTGACACAGTTGGACAATGGGGCCAAGATCATATTTCCATCGTGTTTGTTTTTCTTGGATAAGGTATGCATGGGCAAAGAAAATATTGGCCTTCCTCACTGCCATCTGTCAACTGCAATGGAATCTATAAAGGGGGGAAAAAGACTAATGCTAATTTGTTTGGTTATCCGCATGGGCCAAAAAGGACAAACACACTCATGCGTGCTGCTTCACCAAACCGCCTGACCCTACAGCTCTGGGGGGCTGACCGCAGGCCGCAGCATGCAGTTTAGGTTTGCATATGGGTATTGCACGTTAGTTTTGTTTATGAAAATACGCCGTGAACATTTACTCCCCCCGCCAACCCCCATAGCCTTCATTACTATGTATCAATATAGCTCATAACTTTTAACCAGAGGTTGATAAGGGCTAACAACTAGTTAGCCAGTTACACACTATAGATGATTTTTGCAGCATTTTACTTCAGATGTCAGTAATTGCTTGACCCACAATTTCTTGTACATTAAACATCTAGCGGCGTGTTTTCAAGGAACTCAGAATTTATCTTAAAGTTTAAACTCTTAAATTTAGCTTTTTTTTTATAGCATATCTTGCAACATTCTTACTTTCTTCAACATTTTCAGTGCTCTTCCTTGGTTGGAAGAGCAAGTTTTGCCTAAATAATTATTTTGTTGTCTTTTCCAATCTGTTGTTAAAGGCACATATTGACAAAGGTGGTTTAAACACCTGAAAGGTTTAAGTGCTGTTAAGAGGTGGGTATAACATGCAATAATAGGGTCTGTAGTTTTCCTCACAATAAACCTTGTCTTTGCATGTTGTAACAAAAAGAGCATGCTCATTTGTATTTTAAAAAATTCAGAAAGCTAGACCCTGAAATTCTATAGCTACAACATTGTATAACCTGGGGCTACACCAAACACTACTTGACTGTCAGCATCAATTTATTTGCCCTGAATTATGTCTGTTGAGAAATCCACATTCATGTACTGCGCTCACGTGTTTCGTTACGGATAAGCATATGCTTGTATTACGTTCTGTGTTCAGTGGTGCCTTTGAAATAACCCCTGATTTGCTTAGTCATTCACTTTCCCCCTTTATTCAGACAAGACACATTTTCTCCAGTCAGCAGAATGTTTTTGTGTGTTTGCAAAGCCAAAAGCTCACTAGTCTCTTTAGACAAGCAAGCTTTGTTATCGCTACAAAACTGTTCACAAAAAAAAGGAAAGAAAGAAAGAAAAAGAAAGAGTGGGCCACTCACACATTCAGCCCAACTAAAGATACTGTTTTACTGTTGATCAGTGTATCTGGGATCAAATGATCATTGGATCATTTTGAGGTTACCCTTTGACCCCTTCACATGTGGCAGATGTGTAAAAAGACAGAGGTGAGCAGAGTAGCCTAAACCTATAATGAATGAAATATATTGTTGTTTCCAAGCAGAAACAAACAAACAAACAAACAAACAAACAATTAAACAAACAAAACAATGTATGAAAGTATCAGATCAAAGGAAATATTTTCCAGTATTGACTTCTCTATAAATCTGCAGTGGAGAACTTTAAGCATTGAAACTATCATTGGTTAGGCGCTATTCTTTCCTTTTTGGGGTATGATGCTACATGACATGCTAACTCACAAGCCCAAATGTGAGTAAAGAGAAGGGTGATCCAACAGAACAGAACGAAATAAAACACAGCAAGAGAATCACGCTACTTTTAGAACAAAACTTTGCAGGTGAAAGAAAAAAAGTGAGTCATTGAAACATTTTCAAGACACCTTTCTAACCTTTTTATTGATCCGTTCATCATGAAATCTCAATGCAGGTGCTATAATTATGAACAAGAATGAAAAACATCAAAAAAGTAGATTTTGTTCTGACAATGTTGATTGGTAACTGACAAATTACTGATTTTATTAGTTGAAAAATCTATAAACATTTTGCTAAAAAACTCTTCTCACTGGTTACTACCTTTAAATATCTAAAACACTTACAGTGTGGGTAGATGCTAAATTTGAATCAGGCAGGACTTTACCTTTTTTAAAAATGGAAACATCTTGTGAATACACACAACTGCTACACATGGAAACCTGAAACAACTTTAGGCTACCTGCCATATGCTGCACACACTTCAAATGTATATGTAACGCCAAAAACAGGCCTTCCTCTCTCACCATAACACTAGAAAGATGTGCATTGTTAGAAAAATGTGTACCTATCAGGGTACAAATGCTGTCATTGGGGTGGTTTCCTTGAGGGTACGTCTGCAGTACCTTTAGTTACGGATCATAATCATACCATATTTTGGTATAGTTATACTTTTAAGCTTTACTGACTTAATACACCCTGGACTCCAGCCTCTTTATTTTTGCTATTTGAAAAGGTTAACTCATGAAAGGGTAAATGAGTCCCTTTTGTTCTGGGGAAGTGAACTTAGCGTACTTTGTGTAACTCATTTAAAGTTCACATTTAGACCTTAAGGACCATGTTGTACCTTTGAGGGTGTATACTGTTCATACCTCAGGGGATTAAAATTTACCTGAACTGTCTATTTTTTTCTTCTAACAGTGTTCAAAGTTAAACATTTAACATATACTGGGAAATAGATGGGCTAAGATTTGGCATCTTTGTTGGCTCTTGCATTTTGAGCCATTTTGCAACCTAAATGATAATTACTGGATAAACTGGCTTGGTTTTTCTATTGGCAATCTTCATTTCTGGCAGCAAAACCAAAGACTGCATGTGACAGGCAAGCCATTCTAAGATACATGTAGTGATGCGTATTATCTCAACAAAAGTCACTTACTCGTATCTTGAAGCTGGGGTATTTACAAGGAAAGTTTTACCCAACACCATATTGTCTTAAATTTGAATACGGAAATGGAAATGTGTCTTTAATAGATAATAGGGGACAATGGCCTGATGCTTGACAAAGCTGAAAGGAGGTTGGTGGTCTTGGGAAGCACTGTATCACTCTAAATGGGCCTTTCAAAACAAAATGGAGTCTGAGACATTACAAATGCTATTGCTGGGCTGCAGTGTAGAATAGCATTCCTTTGTCCATTAAAGGACTTTTATAGGGGTTTAACCAGCACAGACAGGCACTTTTCATTGGCTAACCCCCCCCCCCCTCATACTTATTTCTCCCCCCGCCCTGAGCGACTGTTTTAAAACACTGCTCCCTGTCTTGAAAGGCCACAACAGAGTCCATCACATTTCCTGACAGGCAGGACAGGCAAAAAACAATAGTGCCATGAATGGTACATGGCTAGTGCCACAGACAAGATGCAAAACCTTTTTTAAAGACTAGTCCATACCAATACAGGGCAAAAGAGGAGATCAGATTGACATTTTTATTATTATAAAATTTGTTATTATTAATAAATGATAATTTACCTTCAACCCTTTTTCCCCAATCAGTCAGCAGTCACTCTTCACACTGGATCAAACTTTTTTGGCTCAGAAGTAACTTAATAAAATTATTTTATTTGTACTTACAATAGAAGTAAAGAACATTTTGCTTATTCTGTAACGTCACCTTTTTGGAGCTACTTGTTTGTTTTTGAACAGTGACAATATGCAAGTGAATGGTGTGATTTCTGTGCCTCATTGTCTTTCACAGTGCAAACGGTGCCAGAGCTAATCAGCGCAAAAGTGTCAGACTGCAAATCACTTCTGCTCAATTCGAAACTTGCCAAACTGCAAAGGTGACAAGCCACCCAGGAATTTTCTTTAAAGGGGAAATATTTACTTGCAATTAATCCTAAGAGGACTCTGTAATGCAAAAACAAATATGAAGTATCATAACTGCATTAAAAAACTTAGATGAAAATGTCAAACGCACAGTATGAAAGTAATCCAGTTTCCCCTGCCGACATTATCATTTTGTGAATGGGAAGTTTGCATTCATATGAACAGAGCAGTAAACAGCAGTAAACCAACAGTGAGGGGGCCAAGCACTCATGGTGAGCGATGGAATGCATCTTTTGTTATGAGCTGTGATTGTTCCCACACCCAGTGTGACATTGTGCTGCTTTTTTAATAACAATTGCGTCTTTATGACACAATGGTCCATACACTGATTAATCCCCTTTACAAATAAACCTCTCTAATTCATTCAGATGGAAAGCCACCCCTTATTTACCGAGAATGGCATCCACGGCCAAATGAACACACGTAGGCTGCTGATTGAGCGCATGGCAACATGAAATCAAGGGGCTTTTGTATGCCGTTGGTCAGTGCAGCTTTTCAATTTTTACCTCAAGAATACGGGTCGAGTCGCAAGATAAAAGAAGCCACTTTTGCCAAGGACTAAAACCTCTCAGAACATATCAATACTTTGATTTTTCAAGGCAGAAAGATGCTTATATGAGGAGGGAGGGAGCAAAAAAAAAAAATCCATATCAACATTGACCAGACCGGTTAATTACATTAGAAGCCATTCAGGGCCTTTTGGTAATGGGCTGCCAAATTGCATGCAAACAAAACAAAGGTCAAAAGCATATTGTTATCAAGCTGTGAAAGAGCAGGGCCAGTTTTGTTGCATAAGGGCTGATAAGCAGAACTCCCACCTGAAAAAAAGAAGCTAGCACACAACAATACAAAAAGCAATGGCAAAATGCATAGAGTGAAGAACAAACAATGCTTGTTTGTATGCTGTCCCCCTCATATTGTGGTGGTTCCTCTCATTGCACTTTCCTGAATACGTTTTTCTAGCCACGCTGATGTCAGACATGCATGCATCTGCCAAAAAAAAAACAATTTCTTTGAGCAGCTGTGAGGGGACTTGGGCTTTTTCGGGAGCCCTTTTACGACCCCATTCAAAGGCTGACATTTCAAACACAGGAAGGAAGGAACCAAGAAGGGCTTTACAGTATCAAGAGGTCCATTTTGGCTTCCTGTCACCTTTTTAAGCAGACCTAACAGACCAGAACGCCACATGCTGACCATATATATTTCACTTTTGATATTTCCTGCCTCAGGATAATCAGGCCAGTCGTATTGAGACCAATGAATTCCTGTTTGGCCGAATGAACTCCCCCTCCCCTAATTTTGACAAGCTGAGTATCTCTCTGTAAGGAAGCTCATTAGCTGAAGCCTGCATCAGGGGCAGTTCTTCTTAATCAGTCATGCTGTGGACTTGGGCGTAGGTCTGGACCACCAGGATTACTAAAGAGACGCTAGATGGAACTCATTAACAGTGTTCTGAAACCAGCCAGCACCACTATGGATGCACTGTAGTCTTGAAAATAAGGGTTCCTAATTGTTGATTTGGCTCAGATATGTGTTTAAAAAACTTCAAGTGTGGCTTGGTAAAATAATCTTTGTTGGTAAGGTTCTTTGGGGAACCAAATGTTGTTCTTCAGTGGTATTTCTTTAGCACTTTATAAAAAGTAGATTTGCAGTAGGTCCAAGAGAAATAGTTATGCATGTTGCCATATGATGTATGGTCCAATTAACATGAACCTATAAACAGGGACGAAGAGGTGAAAAGGAAGAAAGAAAAGTGCACGAGAGAGAGAAAGAGAGAGAGAGAGAGAGAGAGAGAGAGAGAATTGGGCAAAAGCTCCACCTCCTTATGGAAGCCTGGGATTACGTTCTGGAAGTCTGCGAGATAATAGATCAAAGAGATGCAGCAGAGAGCACTTCTTGCTTTTTTCCCACATAGCAATCATCTTTATGTGTAATAGTGTTTTACAAGGGCTCAGGATGGAGAGCTTTACAATTGGGGGTGCGGGATGGGGGTGGGGGGCATTCATCTGGGATAATAAAACAGAAGTGAAGCAAAAAAAAACCAAAAAGTTTCATGTGAATAATAAATAGCCACTCAAAATGACCAAGAGGTATACTTAAAGAACACTTGGCAGAACAACTTTCAAATAGTGGTTTTTGCTCCAGGTAAGCAGCTAGAAACTGCTGGGAAAATGACAAAAAAAAAAAAAAAAAAACAGGTTGGCAAGCCCTAAAATATACTAAACATTCAAAACATTTAATGAGAGGTCAGCTTCTTCCTTCACTATTCAACTGGTCTGAGTGTTATTATGGATTTTCACTGACACCTATAGGTAAGATAGAGACTCACATCACAGAAAACCAGGGGCTGTGATCAAACACATAGGTTCTTTTTAGGCTGGCTCCTTCCCAGGACTGTCTTTACTAAAGCACGGAACCCACACAGTGTGGGCAACAGTGCAGGCAACCCAAGGTATGCTGGAGGTTGTGCCCTAACTTTGAATAACATTATTTTTTTTACCTAAAACTCTCAAGCACAAGAGATTAAGCCTGTTAGCTTAGCTCTGATGGTGATAAAGCTGTTTTTCCACCACAACATGCCACAAGTACTGATCGTGATCAATTTGAATTCTGAAGTGTGATAAATTTTGTATCTATCTGAAAATGTTGTTCATGTTTGTGTCCTGTCTAATTTAAAGGTAGCCTATTTGTCATTGACTTCAACAAAGAATTTCCAATGAAATATATTGTGTTAAGTGGCAAAACTCACATTCAACAACTGACATCCAAACCCCTGAAATAAAAGAGCTAGTTTATTTGGCAGTACCAGCTAGCTGACACACATTGGCAGTGAAATGCATTTTTTATATTAAAGACAATTAGATTCAATGATGAAATTAGATGAAAATGAAATTAGTTTCTGCAACCAATAGTCACTGCCTGTATATTTATTTATTTTTTATTTTTTTTCAAAACCAAAAAAGTGATAAAGTTTTAGTCAGTTTCAGCCACAATGCAGACCTTGTGTATCTTCTTCAGGCGTTTGGACAATTAATCCAGGGAGCTTTTCAAGAAACTGGTTAAGAGAACAAGAAAAGTGTGTTAAGATGAATCAACGTGAAAGAGGGCAACCTTCTGAAAATTCTGAAATAGAAGAGAGTTTGATTTGTTTAGCAGTATTTTAGTCTCAGAATAATTCCACCTGTGCTATTTCATATTTATCATATTTCATATGCAGTCTTGAGCTTTTCAGTATTTTTCTTAAGTGGGCATGAGGAGAACTTTCTATGAGGAAAAAAAAGCGTCCAAACTTTTGACTGGAGCTTTAGTATTATGTTGCAATGTGTCTCAGCTTAAGTTAAACACCTTCAATTACTGTCAAAAGGAGGAGGAGAGCAAGGGAGAAAGAGAGAGAGAGAGAAGGAGAAGGTCAGTGCTGGGCTGCTAAAGCTATTAGCAGTGAAGGAAAAATCAATGCACACTTGTTCCTCAGAGAGAGAGGGACACTCAGATGGAGCTTTCACTTCTTCGCAAAACCTAACAAAAAAAAAAAGACCAGGCCAGGAAACAGTGGCAACAAGGTCACAGAATATCGACTGGTTACAACACTAGCCTTCTCCTTTCAGAAATTTGAGGAAATTGACTTGAAGTCAGGGGAACTCTTATTGCAGACGTCCTTAAGCACAACTCAATCGGCCACAATTTACTAATTGATCAGACAAAAATAGTAGGCAAACATGACCTGACTGTCGCAAAACCACAAAACAACCACTGAAACCGTTTCCACCCAAAGCATCTCTTAATTTGCAAAGAACAAAGCCTTTTCCGCCACATCTCAAACCAATTAACCAGAGGCCAAACCTAGCATTTTGCCTATGTATGGTCAATGGTTTGCCCATGCAAAGATCTGCATTTCTCTTAGTAATTGATTAAACTTCATTACTGACTCACCGGTGATTTGTTGTCAATTTGCATGATGATAAAGAACAATTTGGATTTTCCTACCAGTGGTTCTTTACATAAGAAACAAATCCAGATAGACATTTATATACATTTTTGGGGCCACAAAGTACCTTTACTTTTAAATCTTAATTGAGATATTTTAATTACTTTTTTATACATTTTTTTGTTTAGCCAATGAAAAACATTCAGTTAATTGTCAAAATAATGGGTGGAGTACCTGATTAACTCAGTAGTGTACAGAATCTGTTTTCACAGGAGATGTTGATTCTCAACACACAGGTGCTCTTGTCAGCATTCTCAGCCTGTTAGAGGAAGAGGCCGTGCGCATTATCTGCATGGACTAGCTCAGCCTGAGTGTGCAGTCATGGCATGTGGCACGGGAAGCGGTCTGCTGTGACTCCGGTGGTCAGGCAAATGCAGAGGCATCACACCACATTCATATTTCATTTCTTTGTCTCTGCATCTCTGCAACTGCCTGTGAGATGTTATCTGGTAACTGTCACAGGAAATAAGATTATTCGCACATGTGCCTGAGTGAGCACACCTACTTAACTGTTCACATGTGGAGGTAAAGTGAGTTATCAGCACAGCAAATCTTGCCCTTCAAATATTGTTCAATTTGTCTGTCTGTGTTGTCTCAAATGGACTTATCATTGGCATAACCCATAAAAACCATACAATAATAATTGAGTTTTTGTTCAGTAATTGTTAATATATTGCGAAGTAGCCTAATAACACAATACTGCAGTACATCTGGTCATACAGCACATAAGCTAAATGAAATGCTCAAACAGGTGATAGATTTAGAGGAATTCTCCCACTCTGAGAATATATGCACTTTTGACTAACTGGTGAGCGGTGGTGAAAGTAGTCAGCACTTCAGTAGCTCTTTACTGCCCTCTTCAGGGAAGAATAAGTACAAGAAAGGATTCTTTCTTTTGGCAAATAATGGTTATATGTAGTATATAAAACAATGATGCAGTTTCAAATTTTTCTCTTCACTCCGCATTCTGTAAAGATCACATACAAGGGGGTAGTGGTAGTGTAATTGTTAGGGTAGTTGTCCCTGTGCTCAAAAGGCCACTGGTTCAAATGCCAGACCAATAAAGGTACAACTGAGGTACCAGTATTGTCCCCAGGCGCTGCCCACTGAATCTACATATAGGTTAAATTAGGATGTGCTGTGGCATTTTCACAATGACAATCTTTTTTCTATGAAAAATAAAGCAGCAAAAACAGACCATTTGAAAAAAAATTTTTTTTAAGATGTCACAAAATCCAAGATTTCCGAAAGTGTTCTGTGGTATTTGGTGCAAAAATGCTAGCAGCAGATCATTTAAGTCCTATAAGTATGTGGTGTTGTTTGTAGTGTTTTTATGTCCTGTACTTTTTTTTTATTGAGCAAAAACCTACTTGACTTAAGGTTGCGAGGTGGATGCCTCAATGAATCAGACTTTTTTAATGAGCACATCCCTAGGATGCTTAATCAGATTGAAATCTGGAGAATCTGGAGGTCAGCAGACCTCCAGGTCAACACCATCAACATTTTGTCAATGTCCATGCTCCTCAAACCACTGCTGAACAGATTATGCAGTATGGTGGAGCGCATATCCTACAGAAAGAGGCCTCTGCTATTAGGTAATACTGTTGCCACGAAGAGGTGAACTTGGTCAGCATCAAGGTGTAGGTAGTATGTCCATGTTAAGGTGACCTCCACATGAATGCAAGGACTTAAGTTTTCCCAGCAAAATATGTTCTTTATATTTAATTATTTTTTTGTTTTGCATTTTTATTATAATGTTAAGAACTTTGTGCCACCACTTCATTTGCAAGGCCCAGCACTGTATGTTCTGACACTTTTTCAGCAATTTGGGCATCTGTAGCTCTTATGTGGGACTAGTTCACCAGTTGTATTTCTTAGACACGTTTGGTAGGTAGTACCCACTGCATACTTGGGTATTCGCCAAAAGACATGCAGCCATCATAACTTGGCCCTCGTCAAAGTCAGATCTTTATACTTTGGCATTTTTCCAGCTTCCAACACATCAACTTCATGAACTGATTATTCACTTGCTGTTTAATACATCTCAGCCCATTTACAGGTGCCAATTATAACAAGACAATCAATGTTAATTGTCACCTGGCAGTAGTTTAAATGTTGCGGCTGGTAAGAGTCAACTTCGTCTACAGCAGTTTAGCCCCTCTCATTTGAACTGATGTTTTCATATGGAATAAAAGCCACAATACAGTGCAGCCAAACAGAACAGGGTCAACAGAGTCAAGTTTATAAAGACAAACCAGATCTGAAATGTAGTGTGGCCATAACATACATTTAAATTGTGCGTTCGTAATGTGCATTGTACATATAGACTGTCACCGACTTAACGGCCAGCAATACCAGAGAGACAATTAAACACGTAAGACCATACAAGAGTAAACAGTAAGAAAGGATTAACATTATTTTACTCATGTTCCTTTTTAGCATTAAAATAGTCCCTGTGGTGTGAAGGCATGAATTCCATAGGCCACAACTGCAAGTTATATAATGCTAGTGAGTAAATTCCAGGAACTCTAGACCAACAGGACGGCATGAAAAAAAAAACAAAAAAAACTATTAAATACTTTGTCCGTCTCATCAAAACCTGATTTCTCAGGAGGGGTAACTTCATAAAAGAAAGAAATAGCATTCGTAACTGTAATGTATGTTAATGTTATTAAGTTTTATTAGAAATCTTGGAACATTCCTACTGGCCCATTTCTAAAAATGTCCACATGAAACTGATGCATTAAAAAAAAACAAAAAACAAAACAAAAACCAAGTAAACATGACCGGGACCATGTACAAACCAACATGAAGCTTAAAAATAAAGATGCTAGCATTTATGACTCCATCAGTCCTCACTGCTGTCTGCTGTATTAGAGTCTGAGAAGATATTATGGGGTGAGAGCTGGTATATGGGTGTCTGTTGGTCCTGTGCTGAGATGGACAGGGGGACACTGTGTACAAGAAGAGTACTAGAGGGCTCCATCCCTAAACTGGACATCACCAAGCTACTATCATCACATGGAACTGTGTCGCCGGGCTGCTTAGACATTTCCTGAGAAGGTGGCCTGTCCATGTCTAGGGGCAGTCCGAAACCGGTGTTTGCTGTTGCAGAGACAGAGCAGTTATCCTCGGTGACCACAGTGACCTCTGTACCTCCTTGCTGAATAAGGGCATGCAGGCTGTCCAGGTCTGAGCAGGCTGTGATGAATGTGTGGCTGCTCTCCGAAGAGGGGGCAGAGCAGGTGCTGATAAAGCTCTGAGTTGGGTTTGTAGTCTGAGAAGAAATATTTGTATGTAGTAAACGTTCATGAAGAGGGCCACCTTCTTCATTGGGACTGATATGAGTTAGTAATACCGTCTGGTGCTCATGACTGGCCTCTGGTGGTGGGCCGATATGCTGCACTGGGGTTAGGAGACTCACCTGCTGTATTACGGGGTTCAAAAGCACATCCTGTCCGTCTGAACCGAGCAAGACTGTCCCAGGTTTTGAAGAAGGCACGTCCACCGCTGCCTGGATAAATGCACTCTCTTGTCCCAGAGGAGGTGCTACGATGATCTTAAGCTGTGTGCTGCTGAAAGAAGGAACCGAGTTGTTTGCAACCGTCAATGAAACCTGTCCTACATCCTGCATAGGCAATTTAGCTGCTGCTGTGGTTTGTGATTGTGATAAAACACTGTTCTGTTGCTGTTGTGCATTATTATTGTGCTGCCTCTTGTGGCTCCGCAATGAGTCCTCTCTTACAAAAGAAGCATCACACAGGTTGCAGCGAAAAGCCCGAGCAGCCTCTAATCTTGCCCGGTATCGCGAGCTAATGGGTTTAGGTGGTGGCTCCTGGCTGGATCTGTCCACTCTGCTAGCTTTGGCCCGCCTCTCTGCTTTCTCTCCATGGCACTTCCTCCTGTGGATGAGCAGGTTGCTACGCTGTTTGCTTGCGAAGGAGCAGTGCTCACACCTGAAAGGCCTCTCGTCTGAGTGCACGCGCTCATGGACCTTGAGCGCCCCCTTGCTGGAGCATGAGTACGAACACAGGCCACACTGGAGTGGTTGGGCAGGCCGGTGCTGGCGGGAGTGGTGGCGCAGGGCTGCTTTGGCCGAACAACGGAATTCACACTCGGGGCAACTGTATGAGCCGGCCGCACCGTGCTTCAGCTGCACATGTGACTTCAGGTTGGCCTTCATAGCGCAGCGATACTCACAGAGGTCGCACTTGTAGGGCTTCTCACCTGAGTGGACCCGGCTGTGCCGCTTCAGGTCTGAATTGATTTTAAATTTGGCATCGCACTGGTTGCACTGGAATGGGGCATCTCCTGCAAGTGGGCAAATAAAATGACCAAGAACAAAGAGAAAATTTCAAGCATATTCTCAAGCTTCATGGCAAAACAGCGGTTCCTTAAATTGGTTTCAAAGTGGTGAACAATATTATAAAAAACTACATTGTATGAACATGTAATAATGAAAAAAATCATTTCAGCTCTGTAGTTATGCATAATGCTGCTTGGAGTGAAATGCAATATGGTGCTTTGGATGGAATCTGATTATTTCAATTATTATTAAAAATTAATTCATTTAATAATAATTAATTACTCACATTTTAAGACATATCTTAAACTATACACTGGAGAAGTGGTAATGGACTGGAAAGTCAATAAAACAGGGCTCACTCTATTGCTGGATTCAACCCTGGCCCCTAAGAGTTGATCAGAAAATGGAGCATGCTATCCAAGTTAATGTCAACTATGGACAACATAAAAGACTCACTCTCTGCATGACACTGTAGTTTGTTAACAGTGCATCTTTAAACTAGATAATGCATGAATTTAACTCCAATTTTAGCCCTATTCTCAATCAAGCCAAGCATGTGCTGGTTTGACTTAGTCTGCAAATTCCAGGGTAGTCTCAATCAATGGTTGGGGGGGGTTTGGGGTTTTTTGCCTCTAATTGAGTTTCAGACCAGTCCGAGTATATCAAACATTTGGGGGGGGGGGAAATACGGATTTTACAACTGAGAACAGTCAACTGCAAATGTAAATTGACCAAATAAATCAAAAGCTATTTTTATTTTACATGTGTAGTGGAGCTTTAAATAACTTGAGTTTATCAGGCGAGTGCTGTATAGAGTCTGTACAATGTAAACCCTAAACAGGATTCCCAACGGGAAATCACCAAACTGTGATGGAATCTGGGGGGACCCAGCCCTTACACATACACAAACCCTCACTCAGATGTGTTTTAAATATTTATTCTTTATTTAGTCAGCACAAACAGCAGCGAAAGTGGCAAAATCAACATCTACAATCTGTGTTTAGATTGGTCATTGTGAACATATCAAAGCACAGCATACAGAGCACCACAAGGAAATGTGACCTCTGGAATAGTGGGCAGCGCCTAGGGCATAGTGCCTGGGGATGGCACCTTGCTCACTGGTACCTCAGTGGTACTTGTACTGGTACGAGATTTGAACCGGCGATCCTGAGGTCACAAGGGCAACTCCCTAACTCCCTAACACTACCACTGAACCAAAGTTTGTGACTTGATATGTACCTAAGGCTTTAGGCAAACACTAATATGACGCAGTTCTGTGGTGTAAAATAACGCTGGCATTTCATCCCTACAGCCATGAAATTTAGTACCTATCTTTATGTGGGGCTCACTTCAGCACATATTAATGGTTACAGTTTATTTGCTGAACTGCATAAACATAAGATAAAATGTAGCATGTGAATATATATATATATATATTTTAATTATATAATTTTGTCAAATAATGTTAACCTCAGCAAATTAACAAAAAAATATATACATGAAATTCTAACCAGCATGTAATTTGATTTGGGGGTGTGTCCATTTGCATATATGTCAGAATCAACCTTCTGTCTGACTGACTTTCCAATCAAGTTGATTTACAGGTCAAATAATCTAAGGCCCTGCTTAATCAAAGCACAGTACAAAAAAAGAAAGCATCTATGTCTGCTAATGCACTGACCTGTGTGGGAGCGCAGATGGACAGTGAGTTGGCTGGAGTTTCGACTGGCATATGGGCAAATCTGGCACTTAAAGGGTCGTTCGTCATAGTGGATACGCAGGTGCTTCTTGAGGCTACTGCTGTCAGCTGCAGCATATGAGCAGTGCTTACATTTGTGCGGCTTCTCCCCAGTGTGGGAACGGCTATGCAGGTTTAGTTTGTCCCGTCGGCTGAAGCGCTTGTGACAGAGCTCGCACTCAAAAGGCCTCTCACCTGGACAAAAAAGTAATTACTGACATCATTGTAGTTATCGCAGTTAAAAAGAAAAAAAAAACATTTCTTACCAGTATGAGTGAGCATATGTCTTTCCATGTCTTTTTGGCCATACTGTGTTTTGAACGTACAACCTACAATGAAATAATACATTTTTACATTGGGCAGATATTTATCCAGAACAAAAAAAATTGAATCATGCTACAGATGTAGGCGAACGCAGTGTTGGGAGTCTTGCCCAAGGACTCTATTTATGTCACATACACAGGGTTTCTGCAGGTTTTAACAAGTCAAATTTAAGACTTTTTAAGACCTTTTTAAGACCAGTATGAATGAAATTTAAGACCAATTTCAGGTCCACACTAGTAAACATTAGAAAGGACATTAAAGAAAATGTGAGAATTTTAGAATTACTAACAAAATAAAATAACATTTATTAACATTTACCAAACTGTGTATTCACACTGGTGAGCAGCAGTGGCCCAATGGCCTTGTAAGCAGAAGGCCGCAGGTTCAAGTCTCGACCCAGGTACCACTGTTGAGCAAGGTACCACATGTGGAGCAGTGGGCAGCTGTCAACAGCACCCGGGGAGCAGTACCTTGCTCAAGCGAACCTCAGTGGTACCCAGGTCAGGACTTGCAACCTTCTGTAAGGTCCTAACCACTAGGCCACCACTGTCCCATCACCCCCCCCCCCAAATGATGAAATTAGCATTTAATACACAATGACATTTAAGACCAAAACATAGGCCAGTTAAGACCTAGTGCACAAAAGTGTCATATCTGTAAGACTTTTTGAGGCCTATAATTCAAATTTTAACATTTTTGACTCTTTAAGACTCCCTGCAAACACCAGTCTGTTGCGGGGAGATAAGTGGGATTAGCCACGTAGCTACACCAAAGCCATTTAGACAGACAAAATGAGAGCACAATGCACTTATCACATTATGGAGTTGTTGGCACTAACCTGAGAAGCAGCAGATGTGTCTCTTTTGAGCTAGTGGTGGCTTCAGTTTTTTGGAGGGTGTTTTCTGGGTTTTAGTCATGGTCTTTTTGACAACCTTTGACACGCATGCCTGAAATGCCTCCTCCAAAGCAAAACCTTGAATGGATTCTATGCGATACACACAAAAATAAAAGAAGTCCTAGATAAGAAGATATTTTATAGGTATATATAGGTATTTCCCCACATTTTGTTATATTCTCACCATAAATTAATGTGACTACTGCTGTGAACTAAGGCTTCATCGCCACAGTTTCAACACAGACTTCAAAAATGAGGACACAGCTGCGGTAATGTTCTAGAGTAATATTTGGGTTAAATTAATGCATGTTTAGTTCTGAAAAGTTGTTTTCCTGTAAATGAATGACACAAATGCCATATTAAATCCATAACAAAGGGTATGTGAGTTCTCAATTATTTATTTATTTTTTTTGTTGAAAGATCACTTTGCCATGTCTTGCACTGTTAAAATCTATTTGACCACAACAAACCTTAAAAGATGCTTTAAAAATTTAGATTCACTGCTTGTCAATTAACACATTTATGGTCATTCCATTCATTTAAAGTCAAGACAATTTTTTTTATATACCACTTTTTACAACTGCCGTTGCCACAAAGCCAGCGGCTTCATAAGCCTTTAGGGTTTTTGATCACGGCTTCTTACCAGGAGCTTTACAAAATGAGCCGACACACCACTTGCATGTTATGAAGTGAAAGTGACTGTCATTGTGAACACACTCAAGCAGCACAACGAAATATGACCTCTGCATTTAACCCATCACACGTGCACACATGGAGCAGCGGGCAGCTACCAACAGCACCCAAGGAGCAGTGTAGTGGGACGGTACTTTGCTGAAGGGTACCTCTGTGGTGCACAGGGACTCGAACCTGCGACCTTTAGGTCCCAAAGGCAGCTTCCTTACCACTAGGCCACCACTGCCCACGGTTTTATTTATGCTTTATATTACTGACAGTGCGTTGCTTTTTTATCTGACAAGAAGCATGCTCCTGTTGTCTGACTTACCAGCAGCTCCAGCACTTGGGGCTGACATGTCTGTTGTGGTAATTTGGCAGCCGTTTTGCTTGTGGGCAAGAAAGACTTCAAAATTGTTGTACTGCTGTTTGCAGAAGCCACAGATGTGGATGTCTGGGCTTACCTCAACCAGCAAATGGTTTATCCCTGCAAAAGGAGACGGCTTTAGTTGCAGACATGGAATGAATAAAACCCCCAAACTACAGACTTAACCAACCTTAAACACGACTGTTTGGGTAACTAAAATAAAGTATAACTCACATCCAGATTAAACACACTCCGAGGTGTCATTCCTCTCCTTATACGTATTTAATGCATATCTGAGAGAGCCTCGCTTACCGTTGAAGGATGCCATTTAATGCAGCTGTTTGTGTTTAGCCTGTCACCCCTGAAGCAAATGCACAGCCGAAGCCATGCGAGTATGTCCACAATACAAATGCTTAGTTGCAAGGCCACGTGTGGTGTGTAGCGAAAATGATGTTTAGTGCTTCAACCCATTGGAAAATGTCTCGTAATTCCAGGCGTCTCCACGCAGTCATGCCATAATATCTAACAACCACAGTGGCAACCCCATAGCGGCGGACGCCATTTTTCGCCTCCACGCTCTTCTTCTTCGACTATGACTTCATTGCGCAATGCTGCCCCCTACAGCGAGGAGCTGAGGAAACCGAACTCAAAGGTCCCAAAACAGTGGACAATGACATCATTAGCAGCAATGGAATTGTTGGACTCAGAGCCTCCTTAGAGATTGCACACATAAATATGAATAAAGTAA